>LR753411.1:197711-265211 GCA_902729485.2 Mus minutoides
GGATGGCTTTGTTCGTTTCCATCACCTGTTTGGTATTGTTTTCCTGTAACTCTCTAAATTTTTCCTCTATAACTGCTTCTAGTTGTTTAACTATGCTTTCCTGTATTTCCTTCTTATAGTCTTCCATCATCATCATGACGAGTGATTTTATATCCATGTCCTGTTTTTCTGGTGTGCTGTTGTATCTAGGACTTGATGGTGTGTGTGAGTTTGGATCTGGTGATGCCAAGTACCCTTGGATTCTGTTGCTTTTGTTCTTACGCTTACCTCCTGCCATCTCTAATCAAGGAGACCTGGCGTTGGTGCAGGCCAGAAGGGAGAGTCTGAAATGGTCTGGGCCTAGCTCTGTCCTAGCTGGTGACTCTGGTCGCACGAGATTGGGCAAGAACAGATGCTGCATTCAGCTGCTCGCCTGTGGTCCCAAGACAGTCTGGGGGGTCCCGCGGAGAGTGCGCAGAGCTCGCACCCTAGCCCTGGGCTGGTGTGGGTGCACAGGACCAGACCGGAAGGGGAAGGGAGAGTCCGTCCTGGGCTGGGCCTCTAAGTCTGTCCTGGGTGGTGACTCAGGTCGCAAGGGATTGGGCAGGAACAGATGCTGCATTCAGCTGTTCACCTTGATGTGTGCCTCTGTGATTTCAAGGCCCCCGGTGCCCTCCACTCACCTTTAACCACGAAGTATGCCTAATGTCCTGGGGTTTGGAGAGTGCGCTGGCGGCCCTATCCGCTGCGTTCAGAGAGGGCACAAAGATTTTTTAAAAATAAAATAATGGTGATGAGCATGGAGTCTAGAATCACTGAGGTAAAATCTTCTAGGAGGTGTTTTCTGAGAGCACAAAGCTGTGTTCCAGAGATAACCAAGGATATACCTTGTGCTCCAGCTGTGCTTGGTAATGTGTAAGACTCACCCAGGTACTAGTTTTGAAGTCATGAAGGGGTCATGAAGAGCAGCTGAGGTTTGGCACTGTGAGAGACCATCCATGGAAGGCCATTGGTGAAGATGCATCCTCAGTTGTAGTTTATAGCCCAGGACTGAAGGGGTCATGCAAAGTATTTGAGGCTTGGCACCATGAAGAGAGTCTATGAGAGGCTACTGGTAAAGCCTAGTTGCAGTGGAAGACCTCAGTGTATTGAAGATGCTAGTACCATGGGATAGTCACCAAGAACAACAGAGGCAGTGAGGTGGATCAACCTGAGCTTAGAATGCTACAGAGGGCAGAGCTGGAGAAGTGATCTTTGGAGGATCCCAGAAGATTATGTGTGGATCCCAGACATTGAAACAAGAAGCTTTAACATTGAAGTTGACTTGGAGACACCCAAAATGTTCCAGATGACAGAACCACGGGATATCTGCTGAGGAAAGCTGCTAACAGGGAGTACAACCAGCCAAAGAGAAAGAAGTTTGTTGTGGTCAACAAAAATGAAAAAGGAGTTGGAGATCTGAAGGCTGCTTTGACATCAAATATGGAGATGTAGAGTTTGGAGTTTGTCCAGCTTGTTTCCTGTCTTGCTTTGAAGATAACAATTAAGTGATTGGGTGAATCTCAGAAGAGACCTTGAGCTTTGGTTGCTGAGACTGCTATAGAGTATGGGGGCTTTGGAAGTTGGACTAAATGCTATCTTTATTATACCATGTTTAGGTGTGTCCCCCATAAACTTGTGTATTTTAAAAAGCCTATGGAGGCCAGGGAGTGGAACGTGATGGTTTGTATATGCTCAGCCCAGGGAGTGGCACTATTAGAAGGTGTGACCCTTTTGGAGTAAGTGTGTCACTGTGGTTGTGGGCTTTAAGACCCTCATCCTAGCTTCCTGGAAGTCAGTCTTCCACTATCAGCCTTCAGATGAAAATGTAGAACTCTTAGCTCTACCTGTACCATACCTGCCATGTTCCCACCTTGATAATAATGGACTGAACCTCTGAACCTGTAAGCCAGCCCCAAATATATGTTTTCCTTTATAAGACTTGCCTTGGTCATGGTGTCTGTTCACAACAGTAAACCCTAACTAACACACCTATGTTTCCTATGCATTTTTTAATTTGGCCTTAACGTTGATTAAGGGCTATAAGCAGGAGTTTTAACTGATCTTACAGGAACATATAAAAAAAATGTAAGACAATACTAGAGTTCAAGGACCTTTTTAAAAAGGAATTTGAATATGTATTTCAAAAGCCTTCATAATAAAAATATATTAAAGTATATAGTTTACTCAATTTTTAGGAGCATTCCCTTCAGTGTTGCAATAGAACCCAAGAAAACACAGTATAGCACACCTGGAGATGGTGACACATACCTTTAATACCAGCACTGGAAATGCAAAGGCAATCTCTGAGTTCGAGGCCAGCATGGTCTACTGGGTGAGTTCCAGGACAGCCAGGGATACATAGAGAAACCCTGTCTCAAAAAACAAACAAAAGAGCATGCAAAGCCTTTTATCCCAGCAACTGAGAGGTAGCAGCAGCTGGATCTCAGTGATTTTGAGTTCCAGATCATCCAGAGCAACAAAGTGAGCCCCTGTTAGAGAGAGACAGAGAGAGAGAGAGAGAGAGAGAGAGAGAGAGAGAGAGAGAGAGAGAGACCACATAGTGTAGTTGTGACTGCCTGGACAAGACCTGGGAGAAGATTGGATCCTTCAACATACCATCATGTTGATGAGGGAGCTCATAAACTTAAAGTCCTTCCTGGAGAGCAATTGGTAGTTAATGGTCGGAAGAGAGTTTTCACTAAAATAGCCAATAGTAAGTGGCCCATGCTCAAATAAATAACCCCTCATCATACTCCTGTAAGCAAGCTTAACTCAACTAAGTCACAAAAATAAAGGAATAGAAGTTGGAAGGTGACAAGTTTGGAAGAGGAATGTCCAATAGGAGTGAAAAGAAAAAGGATACTGGCGGGTGAATATGATCATAGCACATCTTAAATATTATGAACTTGTCGAAATATAATTTTCAAATTCTCTCAGGTTTCATACATAGATAAAGCTGAAATAGTGACACTGTCACCATATGTTTTAGTATTTAAATAATATACTAGGGGCTGGAGAGATGGCTTAGCAGTTAAGGGCACTGGCTGCTCTCCCAGAGGATCCTGTTCAATTCCCAGCAACCACATGGCAGTTCACAACTGTCTGTAACTCCAACCCCAGGGGATCCAATGCTCTCTTCTGGCCTCCTCCACAGGTACCAGGCACAAATATGGTGCTCACATACACAGTTAGGTGAAGGCAAACAGTCATATACATAAAAATAAATAAAATCTTAAAAGGAAAATATACTATAATCTACAATATAATTTTTCTTTGGCTTAATCTTTCTCTAATAAAGGAGTCAAAACTATGAAGGCCTGCCCTGTCTTTTCCAATTCAGGAGAGACCTACTCTAAAACATCTCCAGGCTCTGACTCCTATTTTGAGTTTATGAAAAATTAATTCCCTTTACCTTAATACACACTCTAGACAGTCATGTGATTCCAAAACTTGTTAACACTACACACAAACGCTTTCATCGTCTGATGGAGATATTTTAAGGTTAACTTTTTCTCAAAGGGAATAAAATAAAGGCAGGATATTCTAAACCTCATCATATCTGGGCATATTTCAACATCCCTGAGACAGCCACTGGCAAAAATTTTCTAACACCCTAGTCACAAAATGCAGTTGAGATTCATTGCCTCTGTCTCCCAGCATACTTCTTTTTTTTTAAATTTCATATAACATTTTTTCCAATTTTTATTAGATATTTTCTTCATTTACACTTCAAATGCTATCCCAAAAGTCCCCTATACCCTCCCCCATCCCCAACCCTGCTCCCCTACCCACCCACTCCCACTTCTTGGCCCTGGCGTTCCCCTGTACTGAGGCATAAAAAGTCTGCATGACCAAGGGGCCTCTCTTCCCAATGATGGCCAACCAGGCCATCTTCTTCTATATATGCAGCTAGAGACATGAGCACAGGGGGAACTAGTTAGTTCATGTTATTCTTCCACCTATAGGGTTGAAGACCCCTTCAGCTCCTTGGGTACTTTCTCTAGCTCCTTCCTTGGGAGTCCTGTGTTCCATCTAATAGCTGACCGTGAGCATCCACTTCCGTGTTTGCCAGGCACTGGTATAGTCTCCCACGAGACAGCTATATCAGGGCCCTTTCAGCAAAATCTTGCTGGCATGTGCAATAGTGTCTGCGTTTGGTGGCTGATTATGGGATGGATCCCCGGCTGCAGCAGTAGCCCAGCATACTTCTTAACCTGAAACAGCAAATGGTATGAATGCAAGATGCATGTCTGCAAGGAATATGATGCAATAATCATATTCTACAATTCCATTATGCTATAATTAATCTTAATTACACATTCAATCCTGCCTGAATTAAAAGACTCACATAGCTCGAATCCTGTGTTGCCTATAATTCTACTGTGTTATCTTGACAAATAGAAAGTAATAAACCTTCTAAAGCAAAAAACGGTGTTTTGGAGAGATCAACCGTGGTCATCCCAGGGTACTCTTTTACTGAGGACTAGGAGACAGCATTTTGTGTCCCTGTTTCCCAGTCCCAGCCTCAGAGGCAGTCAGTGCAAAGGAAAGGAACCGCTGCTTACATATCCAGTCACCTGACAGAAGGGGCGGCGCCCGCCCTTCCTCATGTGTTTGTGTTTCTCTTTAGTGTTCTGAAACCTGACTAGGGGTTTGGCATTTGCCTCCTTTTCCATGTCTCATTGTGAGAATTTCCTGGGTTCTCTTTCAATCTTCCCCCTCTTGCTTTCACAGGCACTTATTAACCTTCTTGGAGCTTCTCCAGACACACCCAGTAACTCCTACAGAGCAAAGGATCTTCTTAGAAGGCGGAAAGCCTCACCCACGGCAGCCCCTTTATTGTGGTACAATATAGACACAGCCGGTATTATCTGTGAGGCCAATATCATGAGATCATTTTCCACTTGCACCTACTGAGCTATAGTGCAAATGGGGATTTTTTTTTCCTCCCTTGGCTTTTTCCAGACAGAGTTTCTCTGTGTAACAGCCCTGACTGACCTGGAACTTGCTCTGTAGACCTGGCCTGGAACTCACAGACATCTGCCTGTCTCTGGCTCCCAAGTTCTGGGATTAAAGGTGTTGTCCACTACTGCCCAGCACAAATAGGAATTTTTAAATATCTTTGGAGCTTGGAATTCCAAAATCTAATCCACTATTGCTTAGGGCAAAAAAATGTCTGTAACTATCAGAAAACCTTGTTCTTGAGAAAACATAAGAAACTCTATAATGGCTTGTGGACTTTGGCTGGACACATTTTGGCCCGGAAAAGGACAAGTTTTGCTTTTGGGGGGAACAGAACAACAACAAAATACTTCATTAAAAACACCACCTACAGAGGAGTCTAGCAAAAGTGCTGTATTCTGTTATACTGAGCAAAGGAACCAAAGTAAAAGCAAAAATGACGAATGCTTTCCTGTACGGGGAGGAAGAGACTGGCTAGACAGCTGCAGTAGGAAAAAACGATGAAATAGTGAGATAGCTAAACTCCAGGAGACTCCTTTTAAAAGCTTTAAGCATCCTACGAAACTCAGGGGCATATCTGCATCCTTTCTAGAGGTTATAGTGGCCCAGAACTTCTATTACACGCAGGGATTCTTACGACCTCAGAAAAAGGTATGAACTTAGCCTCTTCTTGATTTTCCTGCACTTACTGGAAAAACCATTGAAGCATAAAGCCTCCGAGGCAGTGACAGCGGGCCTTTAATCACAGCACTCAGGGGGCTAGAGGCAGCTGGGGCTGTGAGTTCAGGGCCAGCCTTGTCTACATAACTAGTTCCAGGACAGCCAAGATTACACAAATCCTGTCTTGAAAAACCAAAAATAAAATGAGAGAGAGAGATACCATATAGAGATTTTGGCCTTCTCCTTCTCAGTGTGGTGCAGATAATTTTTCCCTCAGAGATATTAGAAAGGAACTTGTATATAACCTTCCTGTCACCTAATTTATAAATAAGCAAAGGAACACCCATGACATTATTAATGTACCACTTCTCTCCCTTTTTCCTTTTTTTTTTTTTTTTTTTTTTTTGACAAGGTCTCTCCACATAGTTGTGGCTATCCTGGAACTCAGTGTATATACCTGGTTGGACTTGAATTCACAGAGATCTGCCTACATCTGCCTTGAGTGCTGAGAGTAAGGACTTAATGTACCACCTCTTATCTGAGCCCTAGTTACATCACAGTAGTGGGCTTGTAAAAATTTAATAAGCTGTACATTTACATAATGCATAGTTTTCTGTCTTTATAAAACACTTTACATTTTTAGATTTATTTTATTTTATGTGTATTAATGCTTTAAGTTTTACCTACTTGTATGTATGTGTATAATGTGCATGTCTGGTACCCTCAGAGGTCACGTGAGATGTGACCTGATAATTCCCTGAAACTGAAGTTACAGATAGTTGTAAGCTGCCATGTGGGTGCTAGGAATTAAATCCAGGTCATGTATAAAGGTAGTAATGTCTCTTAATCACTGAGCAATCTCTCCAACCCCAAGTATATCACACTTTAATTAAAGGTTGCTTTTGTGGCTGGTGTGATGGTTAAGTGTGTAAGAGCATTTGCCACCAAGCCAGAGACCTAGATTAAGGAAGGACAGAACTGATTCCTGAAAGTCGTCCTCTGAACTCCACACAAGGGCCATGGCACACATCCAGGAGTAGGAGGTAGAGAAAAGATTTTTAAAAAAGATTTATTATTATAAATAAGTACACTATTGCTGCCTTCAGACATACCAGAAGAGGGCGTCAGATCTCATTATGGGTGGTTGTGAGCCACCATGTGGTTGCTGGGATTTGAACTCAGGACCTTCAGAAGAGCAGTAAGTACTCTTACCCACTGAGCCATCTCACCAGCCCCAGATTTTTTTTAATGTTGCTTCCAATTCCTTTAAAAAGAATTCAAGTGGCAGCCCTTATCAAAGCTGCATCTGCTTCCACATAGCTGATGTGGTTAAAAAAAAAAAAAAAAAAAAAAACCAAGCCTCAAGTAACAGTTTTCCTTAATTGCCATGGTTCTGTTTGCAGTAACACATCTAAGATTCTATGGAAAGACAGGTCCATCTTGACATTTCTGAAAAGTGGCCAGAGATGCTTGTTAACACTGGATACTCTCTACAAATGTTAAGTCTCAAACATGAGGTTAGTTAGCAGAATAGGGCTTTCAGAGGCAGTTTGCTGAACCCAAGAGCCAGCACAAAGGGGCAGTTGCAACCCTGTTCACCCTGGAAACCTCTAGCAGCACATAGCAATGTTTTTTGGGTCACTGTCCTGTAAGCTAAGGCTAACCAGACCATTATGCTTCTGAGGACCTGGTGCAAGACACTGTTAAGCTCATTGTAGATAACTGCATTGACATAAAAAAATGAGAATTCAAATGGTATTTTTAAAGTTTAAACTATCATTTTTTCAAATTAGAAAAATAAAAAAATGTTCAGAATTTAGATAAAATGAGTGGTACGGTTCTTAGTTTCTCATTTGCCTTTTTTCATCTTTAAATTTATCTTACCTGCATATGTACATGTGGGCCAGACATACATGCTCCAAGGAGAACAAATGGAAATCAGAAGACAACTTGCAAAATCTGTCTCTCTCCTTCCTCCATGGAGGTTACAGAAATGGAATGTGTTTGTCAGCTTTGATGACAACACCCTTAGCTGCTGAACCATTTTTGCCTTTTTGTTTGTTTGTTTGTTTGTTTGTTGGACAGAGTAGCTCTGGCTGTCCTGGAACTCACTCTGTAGACCAGACTGCCCTTCAACTCCGACATCTGCCTGCCTCTGCCTCCCAAGTGCTGGGATCAAAGGCGTGTGCCACCCCTTCCCTGATCCATTTGAAAAATGCTGACATTTTATTCTGTATTTTATTATTTTTATTTTATTTTATTATTTTATTTTATTTTATTTTGAGACAGAATCTCAGGTAGCCACAGTTGGCCTCAAACTCACTGTATAGTTAATAATTAACCTTGAAGTTCTGATTCTTCTGCCTTTGCCTACTCAATAATGCCACCATGCCCAATTTCTATGGTGCTGGGGATCCAACCCAGGACTTCATGCATTGCTAGGCAAGCACTCTACCACTGAGCAACATTCCTAAGCCCATTTGACATCTTTTCTCAGGCCCTTTACTCTCCCATTCTTTTTCCTACCCATACACTTTATGTGTTCCTATGGAAACTTTGAATATTTATTTTATATGGATTTTTATTCACTTTTCAAACATGATACTAACATGGGCCCCTCAGCTGCGTTTGTAGCTTATACGTTGGCAGAATGGGCCAGAAGCTTATGTTGTGACCCATTGTGAAAATAAAATATCTTGAAATAAAAATTTTTAAAAGGTACTTGAAAACTATAGGTTAGCAGGTCTTTTCTATTCCAGGGTTAAAACAAGTACCTCAGGGTTCTTTTCTTAAACCACAGTATTGAGTCACATTGTTGACCAAAAACAGCTATAAAAATTGCACTAAATAAAAGATGTAAGTGTTTAAAAGTCTCACTCAAGAGGCCAGAGAGATTTTTGGGTGTTAAGACCAGAGGACTGGGGTTCAATTCCCAGCACCCACATGGCAGTTCACAACCTTCTATAACTCCAATTCCAGGGGAATCTAACGCCCTCTTCTAACTGCAACTCACACCAGGCACACATGATGCACATACATTCAAACAGGCAAACTCATATACATAAAATAAATCTAAAAAAAAAATAATTAAGTCACAATTGTAAGCCAGCAAGATGGCTAACAGGTAATGGCAGTAAACAACAAGTATGATGGCTTCAGTTCAGTCTCTGAAAGCTACATGGGAGGAGAGAACTGCCACAAGTTGTCCTCCAGTCTCTACATGCAATCCATGCGGGGGATGGGGGTGGAAAAAGAGAGAGAGAGAGAGAGAGAGAGAGAGAGAGAGAGAGAGAGAGAGAGAGAGAGAGAAAATGTGAGGGAAAAAACTTTTTACCCTCACTCAATATTTCCTCTCCAGCTGCTGAGAACCTTTTCATTTTATAGGGAACATGTACTTCTTTTTTTTTTTTTTTTTTTTTTTTTTTTTAAAGATTTATTTTATTTATTATATGTAAGTACACTGCAGCTGTCTTCAGACACTCCAGAAGAGGGTGCCAGATCTCGTTACGGATGGTTGTGAGCCACCATGTGGATGCTGGGATTTGAACTTAACACCTTCGGAAGAGCAGTCGGGTGCTCTTACCCGCTGAGCCATCTCACCAGCCCCGAACATGTACTTCTTTTGAAAGCCATTACTACTGACTTGTTACGCTTTCTGTGATGAAGTCACTAATCTTTAGTTGAATGCCTTCGTAGATAACAAACAATTGTGTTTGCAAGATATCTTGGAAGTCAGTAATGATCACTTAGCCCTGTTTAGAACTCTATAACTCAAGACTGACTGAAGTCAATAAATAGTGGAAAGAAAGGAGTATTGTGGCATGAAGACTGTTTATATGTTGTACTGGGTTTGTGCTCATTTTCCAGGAATCTTACTGAAGAGACCTGGGAGATTTGATTGTTTTCTGTTGCTGAGATTCTCCTCACCTAGGGAGCTATCTCCAAACAGTGAGCTGCATGGCTCTCACATATCATATGTGCCTCTGTGAAGTGAGGGGCACAGACAATGGCAACACAAAGATATATTAAAAAATACATAATGTAACTTGTCTTAATATACTTTTCTGAGTCTAAAAATATGCCAGACCAAAAGAAACATATTTACATAAAAAGCAGACAAGGTCAAATAACAAAGAAAGCCCTTAATTAGTTGTAATCAACTTTAATTTGCATACCGTATATAATTCCTAAATGATTGTTAATAATAACTTTATATAATGGACTTCCAATTTTCATGAAAATGGCACATTTTGATAAGCAGACACAAAACCCTAGTACTAATAAGGTTTAATTTGCATACATTAGACTGATTATCCAAACAAAAGGATTACAGTATTACTTCTCCATACCTTTATGTCCTTATTATGCACATTTATTAACTTCACAAAAGCTAGCTGTTAGTGACAAACAATAGCCATGGCAGAAAGAGAAATCGACAGAATGAATAAAGTACATTTTACGGCTAAGGAGCAAAGTTTATACATCATAGATGCCAAATTTAACTGTTTACTGGTTAAAAGAATTTCACAAGGAGTGTCTCATCATTTGAATAAAACAGCTTGTTTTTGTGACCTGAAAAAAAAATGCCCTAACACATCACTCGAATTTAATAATGAACTTATCTCAAGCTAAGAAGCCTCCTCGACACCACAGTATGCTGAGAATTCATGAACAGCCACAGAATTAAGCTTTAAATGTGTAGTTCTAGGGTGCAGTGTTAATAAATATATTTCAACAAGCTTAGTTTTCAGCCTAGTAAATAATAATATAGGTGGCATTAGTATTGATATCGGTTCCTAATGGTATCATTTATACCCTGCAATTAAAGTTTAAGCACTAAATAAAGCATTATTAGGAGATCTGGGTTGGCTTTTCTTATATGTGAACACAAATGAAGCTCATGAGTGTTTGGATAAGAGCCAAAAAACTTGAAACTTAACCACAAGCTACTTCCGGGGGTTTTCCTAGTGTTTTTGCTACTTGGCAAGACACAGAATTAGAACACCAGGAAATGATTTCCAAAGAAGGCAGAGGAAAATGGAAGCCCCAGGAATTGAACTAAACTCCACAGTGTTTCACTCTGACCCCTCACACATAATGTCAAAGATAAGAACCATCTGCTAGGAATTTGCCTGTCTGAATATCCAGTGAGAGTTTTACTAGCGTGCTAAGTAAAAGAGAGGGCTGGCAAGGGAAAGCAGCTTAGCTGCAAAGTGCTTGCCGTGAGCTTCACAACCTCAGTTTGATCCCCAGAAAACATGGTGGAAGGACAGAACCCAGTCCACAGTTTCCCTTTAACTTTCACATGTGAACTATAGCAGGCACACACACACACATACACCACACACACACACACACACACACACATACACACACACGAGAGGGGGGAGTGGCGAGGGAGAATTACTGAAGGACAAATAGCTTTAAACATCCCCTTGTTCCTCATAAACTGTTATTCCCTGTTCAGAGTTCCATCTGGAACAGAATGCTCTGAAATTCTCATGACATTTCCAAAGCCTAGAAAATACATGACTCAAATAATGCACTCGATGTCCGCTTCTTAAATACTTGGACAAGAAGTACTAGATCAGAGATGGCCATTCTGACACGTGGCTTCCCTCCTCTGTAAGTTTCTTAATTTGTCTGAATCAAGTACTCTAGGTCCTAGAATCATCCACCCATTATTCAACCATCATTAAGAACAGAAGGCTATAGGGCCAGTTCAGCACCTGACACACAAGCCTGACAACCTGTTACGTTCCCAGAAACCACATAAAGGTGGATGGAGAGAACCAACTTCACAAAGTATCCCTCTGATGTATATATGCATGCCATGGCGTATGTACTCCCATATACACATCAAGTACACACATGCAACACATTTTTTTTTAAAGAATGGAAGGCTAATGTAGAGTCCTGCTCACCTAGTACAGTGGTACACACCAGAAGCGACAGCACTTCGGAGACTAAGACAGGAGGATCATTTGAGCCTAGGAGTTGAAAACTATCCTGAGCACCGCAAGACCCTATTCAATGTGTTTGTCCAGAGGGCGGCTGTCATAACTTTATGTGCTTATTTAAAAATTATTTCAAACTGGACAGACAAGTAGTAGTAAATACACAGCCTCTAATACACTGCATAAGAATCACTGCACAGGATCCATAAAATAACAGAGCACTAATTTTGAAGCCGTAAATAATAAACTTCAAAATACTACAAGGCAGGCATAGTAGCATAATCCTAACACTACTCTCAGAGTATAGTCCTAGCTGCAATTCTAACACTCTGGAATCAGAGAAAAGAGGATCCCTTGAGCCCAGGAGTTTGGGGCAATCAATCTGGGTAGCATAATGAGACCCTGTCTTTAAAAAAAATAAAATAAAAACAACATAAAATAAAAATAAACATAAAAATAAAATAAAATAAAAACATTCCCAGTGCAGCAAGAATTCAGTGTTTTGACTGTTCAGTTAAAACAGTGATAGTTACCAGCCCAGAGTCCACATTGGAATGTATCCAAGACACAGAGGTTGACTTCAGCAGGATCACCTATATACAGGACACAGGATTTGGGTCCAGAAAATAACTAAATGCTACCCTAATGTGATTTATCCAAAGGCAATTTTCAGACAGCAACCTACTTTCAGCAAACTCAAAAGTTTGGCATACTGATCATTTTATTTCAGCATCAACTGTCTATATATGTAGATTTTCAAAACAGGAACACTCTGACCCTACCCAGCTAGGAGCAATATTTCTTTAAGCCAGGGGGAGAGCTGGAGTGAAGATAGATTCCTCTCTCCCAAGCAGCTGTTCTTTTTGCTTTTCCATCCAGGCCCACTGAGTGGGAGGCTGGGCTTTTGGACCCAGCACAAAACATAATACAACAGTCAGGAAATGTAGTCTCCAGGCAGGAACATAAGTTCCATTAGCATTTCCTTTGCTCAAACTGATAGTGCACACTCCCAAAGAAACAAATTCACACTCCCAATTCTCTTTCTCCCTTTTCTCTGCTCATTGTGGAAGAGAAATAAAGATCTCTTTGTCAATTCAGATGTGCTGCTTTTCATGTGCCATGCTGCAGATCAGGGAGCACTTGAGATTATGCAGAGAACAAAGGCCAGCTTGCCTACTTACCTGATTACTGAGAAATGCCCATCTGTAGCAGTGTCTTCTAAGAGTACATCAGCTGCCACCGTGTTTCAATCACATTCCAGCGAGACTTCTCAAAAAGGTATGAAACCCACCTCAAACCTTCAAAGATAAAAAAAAAAGCAAAATGAAAACATATGTAAATTAATGTCCTGGTAATCTCACCCACCATTCCCCAAATCATTCCAGCCTAAAGGGGCTAGCTAGAGCTTGTAGCCAGACTCCAAATGAGTCATAGGAAACATTCAAATTCTGTGCATACCATTGAATCTCATCTGCTTGCATGAGAATATAAATGCACTGTACATTAGTTTGCTTGGAATATGATGCTGCTGAACCTACCATCTTTTGCGTGCTAATTCCCCTAGTTAATATTTTCATTGGCTTTCAGTAAAGACCTGTCCATTCTTCTTGTCACCCATCAGACCTTTCTTCTCTAAAACTTATAATTCGAATTACCTGATCAAGGTTCAGAAGGCTAGAACAAAAGAAATCCTTCTGCTGAACTTGCAAATGTACATTGAAAGCAAGGAAAGAACTGGAGATGGTAAGTTTTACACTTACTATTTTCTTTTCCTTCACTCAGCCCAGGATATTAAAATGAGATATGGTTCTGGTATATCCAATTGAATAAGATTGTATAGGAAAAGTGATTCTACATACACATATCTCATGTCATTGTACCAATTTGATAATGTAATTATATATCCAGGGATGAGTTATCTCTACTTACAGTGATCACGTATTCCATATAATCCTTGGGGTTTACCTGTTATCCTGAAATAACTATTAAAAGCACCTGTTTTCATACTCCAATATTTCTTGTTTGGTCAATAAATTGTATAGATCACCGACACCATTTAACATCACTAGTATAAAAATACGCATTGGGCAACGTTACTTACAGAGGTCTACATTAAGAGTTCTCAAGTTCTAGAATAGTTAAATTTCATATTGCTATGCTGTATTAATGCTCATATCAACTTCTCATATTGATACTTTGTTGTTATTTCAATTTTTTAATTTTTATTTTGCAGTACAGGGCATGGAACCCAGGGCCTCATGCATACTTGATGTTAATCATGGTCATGCCATTTTTTTATTAGATATTTTCTTTATTTACATTTCAAATGCTATCCCGAAAGTTCCCTATACCCCCCCCGCCCTGGTCCCCCACCCGCCCACTCCCACTTCCTGGCCCTGGCATTCCCCTGTACTGGGGCATATAAAGTTTGTAAGACCAAGGGGCCTCTCTTCCCAGTGATGGCCGACTAGTCCATCTTCTGCTACATAGGTCATGCCATTTTTAAGGTGTCTCCATTTTGGTTAAACCATGGCAATTCTCTAAACTCAATTAGCTTATTTTTCTAGATTCTTGCCTACCACTGGCCTTATTTCCCTAGTCAGCCTATGAATCCATTCATAAGTCAAAAAATGGAAAATTTTCAGTTCCCTTATCTGTTTCCCTTTTCTGCCCTATAACTACCCTAAGCTAGTCTACAGGAAGACCATGGGCTCTGCTTCCTTACAATAGAGGTCCTCCCTCCACAGGTCTTTTCACAATAAAGCCCTGCTGTCACTGAGCTGCTTTGCTTTCCCCTGAGTCTGTCTCTCCTTATCACTGACCTTATACTAGGTAAGTGCTCTCCCACTGAGCTACACCATCAAGACTTTTCTGTATGAGTACAATGTAGCTGTCTTCAAACACAAGAGAAGATGGCATGAGATCCAATTATAGATGGTTGTGAGCCACCATGTGGTTGCTAGGAATTGAACCCAGGACCTCTAGAAAAGCAGTCGGTGCTTTTAACCACTGAGTCATGTCTCCAGTCCCCTTTCTTGATTTTTTGTTTGTTTGTTTTAGTTTTTATCATTGTTGTTGTTTTGTTTTGTTTTTTATTACTTAGTTTTGTTTCAGGATGGCCTTGAACTACTGCTATCAAGTGATCCTCTGAGTGCCTCCTGAATATCTAGGACTATAAGTGTACACCACCACATCCAAATGATATTTAAACTTTTTTTTGGACAGGAGTGCTGGTGCATGCATACAATCCCAGCACTCAAGGGGCAGAGATAGGAGAATAGCCATAAGTTCAAGGCCAGCCAGGGGAACTACATAGTAAAAGTGTATCTCAAAAAAGAAGCAAAACGCCATAATGATACTTAATGTTTCACATGTTAATCAAGGAGGTAAAACACTTAAAACATTTTAAATTCACTTTGGGATGCTTACATGTTTCTTATGTATACAGTCCATGTAGTAGAGATATTAGTACCCTTATTTATAGCTAAGTCAGCTAAAAGCATAGCATAAGGCTTCCTTATTCCTTGTTATAAAAATTCCTTTTCTATTAACCATAATAGAAGTATATAGACTAGATCTGATATTGTCTTTATTCTTTTGTTGTTGTTGTTGCTAGAAAGGGCATCGTGTATCCCAGGCTGTCTTCAAATTCAATGTGAGTCTGGTCTCAAACTTAGAATGTAGCTGAGCATGGCTTTGAACTCCTGATCCTCCTTCTTTCACCTTCCAAGTGCTGGGATCACAGGTGTATGTCACTATAACCAACTTCCTCAACTGTTAACTTATCTTCCACTTTAGTACTTTTCAGTTTAACTCAAAGGAGCCTTTGAAACATACCTTACAGCTTTTTGTAGGATTATGACCCTTTCATAAGACTTGAACTTTCTCTCTACTAAGTAAACAAAATTATAACCTCCAAACTAAACAAGACTTTTAAAAGAATAAAGTCAGTGGTAGTCAGAGCACTGTCAATTATCAAATTATCTTAGAGGCTGATTGAGCCCAAGGAATTCAAGGCCATCCTGAGCTGCAGAATGATACTGTATAATAATAAACAAGTATACAGATAATAGTGAGGCTTGGGCTATAGAAGGAAAAGAACTCATGACAGTGTTTATAAGACCATACATACAAACAACACAAAGTTTTAAAATATTGAAGCTCTGAAATCCAGATTGGAGAAAAGTTGATCATAGCACAGACATTTTCCACATGAGTATAGATGATGGAATGTGAAGTGAAAATTTCCGGTTTCTTTGAAAACTCAGTTATGTCATATGATGTTTTGCTGAGGCAGACACATAAAAGGATTTGCTAAAGCAGGCACATGAAAAGACACATAATGTTTAGGGAAAAATATAAATATGATTCCACAAATAGTGGGAGGATGCTCTGGCATTGCTTCACCTTGCATTGCGTTGCTGATCTTCATGAACTTGTCATGACTTCATAAAGAGTAACTAGACAAAAGAAGTTCTTGTGCTATTCCACCAGATGTTTGCAACTTCCTCAGAGTTGGGCTGATTAGCAGAGCCTCACAGTTTCTTCTGGATCGAACTGCCATTGCTGACTTGTGGGTGGTGATTGCCAAGTAAACTGGACTGCAGCTGCTAATTTGTGTTGGTATTTTGCTAGCAGACTGTACTGGCTGGTTTTGTGTGTCAACTTGACATAAGCTGGAATTGTCACAGAGAAAGGAGTTTCAGTTGAGGAAATGCCTCCATGAGATCCAGCTGTAAGGCATTTTCTCAATTAGTGATCAAGGCAGGGAGGGCCCCTTGTGGGTGTTGCCATCCCTGGGCTGGTAGACGTGGTTCTATAAGAGAGCAGGCTGAGCAAGCCAAGGGAAGCAAGCCAGTAAGTAACACCCCTCAATGACCTCTGCATCAGCTGCTGTTTCCTGACCTGCTTGAGTTCCAGTTCTGACATCCTTTGGTGATGAACAGCAATGTGAAAACTGTAAGCTGAATAAACCCTTTCCTCCCCAACTTGCTTCTTGGTCATGATGTTTGTGCAGAAATAGAAACCCTCACTAAAACACAGAGTAAACTGCTGAAAACAAAGATTGGAATAGAACTATTTCAAAACAGGTCCACAACCCCTGTTTCTATTAACCTTTCTTTTCCACTACCTCTGGTGGTGGTGGGCTAGATGGGAGGTTGAAGCGTTTAAGAACCCTTATTAAAGTAGGTTTTGAAAAAAAAATCTAAGCCAACAGGAGTGTCCCCTTTCCCTGGCTTTCAGGACACTATGCCCTGTCTACCTGTCTGGCCACCCCCACTTTCTACTCCTTCATTCATTTGTTGTTTTTTGAGTTGTTGTTGCTGTTCTCCAGTGTCTCAGCCTCTGCCTTCTAAGAGCTAGGATCACACTCATATACTGCCATGCCCAGGTTAGACCTTTGACTATATTATTTCAACCAGACTCCTCACAGCTTTGTCCTATATACCCTTCCCTCGTTAACCTTCAACAGAGACTATTGAACCCATGTCATTGTCAAAAAAAAATGAGTCAATGTTCAAAAATTTCAAAGTAACATCCAGATGGTCTTCAAAGTCTATGCAGTTTTCAGATGATAACATAGAGCTAAAGTAGACAGTCCCAACTAATGACCTCAAGTGGGCACTCGGCTTACATTCTTCACACAGGAGGAGCGCTCCTAATGCAAAATTTAAAGTGTTTCAAAATTCAAAACTTTTTGAATATTGATGTGATAATATAAGTGCAAAATTCCATAGCTCATAGTCAAAGTGCAGACAATCAAAAATTGTATAAAATTACCATCAGTTATGTATATCAGACACATAGGAAGCAAAACTGAACTTCACATTTAGTCTTCTGTCCCTTCCCCCTAATCATTTTATTATTTATAAGGAAATATTTCAAAGCCTAAAAACACAAAAATTTTTTAAAGATTTATTTTATTTATTATATGTAAGTACACTGTAGCTGTCTTCAGACACTCCAGAAGAGGGCACCAGATCTCGTTACGGATGGTTTTGAGCCACCATGTGGATGCTGGGATTTGAACTTATCACCTTTGGAAGAGCAGTTGGGTGCTCTTACCCGCTGAGCCATCTCACCAGCCCAAAACACAAATTTTTAAATACTTCTGCTCCTAAGCATTTTGGATAAGGAAGACTTAATTTGTAAATATTGCTTACTTAGCCTTTATATTGGATTCTGTGGTACTACCCACTAACAACAGCCACTAGACATTTCCACTATTCTTTTAAATTTAGTTTACTTTTGAAATTAACTTTTAAAATATTTGTTTATTTTATGTATATGACTACTTTGCCTACATGTCTATGTATCACTTGCATGCATGGTGCCCACAGAAGCCAAAAGAGGGCATTAGATTTCCCTGGAACTGGAATCACAGATGGTTGTAAGCCAGCATGTAGGTGCTTGGATTAAATCTTGGTCCTCTGGGAGTATTTTTAACCACTCAGTTATCTCTTCAGCCCCTGAACATTTTCAAATAGGGTCTTAAAATATTGTTGAGGCTAATTTCATATTCCTGGGCTCAATCATGCTCCTACCTCAGTCTCCAAAGTACTACTATTACAAGCATGCCCTACCATAACTAGCTTTTGTTTTTGATTAGCATGTAATCAATGTGGATATTAGTGGGGCAAAACTATACTATTTCAATACATGTGCACAGAGTATACTCACCAAATCAGAGTAATTATTTAACATTTTTCTTATTGTTTATTTTGCTTACTTATTTGATTTGGTGGCCCTTTTTGGTTTTGGTTTTTCTTCCTCCAGTGTGTGTGTGTGTGTGTGTGTGTGTGTGTGTGTGTATGTGTGTTATTCATATGTATATGCAGGTACATGTGGACACCTCAGATTTATGTCAGGAATCATCTTCAATGACTCTTCTATTTCATTAATTGAGGCAGGTTTTCTCAACCAAACTCAGAGTTCATTATTATGGCTAGTCTTCTTAGTCAACTTGCTCTACGTTTCCATCTTCTGAGGCTAAGCTATCACGCCCAGCTGGCATTTTGTAGATATATAGGGATCTGAAGCACTTAAACTGTTGAGCCTTCTCACAAGCCCTGCTTTGTTTTGCTTTGTTTTTGAAGCTAGGTTTCAAACTATAGCCTGGGCTGGTCTGGAAACTCAATAGTAGCCTAAGCTGGCCTTGAACACACAGAAATTCTCCTGCCTTTCCCTCCTGGTTGCTAAAGTTATGAGCTTAAGTCATCAAAATCAGTTATTTGTGCCAGGCGTGGTGGCACACACCTTTAATCCCAGCACTCAGGAGGCAGAGGCAGGCAGATTTCTGAGTTCGAGGCCAGCCTGGTCTACAAAGTGAGTTTCAAGACAGCCAGGGTTACACAGAGAAGCCCTGTCTAGAAAAACCAAAAAAAAAAAAAAAAAAAAAATCAGTTATTTGTTTATCTGTTTCTTTCTTTACTTTGAGACAGGAAATTTGTACATAGTCCACACTGGCATCTGAATTGACTATATAGCCCAAGTAGGCCTTGTACTAATGATCCTCCTGCCTCTTTTCTCCTGAGCTGTGATTATAGGCATGCACCATGGTATCTGGCTCTTCATTTCTTTGTTTGGAAACTTCCAGTTCTTCTGTTCTAGATTTTTCTAGAATACACACAAGGTTATTATGAACCATGGCTATTTCAATGTATTTTGGAATACAGAACTTAGTCCTTCAGTCCAACTCTACTGATCCTTGATCTCCTCTCATCTCAAATCTGGACATTTTTTGAAATGCTGTTTCATGGACTCATAAAACTTTTGAAACCTAGATTGTATGTCTGTGTGTCCTCTTAGGTACATACTATATACCTCATGTCCTCTAAGGTTACCCATTATCCTATATGTCTATATTCATTAGCTTTTTATCACTGTTACAAAACACATGATAATCAACTTTTTAAAAGGACAGCCTTACTTTGGTTCAGAGTTTCAATCCATAGCTCATTGGCTTCGTTTTTTCAGCCTGTGGTAAGGCACTGAATCATTACAGAAGTATGTGGTAGAACAAAGCTGCTCACTCTGCCAGGAAGCAAAGGGGAGAAAAGGAGATTGGCATTTCATAGTCCCTTTTGAGGGCACATCCACAATTACATAACACTTCCCAGTAGGCTCCACCTCTTAAATATTTCTATCACTTTCCAATTACACTACTCTGAGAATTAAGTGTTTAAACACAGGCCCTTTGGGGAATGTTCCAAATCAAAACTATAGCAATATCATTTAAAACCCAGAGCTAGATACTTAGCTACCAATGAACTTCTCCAATTGGATGATAAAAACAAAGGTGTATACAGTCAGGCATGGTGGCGCAAGCGTTTAATTCCATCACTCAGGAGGCATGGCTTTGTTGGAGGTGTGTTACTGGGGGTGGAATTAGAAAGTTCAAAACTCTCACCCAATTCTCAGTAAGTTCTCTCTGTCTCCTGCTTGTGCTGCAAGATGTGAGCTCTGGGCTACCAGTCCAAATCTCTGCTGCTTGCCACTTCTACTCTGACATCACGAATTCCAACCCTCTGAAGCTATAGGCGCCCAATAAACTCTTTTATAAGTTAGCTTGGTCATTATGTCATATCACAGCAATAAAAAATAACTAATACATCTACATAGCAAGTTATAGGAAATCTAAGACTACATAATGAGACTGTGTCAAAACTTTCTTTGTTTTACACACACACACACACACACACACACACACCAAAGGGGGATGATAGAGTGCTAAGGAAATGATGTAATTAGTAAAGTGTGGATACATAAACATGAGGACCCTGAGTTTGGATTTATATCATCCACACAAAAAGCCAAGAGCAATGGCCCATGCCTTAACTCCAGCACTGGGAAGGCAGAGACAGATCTCAGAAGCTCTCTGGCTAGACAGTCTAACTCAAACAACAAGCTCCAGGTTCAATGGAAGACACTGTCTCAAAAAATAATGATAAAGTGAAGAGCAGTGGAGAACTTACTGTTTGACATTTGCCCCCACCCACTTAGAAACAAAGAACAAGGATACTTCATTTGAAATCTCCAAAACGGGGGACTGGAGAGATGGCTCAGTGGTTAAGAGTACTGACTGCTCTTCCAGAGGTTCTGAGTTCAAATCCCAGCAACCACATGATGGCTCACAACCATCCATGATGAGATCTGACGCCCTCTTCTGGTGCATCTGAAGACAGCTACAGTGTACTTAGATATAAATATAATAAATAAATAAATCTTTAAAAAAAAAAAAGAAATCTACAAAATGGCTCTTTCTCTCAAATCTGACGATCCAGAAAACAATTTAAGCTAGGTAGTAGCAAATCATTATCAAATATCTCCTTATCCTTCAGCCTCTAACAAGCTCTGATGGATGACCTCCATAGCACCTTTTCGATGCTTTCTTCTCCATCTCCCCACAGTGGTCCATGTAAGCACCATTTTCATCCTAGACTCTGCACTAGCTTCTTTGCTGATGTCATTACATGCACATTTTGACCTTTCTAATTGTTTTCTTTTCCTTTTTTTTTTTTTTTTTTTTTTTTTTTTTTTTTTTTTTTTTTTTTTTTTTTTTTGGTTTTTCGAGACAGGGTTTCTCTGTATAGCCCTGGCTGTCCTGGAACTCACTTTGTAGACCAGGCTGGCCTCGAACTCAGAATCCGCCTGCCTCTGCCTCCCAAGTGCTGGGATTAAAGGTGTGCACCACCACGCCCGGCTCTAATTGTTTTCTTGGCTCACCGTTTTTCAACAGATTCTCATTATTTTGTATCCTTAATCAGGTTCTGAAGTTCTTCTAGTATCTCTTCCCTGAACCTGGTCAAACTGGCCCTCTCTCAGTTCTATGAAGAATATAGCAATTTTTCCTGCTTCAAAACCCTTAAACAACCTTCTCTCTCTACCTAATACTTGCCCACCATACCCACCAACCTAATAGAGGTTAGTACTCCCCTATAATATGCATGGTTCTTTAAAAGAACAGAACTAGTGTGTTTACAAGATGGATACTGTGTAAAGAAAGGTATTAATAGTTATTGTGTACATACTAGAGATACTGAGAACCCAATATCAGTTTCAGTCTATGAGAATGAACACACTGCTGCCCTTCTTTGGCTACGAAGAGGGTTTCTTGGTCAGTAGCAATACCATAATGGTGAATAAAGAATTCTGTAGGCTAAGAACAATAGTTTTTGCAGAAGTATTATGTGAAGGAACAGCAAACCCATACCCACACAAGTATCTATTCTTAAGAACAATGTTTCCCAATGGAAGTGGTCCAATATGGTCAACTTTCCACTACATTGCTGGTTGGTCACTTCAAAAAATGGTGCCACATGGGTCCCAATGAAGGAGTTAGAGAAAGAACCCAAGGAGCTGAAGGGATTTGTAGGAGGAACAACAATATGAACTAACCAGTACCCCCCCCCCAGAGCTCCCAGGGACTAAACCACCAACCAAAGAGTACACATGGTGAGACTCATGGCTCCAGCTGCATATGTAGCAGAGAATGGCCTAGTCATCAATGGGAGGAGAAGCTGTTGGTCCTGTGAAGGCTCTATGTCCCAGTGTAGAGGAATGCCAGAGGCAGGAAATGGGAGTGGGTGGGTTGGTGAGCAGGGGAGTGGATAGGGGGATTTTGTGGGGGAAACCAGGAAAGCGGACAACATTTGAAATGCAAATAAGAAAATATCTAATAAAAAAAGCATAAAATGGTGCCATATTGGGGCTCAGTGTCACTCTCTGCTGTCACTTAGTGAAAGATGTAGCCAGGTGTGGTTATTTGAATACGCTTGGCCCAGGGAGGAGCACAATTAGGAGGTATGGCCTTGTTGGAGGAGGTGTGTCACTGTGGGTGTGGGCTTTAAGGCCCTCATTCTAGCTGCCTGGAAGTCAGTATTCTGCTAGCAGCCTTCAGATGAAGATGTAGAGCTCTCAGCTCCTCCTGCACCATGCCTGCCTGGGTGCTGTCATGATCCTGACTTTTGACCCACACTTCTGCTAAACAATCAAATAAACCGTTAGTGCCCTTTTTAAATGCTCTGAACCAAAACATTAAATTCAGAGTCTCTGGTTCAGTAAATCCATATCACTAAATTTATCCTGATCTAGTTTTTTGTTCTGTGGTTGTTTGAATGAAAAGGGCCAATAGCAACAGGAGCAACAGGAATAGATGTATTCACCAGAAAGAAGCAAAGGGAAGAAGGCAGCAAACTACATCTTTTTCTTGGACCTCTTTATCTCTGGGATGACCAACAGAAGATTCTGTCTTAGGGGAAGATCATTTCCCTTCAGTTAATCATTTCTAAAATGTTCTCACTGACCTACCAATAGGAATGTATCTTCTATAAATATAGATTCAATCAAGTTAACTGTCAAGATTACCCATGAAGTCATAGTTGACTCACTCTGCGCAGAACTAGATTAAACCAGCTCTCAGCCCTCATCAAAGAAACAGTTTTTACAGTGAAAAGGAGTTTATACAGACACTCACAACTTGTCAAAGTGCAAAGAATAAGTGTCTCCACAGTGCTTAGCTCTATATGGGACATCTCGAAGAGGCATCAGATTGTAAGAATAAGAGATCAGAGAACACTGTAGTTTCCTGGGCAAGACTCTCATGTGATCAATCAAATCAACATTCTAGTGTGGTTGGGAGAGGGACGCACAAGGCCCACTCCTAGCTGAGGAGCTGTTGGCAGTTGGCAGCTACTGGGGGACAGGGAATCAGTTTTATTCAGGGATATAGGCCCTGATAAGTTGACCATGTTCCAGTGTATGGCTCACATACATGTGCTTTTTAGTAGTACTTTATTGAAGCTCAGTAAATAACAAAAAAAATAATAATAAAAGAAGAGGACATCAAGTCAAGAAGAAGACATGGACCAGAATACATTGTATACACATATGAAATTCTCAGAAGACATGGTAAGATCCAGGACCGGAATACATTATATACACATATGAAATTCTCAGAAGACATGGTAAGATCCAGGACCAGAATACATTGTATACACATATGAAATTCTCAGAGTTTTTAATATTTAAATTTTATTTACACTGGTGTTCTGCCTCCATGTATGTATGTGTGAGGGTATGTCAGATCTCCTAAAACTGGAATTACAGACAGTTGTGAACTTTCATGTGAGTGGTGAGATTTGAACCTGGGTCCTTCTGAAGAGCATCCAGTGCCCTTAACCACTGAACTATCTCTCTATCCCCCCCAAAAAATTAAAATTTTAAAGGTGATTCATTATATTCCAAAACTATAATCATACTAGACAAGTGTTATATTAGTATCACAGCTAAAGACAGCCATTTTGGAGTTCTGACTCATCCCTAAACCTAGTTGCCCTTGAGAACTAAGGAGAGCATTTTTTTTTAGCTGATAACTCAACCTCAGTACAGTGCCCCAGTGCCACCTGTTGGGAGATGTAGCCCAGAACATGAGTTCTCAAAGTGTGGTCCTTGAACAACAGCATCAGTACTACCTAGAACAAATTAGAAATGCAACCATCATCCCCATCCCAGGCTCACTGAGGTGAAGCCTACCCACATGGCATTTTACAAGTACCCTGAGTAATTCTGATGCACACTGTCTACATAGCATTGTAGTAACTCCTGCTCATCCCTCAGATCTCTTCCTCAAAGAAATGTCCCCTTGACTCCCATGACACGTCACAGCCCCTTCTGCTTATTTTCCTGTCACAAAGTATTTCTCCTTCACAATACATATCCCAACTGTGATCAGTTAAATATCTGTGTAGTCATCCATTTTTAAGCCTCCACAATGCTCCACAAACTAAAAACCAAGTCTGTTGTATTTACTTTGATTCATAGTGCATGGAGAAATGAGGGAAGAAAAACATAGCCTTTGGTTTTGATAAAGTCTTGAGGTTTGCTTTAATTAAATATGTATTTTTATTTTTAATCATATGTATGCATATAGTATGCTATGCATATGTGGGTACCCTGGGAGGCCAAAGGCATTGGATCCCATGGAGCTGCAACTCAGGCACCTGAGTGAGTCACCTGAAATGACTTTGGAAATCTAACTCGGGTTCTTCTGAAACAGTTATATACATCCTTGACCACTGAACCATATGTTAAGCCCCCCAAATTTTTTAGGCTTCTGTCTTGCTGTTGGTGTTTTGTTTTGTTTTGTTTTGTTTTGTTGTTGCTTTGGTTTTGAGACAGGGAGTCTATGTGTCCCTGTCTGTCCTGAAACTCACTATCCAGTGTGGGGAGCGGGCGCGGCCGCATGGGCCAAAGATGGCGCCTGGCTCTATGTCAAGCCCCATGACCTTGCTTGTTTACCTCAGACACGTGCAGTAAAAGCAGCGCGTAACTCATTGGAGAGATTAGCACAACATCTCGCGGCACCATTCTATCAGCCAATCCTGCATGCTGCCTTGAATGTGTGCATCTATGATTGGGTGGTGTGAAGTGGCATGAGTGAATGGAAGTATAAATTGAGGGCAGCCCCAGATGAGGAGACAGACCGACCAGTGACCGGAAGAGACCAGACCAGACCGACCAGCCAGGGGCAGAGACCAGAGACCAGCGTAGCAGCGTTAGGCCAGAGAGCAGCAGATGAGGAGAGCAGCACCAGTGTTAGCCAGCCAGCATAGGAGAGAGCAGAGTGAGTGAGTGAGTGAACAGCTGAAGGTGTGATACCAGAGAGAGAGAGAGAGAGAGAGAGAGAGAGAGAGAGAGGCAGAATAAAGCCACCTCACTCTCAGGCAAGCAGCACTGAACCTGCCCGGCCGCTTCCCTGTGTCGTTTATTCCCACTGTCTTTGCTGGTCAGACCTGGCTAACCTTGAACTAGAAGTGATTTTGTGGCTCTCCTGAGGCTTTGTTTGTTCAAGTGTTTGGTTTTTGTTTTTCAAGACAAATTTTCACTGTGTAGCCCAGCTGCCCTGGAACTCACTCTGTAGACCAGTCTGGCCTCCAAGTCACAGAGATCCTCCTGCCTCTGCATCCAGAGTGCTGGGATTGTTAAAGTATTTGCCACCACAGCCTAGCTGAGGCTTTTAAAATATGTCTTAGCATAATATCTGTCTAGATAGTTAGCAGTGTAATACAAAATCTTAGGTTAGGTACACAGAAAGTATGACTCAAGATATACTCACCAGAGCAGAAGTTCACAACAAAAGCTAAAGGCTGAAATTCAACATGTTGAATGAGATTGGCTGTCCAAACATGGCATCCAAGCATCACAACCTTTAGGAATAAAGAGAGAACTCAGCTGGTCCCAAATGCCAAGCTTTTACTTATGATAACAATACTAAACTGGGCATGATAGAACATACCTATAATCTCGCACCTTGGAGACTGAAGCAGGAGGATCACAAGTTTGAGGGTAGGCTGATCCACATAGCACATTCCATATTACCCTAGGATAATAAGACTCTTTTTTTGGTTTTGGTTTTTCAAGACAAGGTTTTTCTGCATAGCCCTGGCTATCCTGGAACTCACTCTGTAGACCAGGCTAGCCTCGAACTCAGAAATCCGCCTGCCTCTGCCTCCCGAGTTCTGGGATTAAAGGCGTGCACCACCACTGCCCAGCCAAGACTTAATTTTTTAAAGTGGTGACAATACTAACTACCATCAGAGATTACTCCCGAAATAGTAGCTTACCTAATGAAATAAAGTTAGCTCTCATTTATCACTTATACAGTGAAATTGGGAATGGAGGCTGTTGTGTTACAGTAGTCATTCAAGAGACCAGGTGCATGCTGGGCATGGTGGCGCATGCCTTTAATCCCAGCACTCGGGAGGCAGAGGCAGGTGGATTTCTGAGTTCAAGGCCAGCCTGGTCTACAGAGTGAGTTCCAGGACAGCCAGGGCTATACAGAGAAACCCCGTCTCGAAAAGCAAAAAAAAAAGAGAGAGAGAGAGAGAGAGAGAGAGAGAGAGAGAGAGAGAGAGAGAGACCAGGTGCCTTCCATCTTGTTAATTTGCCCTTCTCTAGATCTTTGAAGTCCTCTCCTCTTATCTATGGATGAGAAAAAAAAAGAAAGGAATGCGAAAAAAGAAAGGAATGCACATGGGAGGTTTATAATTAACTAAGCCTGGATGTGACTTACATCATATCCATTCAAATGCAGTTAGCTAGAACCTAGCAGAACTTAGTCACAGGGTCACACCAACTCCAAGGAAAGCTAGGGCTAAAGAAGAAGACAAGGACTCTGGGGAGAACAGAGTTGCCATATCCCCCTACAGTTATCAAGTAGTCATTTCACGCTTCACCCCAGACATGGCCATACTCAGTTTCTCCCATAAAGCACAAAACCAAAGGGTCACCTGGTCAATGCATCCAGACAAAGGGCCATGATCACCCGGGGCATGTGCTCTTCTCATTATGGCTAGATTTGGCTCCTCTTGGTCCGAAGATCTATGAAATAATAGGAACTCCGAAGGCCATTTGATCAACAAGCTCCAAACTGCTGCATGGTGGAAAACCAAGGACCAGACAGCCACTAGCCAGCCCACATACCATGGAGAAAAGATCAGCAGCCTGATCCCCTTTGGCCACCTAACAGCCCTTAGAGTGGTTGGAAGCCAAGGCTTCTTCTAGGCACAGGCCCAAGATACAGTTTCACAGCTAGAAGACTAATCCCAAGAGCTCTCAGAAATCACCAGCCAGAGGATCACCCAAGGCTTCTTCCTAATATATAAATGAAGACAAGACTTTCCCACTTCAGCCCTTGTTGCAGTTTGAATGTGAACTATTTTCCCACTGACTCGTGTGTTTGAACCCACCTGGTGCTGCTGTTTGGTATATTTTAGAACCTTTGGAAAAACTGCTACATTAAGAGAAAGTACTAAACATTAAGAAAGTACTCTTACTCATTAAGAAATTAAAAGGTCCGGGCGTGGTGGCTCACGCCTTTAATCCCAGCACTCGGGAGGCAGGGGCAGGCGGATTTCTGAGTTCGAGGCCAGCCTGGTCTACAAAGTGAGTTCCAGGACAGCCAGGGCTACACAGAGAAACCCTGTCTCGAAAAAAAAAAATTAAAAGGAGGGGCTAGAGAGATGGTTCAGCTGTTAAGAGCACTGGCTGCTCTTCCAGAGGTCCTAAGTTCAATTCCCAGCAACCACATGATGGCTCAAACCACTTGTAATGGAATTCAACACCCTCTTCTGGTGTGTCTGAAGACAGCTACAGTGTACTCACATAAATTAAATAAATAAATAAAATATTTTTAAAAAGAAATTAAAAGGACAGTGGCTGTGAGTGTTTACACCGGCGGCTCGCTGTGGCCGGGTTCCTTCCGCGGGATGGGGAGAAAGAGAAAGCGCGAAAGAGAGAGGATGTCTCTCTCAGACTGGCATCTGGCAGTGAAGCTGGCTGACCAGCCACTTGCTCCTAAATCTATTCTTCAGTTGCCAGAGACAGAACTGGGAGAGTATTCCCTAGGGGGCTATAGCATTTCCTTTCTGAAGCAGCTTATTGCTGGCAAGCTCTAGGAATCTGTTCCAGACCCGGAGCTGATCCATTTGATCTACTGTGGCCGGAAGCTAAAAGATGACCAGACCCTTGACTTCTATGGTATTCAGCCTGGGTCCACAGTCCATGTTCTCCAAAAATTTTGGCCTGAGCCTGATCAGAAACCTGAACCTGTGGACAAAGTAGCTGCCCTGAGAGAGTTCCGGGTCCTGCACACTGCCCTGCACAGCAGCTCTTCCTACAGAGAGGCGGTCTTTAAGATGCTCAGCAATAAAGAATCTCTGGATCAGATCATTGTGGCCGCCCCAGGCCTCAGCAGTGACCCCATTGCTCTAGGGGTTCTCCAGGATAAGGACCTCTTCTCTGTCTTTGCTGATCCCAATATGCTAGATACATTGGTGCCTGCCCACCCAGCCCTAGTCAATGCCATCATCCTGGTTCTGCACTCCGTAGCAGGCAGCACCCCAATGCCAGGAGCTGACTCCTCTTCCCGAAGCATGCCCTCCAGCTCTTACCGAGATATGCCAGGTGGCTTCCTGTTTGATTGGCTCTCAGATGACAAGGACGACTTTCACCCAAGCATTCGGTCCACGCCCTCTAGCAGCACAACCAGCTCCCGCCCCGCCTCCCTGGGATACAGTGGGGCTGCAGGGCCCCGCCCCATCACCCAGAGCGAGCTGGCCACTGACCTGATCCTGGCCAGTACTCCAGAGAATAGTTCTCATATACCAACTCCTGGCACCCAGGGCCATTCTTCAGGCACCTCGCCACTGTCCTCTGGTGTCCAGTCAGGGACACCCATCACCAACGATCTTTTTAGCCAAGCTCTCCAGCATGCCCTGCAGGCCTCTGGGCAGCCCAGCCTTCAGAGCCAGTGGCAGCCTCAGCTGCAGCAGTTGCATGACATGGGTATCCAGGATGACGAGCTGAGCCTCCGGGCCCTTCAGGCCACTGGAGGTGATATCCGAGCAGCCCTGGAACTCATCTTTGCTGGAGGAGCCCCATGAACTTCTTGTACCTGAAGACCTAGCAAGTTGCAGAGGCTATTCCTGGCAAGAAGCACTTGTGAAGTTGCTTCTAGATTCCCGACCCCAATATATCTGATGCTCCTCTTGGGAAAAAAAAAAAAAAAAGGACAGTGGCCCCACCTAAGCACTAGCTGGATATCATATCACTGATACAGCATTTCCCTGGAGATGACTGCATAAAAGATTCTGTTTCCTTAAAGCACAGTTTCTGTGATGTCATAAAGTACTTCAGCTGTACAGTATATGGGATGTATAGTCACCCAAAGGACCAAAATAGCCACAAGCACTCAAGTCATATTATACAGACTGAGTCATTTATATTGATGAATTACAAATATATATTATGTAACAACAATTAATGAAAAAAATGTCATGAATTTGAAAGAGAACAAGAGAGCCGGGCGTGGTGGCGCACGCCTTTAATCCCAGCACTCGGGAGGCAGAGGCAGGCGGATTTCTGAGTTCGAGGCCAGCCTGGTCTACAAAGTGAGTTCCAGGACAGCCAGGGTTATACAGAGAAACCCTGTCTCGAAAAACCAAAAAAAAAAAAAAAGAAAGAAAGAAAGAAAGAAAGAAAGAAAGAAAGAAAGAAAGAAAGAAAGAAAGAAAGAACGAAAGAGAACAAGAATGTGGGATATTTGGGGAGTTAGGGAGGAGAAAAGGGTAAGGCTAAAAGATGTATTTATATTTTAATCTCAAAAAAAAATAAACCTGTAAAATCCAATAAATTAAAAATACTATTGCCACAGGTACTACTGGGTTGCATGCAGTTCTATATTGTAATGAATGTGCCTGATTTCACACGTTTATTACAGAGATGGCTCCCTTCAACTTCTTATAGGCAAATAAAACCCAAAGGCAGGAACCCAAGCAATGAAGCAAGAGTGGAAACATGGACTTCTCTCCATGCCTCACCTGAGTGTCTCCTCTCTTTAGTACAGCTACCTGCCCAGGCGTATTAGCCAGTACCTTTAATCCTGGCACTTCAAAGACAGAGGTAGCCAGAGGTACACAGTGAGACAGTCTCAAAAGACCAAAAAGTGCAAAACAAACTCTTAAGTGCAGCTCCTTGACAGTTAAGAATCCCCAATAACTTTCCAGTGTCTTAAGAACGGGAAGGAGGCTCATAAAGCCATGCTCTTAGAGCCCCTCTGCTGCCGTCTGTGGCCATAGACATATCTAAAGCACCTCATCCTGCATGCTCTGATCAAATCATTTTCCTGCTTATTGTACTTGCTTTATTCTATCCTGCCATGGGGGCCTCTAGACATGCTGTAACCTCTGACTCCTGAGTGCTGGAACTATTGGGCCTGGCTTTATGCTGTACTGAGAACTAAACCCAGTGTTTCATGCCTGCTAGATGATCACTACTATCTGAGCTACCTTCCACACTGTGTCCATCCTGGTTCTCATACCATCCCTTGTCCCTGGCCTACTAGATTTGTCAAAGACCACACAGTATCGGCCCTCCTGACACTGTGAGCCTGACACAGTGAGAGTTAGTTTCCATCTGCTTTAGGGTGATGTGATAAATTGTAAACTGAGAGTGGGGCTTGTCTGTGGTTTTGTTCTCCACTGTAACCAACGGTCTTATAATGGATACAAATGAAATACTGTCCATAAACCCAGACTGCAAAGGCAGAGTAACAATCTTCACAGTGGAACTTGAACATGTCCTGTCACTAAAGATTACATTCAGGGGCTGGAGAGATGGCTTAGTGGTTAGGAGCACTGACCTGCTCTTCCAGAGGTCCTGAGCTCAATTCCCAGCAGCTACATGGTGGCTCACAGCCATCTGTACCATCTGTAATGGGATCCGATGCCCTCTTCTGGTGTGTCTGAAGACAGCTACAATGTACTCATGCAAATAAAATAAACAAATCTTTAAAAAAGAAGAATTAGGTTCAGCTTTATAGACTAGAAAATAAGACTAGCTTAAGTCAGAAAAGACGAACATTTCCCTTCCCTGTTAAATATGTGTAGGAACTGGCAGTTTAGGACTGGAGTTTAATAGTTCTGTGAGGCTACCAGGAACTCTAAGACCCTCTGGTTCTATCACATCAAGGATCCATTTCTTGGTTTCATGGTTCAATATGGATGCTAGAGCTCTATTTTATCTGATCCAGACATCAAATCTGTGAAACCAAGATGAGAGGACCTGCCCTTCTCCTTTACAGTGATCACCTCAGAACATCGTACACAAATGTGTCCTTATGCAGAGTTTAGTCAAGTTGGCCACTCTTCAGAAAGGGAAGAGGAGAAATGAGGTCTGTCAGAGGTGCTACTGGTGCTCACGTAAGAGTTTAATTGCTCAAGGACATAGGGAATGTTTTTTGGTTAGGTCTATCTTTATAAAACATCCTAAAATTACAACAACCAAAAATCAGCCAGTAAGCAATAACAAACATCTTCTCTCCTCCAGATCTACAGGTTATAGGCATTCAGCTGGGAAGTTTCCTCTGCTGGTCTCAATAAGGATCTCATTTGGTTGCAGTGAACTAAGAGGCTAGGATTCTGGAACCTGTCTCTTCATTTTTCTCACAAACTCTCATCTCCCCAGTGGAATGCCTAAAATCACAAAACAGATTCTCCCAGGTCATCTCCCAGCTTAGGCATAGTGCCCCTTTGCCAGTCCATACTAACCAAAGCAGTTACAGTGCTAGGAAGAAACATTCTTTCTTTTTCTAGGAGATTGATGATTGACACAAAATTTGCAGCTCTCTTTAATAAGCACCGGAAGAACAGGTATTTGGAAGTAATTAGCAGCCTTTGTCTCACCTCCCTTTAAGGTAAATCCTGTAAAAGTAAAAGAGTGTCATCATTACACAAAATTCATGATTAAAAAAAAAACTTAGACATTAAAGGAAATCAGAGGGAAAATATGGTAATGTAATAATTGTCACACCAGCTCTCCATAAAGCCCATTTTTACTTGCCTTCTATTTCTCTGATAAAGCATTCACTTAGCCAATTTGGGGAGGAGGACTTATTTCATCTTACATTCCAGATAATAGTTCTTCACTGAGGGAGGTCAGGGCAAGATCTTAAGGCAGGAACTGAAACAGAGACCAAGAAGGAGCAATGCTTACTGGCTTGCTTTCTCTCATTTATTCAGCTACTTTTCTTACCCAGACCAAATCCACATGCATAGGGATGGCACCCACAGTGGACTAGGCTCTCCTGTATCATTTAACAATTAAGAAAGTGCCCCACAGACTTAACCATGAGCCAATTAGATGGTTGCAGTGCCTCAACTGAGGTTCACTCATCTGAGACTGTAGTTTGTGTCAAATAGACAAAACAATAACCGACACAAAGCCCTAGTAACTATGGATGCACTAGTTCAGACAACATTGAAAAACAATGAAAATCAGACACTCAGAGATGAAGAAATATGACAGGCAAAAAAAAAAAATCAAAGTGCTCACCCTAACAATTTGAGTAATACATGTAAAAATGATAGTAACTTATTAAATTCTCTCATGACTAAAAATACTCACTGCTGGTAGCTGGAGAGATGCCTCCAGTTAAGGTTGGGAGATGGGGCCACCCACCCATCTCCAAAGTTTTAACCCAGAATTGCTCCTGTCTAAAGAAAATAGGGCACAAAGAGTGAAGCAGAGACTGAAGAGAAGGCCATCCAGAGACTGCCCCACCTGGGGATCCATCTCATCTTAAGACACCAAACCCAGACACTACTGTGGATGCCAAGAAGTGCTTGCTGACAGGAGCCTGATATAGCTGTTTCCTGAGAGGCTCTGCCAAAGCCTGACCAATACAGAGGCAAATGTAAAACATCTTATAAATATGTGTGTATATATAAAATTGTCAAAAATTATTTTTATCTCTGTATGTATAAATTTTCATTAAAATGTTATATATGTGTGTATATATATATAAAATTGTCAAAAATTATTTTTATCTCTGTATGTATAAATTTTCATTAAAATGTTATATATGTGTGTGTATATAAAATTGTCAAAAAATTATTTTTATCTCTGTATGTATAAATTTTCATTAAAATGTTATATATGTGTGTGTATATAAAATTGTCAAAAAATTATTTTTATCTCTGTACATATAAATTTTCATTAAAATGTTTTTATCTCATATCTTTAATATTTTAATAGCATGTCTTCTATCTTTATAGTATTTTTAATAACATGCAAAAGTTTTATTTTTATAACATTTTCTATTTGTTAATGTCATGAGACTTTAATCATGTAGATAAATCTCCTGTTTTTACTTTTTTATATAAAATTGGCTGGAAAGGAGTTTTCTGAGTAATTATCTCTTCAGGCAAAGGCAGGTCAACGAGGGACCATTGTGCCTAGAAGCCTGGGCATTTTGGGTTCTGAAAACTGATGTGAGGTCCGTTGTGTCCCCACCACACACCACACATGCAATGTACACAAAAATAATTTTCTTTTTGGTTTTTTGAGACAGGGTTTCTCTGTGTAGCCTTGGCTGTCCTGGAACTCACTTTGTAGACCAGGCTGGCCTTAAACTCAGAAATCCACCTGCCTCTGCCTCCCAAGTGCTGGGATTAAAGGTGCATGCCACCACCGCCCGGCAAAAATAAATATTTTAAAAGATCTATAATGTTTAAGATACTAAGGGCTTAGAAAAGTAGCAATGAAATTGGAAGAACAAAGAAAACTATCAGCAAGTGGGGAGTGAGAAAGGACTGAGGGTATGTGGGTAACAGACAATAAACACATGTATGAAAATGTAAAATTGATAAATGTGCATGCAATAGGGCAATTCCAGCCATGAGTCAGCAGTTCATAGAATAGTTACAAGACCATTTCAAAATAATGGGATAATGACAATATAATATTCATACATATAACACAACATAAGCTAACACTTCTCTTTGGTTTCTTCTTTTTTTAGGGGGGTGCAGGGGGTGGGGGTGGGGATGGAACCCACTATGAAACATGAAAACACATTGTCTATGAGCCATATAGCTCAGCTCATGAGCTAGCTTGTATTTAGCACCTATAATATGTTACTATGCTGCAGGTACTTTTATCATCCTGATTTTCAGTCGAGGAAACTGAGTCTTCTGAAGTCAAAATGCCCAAGGATACAGAGCCAGGAAAGAGAAAGAATGGCCTCTAAAAGCTCAGTCTGGATTTGGAAGGTGCAGGCTAGAAAACTAAAGATTTCAGGACTAGCCTCAGCTACATAGTAGGTATGTGGCCAGCCCAGGTACATAACACCCTTCTCAAAAAAAAATTTTTTTTTTATTTTAAAAGCTGGCTCCAAGCCAGGTCTCATGAATTTCAGATCCCGAGGCATGGCACACTGCAAGTCCAGCACAGAGGTCTTTGATGACTTCATCCAGCATGGTGGATGTGTAATGCCTCAGGATTACCTCCCCCCCCCACCACCACCCCAGTCTCCTTGCCTTCTTCCCGGCAATCTAAGCCATTCCCAGTGAGCAGGAGACATTATATACTGGGGCGGGGATGGGGAGGGGTGGGGGTGGGGAGTAAATCCACTTGGTGGAATTAAATTACAGTCAAGCTGGGGCTTTAGTTCAGTAGTAGGCAAGCCCAGGGTTTGATCCTCTGGGGGGTGGGGAAGAATTAAAGTCAACAAGCTAACAATTTAAATAATGCAATCTTGAGAGAGAAGGATGGGCTGTAATGCTAGCAAGGCTATAGCAGGATTGGCATCGCCACAGACTGCTAATAGAGGGGGAAGTTGGTTCAACAAGTTGGAGACCTTTTTGGCAATTTTTCAAGAGATATATTTTAGCATTTTAGCTCACTCTTTAATCAGTGATCCTCCTCCCAGGAAATTACTTAAAAGGAAACAATGCAAAAGAGTAAGTTGTGTGCACCCAACTTTTCTTTGCAATAGAACTGCAATAGCAAAAACAATTAAAACAGCACAAATGTCTGATTCTGAGAGACGATTAAACAAGGATTAAAGGTTTGTGTTTGAGAAGCCACAGCTGTTCACCTTTTTTCCCCCCCAGAAGCCTTTCTGAGTCCTGAGCCTCACACAGCCCCCAGGTGCTAGCTTTAAATAAAACAACAACAATCACTACCACACACTCTTGTTCTGCCGGGCTGCAGTGGAGGCAGCCCAATGTTTTCTTCACATTTAAAAAACTGAGAACACGCTCCACCTGCCCTCTTTTAGCTCTGCATAAGTCTGTGCTCTTTAGCACATTTGCTGTTTACAGTTGCAACTCCCTCACAGTTGTCTCACCATTTCCAAAATGTTTTCTTTCCTGAAGTTGTACATAAGCTTCTGCCATTCAGGATGCCCGCCAGGACTTTGCAAGACACTGGGGCCTGGATGCCTCCCACATCAATGTGACAGAGGCCAAATCACAACTTCTCTAACTGCAAAGCCTCTCAGAGAGATGACCTATAATTATAAGAAATACATCAAATAATGATTATTTTTATTGATGTCAAGCTGCATCTTTATAATGAGCTGTGTTAGGAGAGAGAGCAAGTCCTCTCTAGGCTAATGCCCAGCTCCAACAACCTGTTTACAAACTAGATACACAGAATACAATTAGTTCTTACCATTTTGTCCAGAAGGGCCCCCACCACACCATGCTGTTTGGAAACAGTGCAGGCTGCAGGGTACTGACAGTTTTGAGGATGATATGAGCATCATTATTGAACAATACACCAAATACTCTAGACAGTTAAAGCATCCCCTGCCTCGTGACCCCATGTTCCATCTAATTATTTCCTTTGTGCAATGTTTAATTGTCTTTCATTATAAATTGTGTTTGTAATATAGGTGACCTCATTTTCCTGCATATTCTGATAATCCGTGTGTTCAATGTGGTATATGTCTTTTTTCTTACATTACTTTTTTTTCTCCTTACTTCTTTTTTTTCCCCCTTACTTCTTTTTTAATAGTAATATTTGACTTTATAGCTGACTTTGGAGGCACATGCCTGTAATACAGCTTTTCTTCAGAGGTAGAGGGGGAAAAATGGGAATTCAAGGCCAGCCTCAACCACATAGGAAATTTGAGGCCACCCTGGGCTACAAAATTAAACAAAAATTATATTTGATTTTTATATTTTTGTAGATTGTTCCCAGGGTCTCACACATGGTAACAAGTGTTCTACCACTGAACTACATCATGAGACTCTAAGTAGTACATGACTCATGACTGTGATTGATCCCAGCACTTGGAAGGATCACAAGTTCAAAGTCATTCTTGGCTACATAGCAAGTCCAAGGCCATCCTGATCTTGAGCTCCTCAAAAGGAAGGGTTTAGAAAAGATTGGAAGAAACAGATGATGGAAGGGAGGAAGGAAAGCAGGCAGGCAGGCATGGTGGCACATACCTATAGTCCTAGTACCTAGAAGGCTGAGGCAGGAGGATCCCTTTGACCTGACTTGGGACCAGATTGCTTGCTTCTCTCGCATACTGACTCCAGTTCTGCCACTTTGGGTAAGTTACTTCTACTGCATCTATGGTGACAAGGTTAGCCCGGGATTCTGGTGACACAAGAGTTGGTCATGTTTTGTGTTTCCCTCATGTGCATGTGAGGGATGGTAGCAGTCAGGGGGCACTGACTGCTCTGCATACAGAAGCAACTAGCACACACCCTGGGAAGAGTACGCATTTCCAGTACAAAGCACTTTGAGGAATGTCTTCATCCCAGGCCCTTCTTTACCATTTCACCAGCTCCCTTCTTCTCTCTTCTATTTAATAACACAAAGACTTAGATAAGTTCATGTTTAGTATTAAACTCATCGTTTCTGTGAAATGCTTTGTTTCAGTTACCACTACAGACAGTACCAATGATGCCTTCAAAATGTTTTTTTAAGAAATTTAATATAGCTTTCATTGGAATGTCACAATTTCCAAAGTTATAGTTCAATCTCCCTTTAGCGTGGCTCACTCTACTGCCATTTCTTTTATATAAATAACATCAAAGTACTTCAATCCAAAAGCTGAAGAATTAAAAAGGCAGAGGAGAAGCAGGTACAGGTTGGCCCAGTTGCCCATCCTATGTTGGAGAGAGGCATTTCTGAGAGAGATCATTATTTTTTTTCATTCTATGCAGTGGAAGCCTATATGGACTAATAGGTGCTTAGAAGGTAGGGAGACTATTGTTGAAGAGATCCCTAGGGACAAATGAATTGCACATAAAGCCATAAACACAGCAGGCCTGTCTGGGACCAGACTTCGATAGAAACAGGGTCTCCCTGACAAAAGAGTCTTCCAGCAGCTGGGCTCTCTTCTTTCTCCCCCAGTCCTTCAATATGCAATACCTCAATAGAGTTCAGAGCTGGAGGAGAAAGACAGAAATGAGGGGAAGGGTGAGCATTTTCTCAGTCCCCTTGTATTTGGCAGAGGGAGAAAAAAAAACCTTTCTGGATTTTTTTTTTTTTTTTTTTGGCTAGGATAGTGAGGTATTTAACCCTTTAAACCCTTAAATCTGATATCCAACTTTCCGTATGTCCTGCATACCCCCTATTCAAAAAGCCTTGGGGGGGGAGGGGAGGAGGAGGAGCAAAAGAAGAGCAAAAGGAAAAGGAGAGAAGGAGAGAGAAATCAAGCTTGACTGGCTCTCCAGGACGGAGGCCTGTAAACAATTGCATTTTCTGTTTGTACTAGTTAAAAGATATTGTTGATGGTCTCCTCGTTTCTCAGAAAAGGGAAATTTTACACCTGTTAGATTATATAGTCTTGGAGCTATTTCTTAGAGAGAACGTATCATGACAGATAACACCAACTCTCTATTATCCATGAAAAGAAATAAATAAAAATCACTCCTAGGTCTAAATTTGACTTGAACTGTGAGTTTCAATACCCTTTCTTTCCAGCCCTTCTGGAATTCTTGGAGCAAAACACATTGGCTTTAAAATTTCTTTGCAGTCTTCTTCAAACTAGGCGAAATAATCCCATGGCCAGCAAAGGAGGGACTGAGGAGAGAGAATAGAGGCCTGAGTAAATAAGAGATGGAGGAGGGGGAAATGAACCAGTCCCCTGAAAAGCAATGTCACTTGCCCAAATCAATACTCTGCATCCCCACAGCCACACTGCAGCTCTCCAGCTCAGGAAAGATTTACTATACTGTTCCTAGGTGCCAGCAATTGTTCTCAAACCTGCAAAGTCTGAAGTGGAGGGAAAGAAGTCGATGTTGTTTAGAGGCATGTCAACACCATATTTCAAGCACTGGTGAGAAACCATTTCCTATGAAAGAAAGAAAGAAAGAAAGAAAGAAAGAAAGAAAGAAAGAAAGAAAGAAAGAAAGAAAGAAAGAGCAAGCTGTGGTAGTGCTCACCTTTAATCCTAGCAAAGACAGAGACAGGCAGATCTATGTGAGTTCCAGGCCAGCCTGGTCTACATATCAAATTCCAGGCCAGCCAGGAATTAGGGATACTATCTTTAAAAAAAAAAAAATCTGAGATTTTTTTTATATAACCCTCAAAAGATGGCAGTGGGGGTGCCACCAGAATCTGAGAGACCTTGCTCTTGGACCCACACAGAACCTGAGCCATTGCAGCCCCAAGCAGCCTGATTGAGCTGGGTGACCCTAGCCCCCTGGCACTCAAGGGCGGGCCTGCGCCTCCTTCTAGAACACCATCATCCCTCTCCTAACCTCTCCTTCCTTTAAAAACGCTGGGTGTCCTTTCAAAAATGCCCGGTGGGCTGAAAAGCAGGGGGCAGAAGAACCATCTCTGGGAGAGAGGGGGAGCGGAACTGCCCCAGGTTTGCCTGTCAGAGCACTGAATGTAAGGCCTTTTGCTCAGTTATTTTTATTCATGGCCCTTTCTTTCAGGTTCTCGTCATCCTCTGTTTTTTTTGTTTTGTTTTGTTTTGTTTTGTTTTGTTTTTGTTTTTGTTTTTGTTTTTGTTTTTCTGTTCAGCTATTTGTGTTTTCTGATCGGGTAAATGATTTGCAGCAGGAAATTAGGTATCTCAATTCCAGAAGCTCTGTGGTATTAATGATATATGTTCCAGAGCCGGCTCCTTATCTCAGGCTCTGTGTGTGTGTGGGGGGGGTGTTTTTTTGGTTTTGTTTTTTGGTGCGCCGCCCCCCCTTCTCAAATACTTGCAGGTTATTTTGCGATGAACAGAACAGAGCGCTTTGCAGCCCCGGAATCTTCCCTCCCCCTTTTTTACACAATGCAAGTCTTAATTAAACATGGGAACACCCACGCCTCCCTTCCCACAGGACCCCTTCTATCTGCCCCCACCACCGAAATACCAGCCTTGTATAGCTAGGGAAAGCCTCGTGTTGAACTTCCCAATTAGCAAGACACAGCGCAAAATAAAAGACTCTAAAGAGCTGTTATCAGTCCTATTTTTGGATTCTTCCTTTTAGGCCATACCCTGTAAATGTTTTGTTGGCTTTAGCCTGACTGAAATCTTGCAGGTCTGGAGACCTGAGATTACAGGCACTATAGATCTTTAGAAGTAAGATTTGTGTTTTTGTGAGTGATGAGTTAGGATTAATAATACATTTGTAATGTGAAATAAAAGTTATGGATCAATTCGAAGGGGGTATTTTTTTTTCCTTTGTAAAAGTTTCATCAGTAGCTTTTTCAGAGTTTCTAAGCGGCTCAGGAAAATACAATCATTTCGAGGTTTAGCAAATCAAAGGGAATTAGACAACAACCTTGCATTTTTCTTTCCTGGTCAGACAAAGAGGGAGTGGTGATTTACCAGTAGTGGAACCTGGTAATGGAGGCTTTCGTAAAGCAAATATTTGAGCAAGCATTGGATAGGATAGGATAGGATAGGATAGGATAGGATAGGATAGGATAGGGGGAGGATGAGATCAGGGTCAGTGTCCCTCCAGAAGATAGGGTGACCATCAAATGAGAACCCTAGAATCTGTGATGGAATCAGAAACAGAAGACATAAGATCATTAAGGCAAAATGAAAAAGAGAGAGAGAGAGAGAGGAGAAAGAGGGGGAGAGAGAGGGGGAGAGAGAGAACGAAAGAAAGAACGAATGAAAGAAAGAAAGGGGCAGGATGGGGAGAAAGAAAGAAAGAAAGAAAGAAAGAAAGAAAGAAAGAAAGAATTCTAGAGCCAGATGATGGAAAACCATCATCGACCTACCATAGATCTGTTTTACTAGAAGTCTCAGACAGACTAGGGGTCTTCAGATGACCCTTCTCTGGGTCTAAGGAATCCCGAGAATGCACCACCAGGCCCCAAGGAAAACCCTAAAGGTGGCAGATTCAGGTTTTCGCTTAGTGTTACATCTCTGCAAGCTTGCCTTGGCCCCGCCCCCAATTATTTCCTTCTAGGTCCACAGTTTCCTGAGGTAGGCCAGCAAAATTCCATCCAGCAATTATCTCCCTTCTCTCATTCACCGGGCGGGGGGACATTAACCACGAATGCACTGAAGACGAAAGGTACAGATGGGTCTTTTATTGAACACTTGGAAATGTTTGCAAAGCTTTTGTTTTCTTTCTCCCATTCATGCCTGCAGGATCACTTGGATCTGCCAACTTCAGTTCCTAGAGGCTGAACCTGGAAGGCTCGGCCCACTCGGAGCCCCCGCTAGGGGGCGCACTCTGGCTGTGGCTCTAAGCTGAACCCGACAAGGGTGCTGCTTGCTGGTGGGGTGAGGGGTGACGACTGGCGGGGACTCAGACAGCTGGGGGTCCCTCAGGCCTCCGGAAAGAGGCTTGAGTTGAGTCCTTTGCGGCTCCATCCCAGTGCCCTCCTGCCCCCACCCCCACCGTTCAGAGAAAAAAACTGTATGCGGACCCCTCCAGCCTGGATGCACACCCGGGGTCCTGAGGTCCGGTTGGTGATGGAGAGAAGAAAGCAGATGGCGGCGATTAAGGGGCTGAGAAGTTTCCCTCTGGGATCTGGGAACCTGGGTGGTGGGAGAGCAGCAGCAGATGGGAACCTCCTGCCAAGGGACTCCGGTGAGGAGCCCAGAATCCAGCCATTTGCTTCTCCATGGTGGGAGGGGAAGCACGCCCTACACTCTGAGCACAGACTTGAAGCAGCGATCTCCTTGCCCAGCTCTGTATTTAGAGCAAACCTGGAGGAAAAAGACTCGGTGGTCGCCTGCCTGGGTTGAAGGGGGCCGTGGGGGGGGGGTCAGTTTTCTCTCAAGTTCTCACTCCACCCCCTCTCCTGCTGCTGTTAGGTAACACAGGTAACAGAGACTGGCAAAGTTTACAAATAGGAGTTATCCTAACAGTAATCACACCCACATGTCCATACCTTGAGGGCTCGGCTGAGATCCAATGCGATACTTCCAAAACAGAAGGGGGAAAGAAAAAAAAAAAAAAAAAAAAAAAAAAAACCTCTCCCTGCTGAGCCCTAATAAAAGAAAAGCATAGCTTAGGCAGAGGACACAGGAAAGGGGGAAGCAAACGCGATGGAGTCTTCCCAGGAAATTCAAGTTACCCGTTTGCAATTCTCCCGGGAGGCTCCTTTGAAAGCACATCAACAAACCCGCTCCACAGACGGATCTCAGCAGCCTAGGTAGACGTGAGGCCAGGATAGGAAGTGAAGAGTAAACTGGGGGGCAGAGACGGTGAGGGCAAGTTCTAGGCAAGCGGAGTATGTCACATTTCCTTCTATTACCAGACTGCCAGGAGGAGAAACCACGATTTGTGCATAAAATGTCATAGCCCGAAGTGGATAAGACTGAAAGCAGCGTTTGAGAAGGTTAACCTTTACTGGTTGGAGTTAAGGGGGGTTGGGGAGGCAAATATTTCTGTTTGTGCCCTCCGGCTCTTCCCAGCACCTGCTGTCAATCTCGAGGCTTGTTATCCTCACAAGGCTTCAGTTTGTTTGCTTGATCTCAGCAAGGTTTTCTTCCACAAGTAGAACTATAATTGCTATAATTCTACTGTATCATTTGGATCATTGCAGTATTGTTGTTCTCTCTCCTCTTTCTCTCCTCCTAACACTGCAATAACGCGCTCCAGTGTTAAATTAGCAGGTTGCGGAAGACCATAAATGAATGAAAGTTTGTTTAAAAAAAAAGAAGAAGAAGACGAAGAAGAGGAAGAAATGAAATAAATAAAGCAGCAAAATGACTTGGCAAAGGATACCACATCACAGAGAATCCTTGCATGCAATCAGGACTTATTGTCTTCCCTTCCAATGGCTTCCAAATTGGTCGACAGACTCCAATGAAGTTTATTTCTATTGTTTAAATATATGTTTTGAAGAGGTTGAGCATAATTTAAGGGGACCTGAGCCATCCGGTGATACTGGAAGCCCATTACAGCTTTATTTGTCAATGTGTATATTGCACAATAAATTAAAACATCTCAAATGGGAAGTCTGTGAGGTTAAATTCTCCTCCAAACAGCCCCCCCTCAGATAAAGACATCTAACTGCCACCCCCTTATCATGTATTTCTTGCAAATATAATTTTGAAACTACACAGTAGAATTAGTTCTCTTACCACAGTAAGAAAGGGGTTTCTTCATTTGCCTCCTCCAGGTGAATATTATTTCCAGTTGTGGGAACAAGCCCCAATTTTCCCCCATAAACAACAGATTTGGGCATTTCTGACTCTCACTCTCAGCCACCATTGTCAGTTTTATTTTAGTGACTGAATTTAAAAACAGATGAACCAGAAAACATTGTTTTTCAAGCAGCCCAGAAAAACCAAACCAGCAGTCTCAGACCTGAAAGATTAAGAGCAACATACAAAGATTTTTTAAAAAGTAACCATTAAACTAAAATTACTTTTTATTAGTAGGTAAAGAAAGTGTAAAAGTGAAGTGGAAAGAAAAAAAAGTGAGGTATCATTTTGCTGGCAGAGTGAATATTAAGTTGGGCTAAACTATATGTCCTTTGATATACACACATAAATACACACACACACACACACACACACACACACACACACACATATATATATATATATATATATATATATATATATATATATATATTCCTATAGTCAAATTCTTTAAACTCTGTGTGCTCAGCATATGGATTTAGTTCTTCCTAGACATTAGAAGCATCGTTTCACTTTCTAAAAAAAATGACATATAGGATAGCACACCTTAAGCTCACACTCTAACTAGATTCTGTGGAGACACTATTAGGGTTTGTCACCCCATCTAGCGCCTTAGAGAAGTTCCCTGTAATTTTTTCCTAATTAATCTGTGGGGAATGGACTCAGTTGTAGATTCTGAAGTTGGGTTTTGAATTGTGACAAATCTTAGGGTTGCTAAGTGTAGAGAAAATTAACTCAGGCCTTCCTCTCCAAGTTGGATAGATGCACCTCCTTCATTTGGGAAGGCTGATTGGAAAATATTAAAAATAAAATAACAGAACAGAACAAAGAAGACTAGAGTTTTCACACAGGTCTTTTTTAAAAACCTCTTTATATTCCATTAATAGAATTAGATTTAATTCCAGGAATCATTAAGTCAGAATCAGAAATGCTATGTTAACCTCCCCCTTTACAGTGGGTGATTAAAATTAGAATACACCCCCATCAGAAAGTCCGACTTCTTTTAAAAGAAGAACAGCTGCAGAAGTGGGAGGAGGGGATGGAGGCTAAGAAGTCTTCCACGGAGAGTCTGAACCCCTTTGGGCGTTCAGACATGATGTGTGCATTTGTGACCCTTTTAATTTAACACGATCTTTCTTGGACTCATTTTCACCCCACTCCCTGTGTGTGCGGAAGTTATGAAGCCACCGGGCAGCCGGGTCTTGTTGATTTTCCTGCCGGGAAGGGAAAAGTGTCTCTGTATCCCCAGGACAACCCCGCAGGGACACGGGCGAGGGTCTTTGCCTGGAAGCTTGAGGGAAACCCAAAAGTCTTTATATCTCTGGGCTGCTGTGAGGCCCCAGAACGAAGAAGGGCTAGGGAGGGGAACAGGCGCGGAGAACATAATGTTGGGCTAAAGTTAGATGAGACCATATTTAAAACATCAAAAGATGAGGATGCAAATAGAACCCAAGAAAGACAGAAACCTATTCTAGGTACCCTGGAACCTCAGAGAGGGCATAAAAGAAAAGCAAATGTCAAGGCAACTCGCAGCCTCTTCCTCCACCATTTGAGGGTACGAAAACTATGTTGAGAAGCCGGCAGAAAACTTCGAAGAGACCATGGCATGGAGGATAGAGACAAATCCTTTTTGCTCCGTTTTTTACTACTACTACCAGTAGTGTGGTGTTAGTATTAGTAATATTAATGTGTCTGTTCCCAATTCTGTACCCCCTCAAGTTGTGTTGAGGACGCCTGCCAAGCTAGCTCGATCGATCTATCTGCCACCCACCCACTAGCATCCAAGAGTTATGCAGATGTTTATGGCTGGGGGGGAAATCCCAGTTAGGTATCCTTGTATTTTTAAATACTGACTGTAAGTGATTCAAGTATAATCCTTTGTAAAACGTTTTCTCTTTGACACATTAAAGGGGCTGAAAGAGGAAAACCTGGCCTGGATTCCCCTTCCCCGACCTCTTCCCCACCTCCCTCACCCCCACCCAGCCAAAGTCAAGGCCGTAGCTGTCTCTTGGAACCTACACCTAGAGAGTGAGGGTGTCCATTCTGGCTCCTCTCTGGGATCGACCCAACTTCACTCAGGGTTGGGTGTAGATTCCCTGCGGGTCCAATACTGGGAGCCTTTTGAGAAGAAACTGCTTCCCCTTAAGACGCTCCTCCATCACTTTTGTTAATGGGGGCCAGGTCACAGGATTCAAAATGTTAGGCATTTCGACTTGGTTCAAGGTGAAGATCAGTCCCTTCTGTCCTAGGAAACTGAGAATCACACTTCTGCAGTACAAGGGGGGTTTCACACCCCAGGCGCTGCCAGGGGGGTGACAGCCTAACCAAGATAAATTTGGAGAAGTAGGGAAAGAGTGAGGAGTGTCAGAAGAGAAAAGGGACTCTCCCAGTCTTGTTCCCAGTCTCGTCTCCGCTCTGGGAGGTTTGGACTCTTTCACCTCTCTGGATACTCCAGGGAAGACTCTGTCTTTAGCAGGGCTCTGTATTTAAGGACCCCCCCCCCCCGTTCCAGAGTTAAAAACGGAGACTGAGAATGTTGGGAGCTGATATTAACAAGAGAGCAACAGATAGGTTCTGGATGAAGACAAATAACTCTAGGCTTTGAGCCACAAGAGAAAAGCAAGGGCTCAGAGAGCAGATGGTTGCCTCTGGCACGTCGTCGGAGGTCCATTGGTCCTAGAGAGGATGGTGACTGAACAGCGCTGAGGTCAAGACGCTGTCCTAGGAGGACAAAGTCGGCATTGAAAAGCGCCAGGTCGATCTCAACTTGAATCGTACAGCTTCTCCTCCAGGGAGCTAGGTCCTCTGGATGGTGAAAGGGGTGCCCGAAGTCCAAGAGGCACCCACAAATCTAGCACCCAATTGAGCTACAACTAAGAGTATAACCCTAAGGACAAGAAGGAGCGACAAGAAAACGATAGCAAAGTTTGAAAGTAGTTAGTTTGAAAGAAGAGAAAGAGAAAGAAAAGGAAATTTGGCTCTGGTGCGTGCCAGCTGCTAATCCCCTGCCCCCACACTCGCAGGCCCCCTCCAGAATCCAGTTCGCGCTTTGCGCTTTGCCAGCAGGCCAACGCAGCCCGGCCTCTGTCGAGAGCCAATCAGAGAGCGCCTCTCAGCACGTGGAGCAGAGAGACACCAGAGCTCCGCGCCCGCGGCTCACTACACTTGTTACCGCTTGTCCTGAGCGCGGGGAGGACGAGCTCCGGCTGAGGTCTGGGTGGGAGTCCGCAACCGAGGGGGACGGAAAGGAACAAAGATCGCAGTAATAACTGTTTTAATCAGCCATTCAACCCATCCCCAACACACACCCTTTCATCCTACCCTCCAGGAGAGGCGAACAGAGGTCCGCTCTCTGAGCCCAAGGAAAAAGCTCCAGCCATGAGCAATCAGTACCAGGAAGAGGGCTGTTCTGAGAGGCCCGAGTGCAAGAGTAAATCTCCAACTTTGCTCTCCTCCTACTGTATCGACAGCATCCTGGGCCGGAGAAGCCCATGCAAAATGAGGCTTCTGGGAGCTGCGCAGAGCTTGCCTGCCCCTCTGGCCAGCCGCGCTGACCAGGAAAAAGCCATGCAAGGTAAGGTTGTGCCTGAAAGGCACCAGGAAAAGAGCATTGGGCATTGGTTTGAATGTTTGAAACTGGGGACCAGGGGCCTGGGACTTGTCAAGTTGGAGACACAGGAAAGAGAAGAGAGAACTCTAGGGCCTGGTGCCTTAGAGAGAGGGACCTTCTCTACCTCTCCTTCCAGAAAAAGCAGGGGCCCAAGCTTCATTTGGGGGTGGGACACTTAGATACTTAGATGCGATTAAAAGTCCCTTTTGGTGGTCTTGGGTGTGCCCGGAATGGCGCTGAAGTAGCAGATGCTCTTAATTCCTTTAAAAGCAGCAACTTCACGGAGACAAGAACCCCCAAAGCTAAGGAATGGTGGTGGTGTCTTCGGGCAAGGTGAACTTTGGCCTTTCTCCTTTGGAAGATTTCTTTATACGCGGTGTTTTGCGTTTCCTTTTAGTTTTTAATTGTACGTTATTGATGACCTTTTAAATGCGAGTGTTGCAGAAAACATTACCCTAGGAGTTCTCCAAACAGCAACTTAATGGATTTGAAATGCATGAAATGTATACCCTCTGGGCGCTACTTTTCTCTACTGTGTTAATTTTTAAGAGTTGAGATATCTAAAGTGTTTTATTTTCTGAAATTAAAAAATCCAAAACAAGTGTCCTTTGGTCCTCTGAACTAATCCTCAAGTTTCCCCATGAGCTGGATGCAGTAGTGTTGCAGGCAAAGAAGTGTTGGTGTCCTTTAAACTCTGAAGCCAGCGATCCAGCAGCAACACCATTTGGAAGATCAGAGCGAAAGACTGAGAATGAGACTTTCTAAAATAAAACTGACTTTTTCCCTTTTCTTTTTTTAGCCTGCAAGGGCACCTGTGCCAGGCGCTTCCTCCAAGGGAAGGAGCAGCCTGTGCCTGTTGAACCCCACCCCTGTCCCCGCTCCAGACATTTCTTTCCAAATTTTCTCCAGAATTTTTTTTTTCTTTGCCGTTTTGGGCTAGGGAACCCTGCTTCCTGCCGCTGTGGGCTGTTGGGACATGGCAGGTGCTCAGGGCCCTGAGACCCAGGCTGCTTCGCCCCGCAGGGGTCGCCCGAGGGGCAGCGCCCCTCTTGCTACCCTGGGGCCCATAGGACAGAACAGCTGGCAGAAGTCTGGCGCGAAGTTTTCAGAGTAGCGGTGATTTTTTAAAGTTGTTCGATTTTTAAAAATTTGCCCCACCCTAAAATGGAGAGGAGGATGAAAGAGAAAGGAGTGAAAAAAGATAGAGGAAAAGTGGAATCATGAAGACAAAAAACAGAAAGGCAACTAAAGGCGAAAAGGACAGGAAAGGAGTGGAGAGAAAGTAGAAAGAGAAAGAAAAATAAGGGGTGTGTGAAAGGAGTATTATGAGAAAGAAAAGAGGAAATAAAGAGCAGAATATGAAAGAAATGGAGGGACGAATGTAAAAGGCGGGACCGGGGCTGATGAGAGGAGAAAAAGAAAAAAATGAATCAGAAAAAAAAAAAAGGAATCCAGAAAAGTGTGCAAGGAAGGGGAGTTGAAGCCAAGGATAGAGGGCACGGAGGCGGCAAAGCAGCCGGCTCCCAACAGCTGCTTGGCGGGGGAACAAACGGTCGGGCTTCTGCGCTGACCACTTTTCCTTGCCCGCAGGCTCCCCTAAGAGCAGCAGCGCCCCGTTCGAGGCTGAGCTGCACCTGCCACCCAAGCTGCGGCGCCTCTACGGCCCGGGCGGGGGCCGCCTCCTCCAGGGCGCGGCGGCGGCGGCTGCAGCGGCGGCGGCAGCGGCGGCCGCGGCGGCCACGGCCACCGGCACCGCAGGTCCCCGTGGAGAGGTTCCTCCACCGCCACCACCAGCTGCACGGCCAGGGGAGCGTCAGGACAGCGCAGGGGCCGTGGCCGCCGCCGCTGCCGCCGCTGCCTGGGACACACTCAAGATCAGCCAGGCGCCGCAGGTGAGCATCAGCCGTAGCAAGTCGTACCGCGAGAACGGGGCGCCCTTCGTGCCCCCGCCGCCTGCCCTGGACGAGCTGAGTGGCCCGGGGGGCGTCGCGCACCCCGAGGAGCGCCTCAGCGCGGCCAGCGGACCCGGCAGTGCCCCGGCGGCGGGTGGTGGCACGGGCGCCGAGGACGACGACGAGGAGCTGTTGGAGGATGAGGAAGATGAAGAGGAGGAAGAGGAGCTGCTGGAGGACGACGAGGAGGAACTGCTGGAGGACGATGCCCGCGCGCTGCTCAAGGAGCCCCGGCGCTGCTCGGTGGCCACCACCGGCACGGTGGCCGCCGCCGCCGCCGCCGCTGCTGCCGCCGCCGTGGCCACCGAGGGCGGGGAGCTGTCGCCCAAGGAAGAGCTGTTGCTGCACCCGGAGGACGCCGAAGGCAAGGATGGTGAGGACAGCGTGTGCCTGTCGGCCGGCAGCGACTCCGAGGAGGGGCTGCTGAAGCGCAAACAGAGGCGCTACCGCACCACGTTCACCAGTTACCAGCTGGAGGAACTGGAGCGGGCTTTCCAGAAGACGCACTACCCTGACGTCTTCACCAGGTATGGGGCTGGGGCTGAAAGGGCCCAGGAGGGTGGAATAGAGGGGGGTGCCCAGAGTACGGGAACCTCTCTTGGCTCCTGGGAACTGCCCTGGAGGTGCCTGGCCAAATGTGATCCTTTGGCTCCCCAGTACTGCCCCACCACACACACATGGGGCTTTAAGTTTCTGTTGGTGTGGTTTCTTTTTGTCTGTTCTGAAACTTTAATGTTTCCAAATGGCAAGTTTTAGAGCCAAACGGCCTCTCCCAAGCAGTCACATTGGACGCTCACACACTGATTGAGGCTTGGGCCAGGTTCTGGCCAGGCCCAGGAAACACTGCCTGAGAGCAGGCGCTATTTTTGACCCGTCTACTATGTGGACTATCCACCCCCGCCCGGTGGCCCAGTGGGTATCAGTTACGCTCTTCTCAGGAAAACTGGAGCCTTCGCCTTCAGAGAAGACCTTTTAAAAGATCCGAGTTTTTGTCACTTGGGGACTCCTGAAATAACCAAAGTCAGAACTAAGCAGTGTTTGGTGTCTGTCTGTCTGTACACCAGAAAGGCATCAGCCAGAATCTTCCTGTGTCGCTGTCCCCACCCCGATGGCCACTACACCTAGCAGGACTTTACTGTAAACGGGTTGATGGGGTGGACCAGGGTTTCTGGAAACGTGGCAGGCAACAAATCAAGCAGCTGGGCGCGGGGGGCGGGGGGGGGCGCAAGATTTTGTCTCTTGTACTAGTGTACACTGCACTTCTCTATCTGAGAAACTTGGACCGTTGGGATAGTGGAGCCTCAGAGTCCCTGCCTATTCAGCGGACCTAGGGGCACAAGCAGGCTTGGAGCCTCCCCCACCCATAGGCCAAGATTTTGGCTAGGACTAGGAGCCAGGGTTAGGGGCGAATGTGAGTAGAAAGAAAGAGACCGGCCTCCCAGTGAGAACGAAGAATGAGACCTGTGAGCGCCTGGCTCGCGCACTCCTCAAGCCCGGCAGCTCCTTCGTAGGAGACGTGTGCAGCTTTTCAATGTGCATTTTCGAGAGGAAAAGCCGCCTGTCCTTTTGAACCAGAGAAATCTCTGCTTTTAGGACTCGAGGCCTGAGCCTACTCCAAAACATAGCTGATCTGGCTGTTGCCAAACGCTTGGAGCCAGAAGCAACCAAAAAGTAAATTTAATGCAGGCGAGGGCACTGAAACTTGGTCCTCCTCCGGGTCACACAGTCTTTGAAGACGGAAATAAAACTCAAAATCAGCGTGTGCTATCAAGTAGCTAACGGGACCATCGGCCTCGGCTTTTATCTTATTTTATTTCTGAGTTTATCAGACATGTGTACTTAACAAGAAAGAAGACAGTGTCGCTTAGCATCCAAGTCTGCCCTTTTTAGCATGTCGAGGAGACCAAAGTGCAAAACCTGGGCAACTCCTCTTCAGCGCCCCACCCCCATATCTTTCCAGCTCAGCAGGCCTATCTCCCGGGCTATAGCCCAGCCAGACCAGTGCATTTTAAGATTTGCTGGTGCTCTCTGCAAAGGGAAGGGGGTGGGAAGTGTTCAAAGGAAGATGCTTGGTAAACTGATTCTTTTCTTGATGCTGAAGAAGTTTCAGGTGCCGACCAGGTCCCGGCGGGCAGCACAAACCCAGGCTCCAGGCTTAAGCAGCCCTGCTCTTTCATATTGGGGAGCAGAGAGCCAATTATTCTAGGCGCGCTCATATTTTCGGTAAACAGGTCGTAAGCCGTTTTACAGCATCTTAATGGTTTCCTATTTGCCTTAATTGTCGCAGTAATAACTGCAATAACGGGGTAGGGTTTCAGCTAAATTGACTTCCCCTGAGATGGGCAGGGTTTGTAGTGGGCACTGGAGTCAGGAGGTGTGCAGAATTTTGTTTAATCGAAAAATTACCCCACTGAACTCTTAACAAGCTTAACATATCTCCAGAGGGTAATGGGGAGTGTGACCTACAGGGGTAAGGGAGGGTAGAGGGGGAGGGGGAGATGGAGGAAAGGCAAAGAGCTGCGAAGAGGGGTAGAAAGGGAAAGAGATCTATATTTTAAAGAAAGCAAAACAAAGCCAAGAGGGTAGGAAAAAAATGGAGTTCATTTCTGAGCTCTTCTTCCAGTGAGTATTTGGATAAAACAGGGTAATGAGCACTGTGCCTCTGTGTGTGTGTTTCCCACCCTACTCTACCCTAAGAGAGATTGAGACAAAACTCAGTTGTCTTAGTTTGAAGACTTATGGACTCAAGAATTCATCCCCCCCCACACCGTCACATTATATGATATAATATAATGTATGATATTTTATATCTGTCACCGTGTTGGGTTTTTTTTTTCTTTCTGTTTTCAAACAGTAGGCATGCTAGAGGCGAAGATCAGTCAAACCCATGTGCTTGGGGATGGACTGGAAGAAGCTGTCATGAAGGGGAAGGTGGCTGAGAGAGGGTTACTGGGGCCCTAACTGACCTGCCTGGATGTTGCTTTCTTATAGGGAGGAGCTGGCCATGAGGCTGGACCTGACTGAGGCCCGAGTCCAGGTGAGCTCCAAGAAGGGAAAAAGGAGGGCTAGGGTGGGTGAAGTGGTGGTGGAGGGCTGCCCTTCAAATGAAAAGAAGAAAATCCAAATCTGAAAAGTAGACCCAAGCACTCACACAGGAAAAGATATTTCAAAAGCAAGCTGCAAACTAGGAAGTAGAAGGGGAAGATTTCTCTGGGAGCTTAAAGTAGTTCAGGCTCAAACGGGGCTTTTCTAGTCCCTGAGACTGCAACTCAGCTGCCCCTGCCCCAACCTGGTACCCAAGGCCCCTATAGAAGAAAACCATCCACCAGCCTACTTCTCCTGATTGAAATAATAGGATGGAGCATGGATTTGGTTGTTAGACAAATCCGCTCAGCTCCAAGCAGGTATTTGGCTGCGATTAAGTCTCCAATCGGGCTTCATAAAAGCCCACTTAGTGCTAGAACAAACAGGGCCATTTGAAGGCAAAATGCTGTTTGATTTCCCCTCCGCCCTGCACAAGGAGCTGGCTAATGCTATTTGATTTCCCATTTTTTATAGTAATGAGCCCACATTGATCTAATAGGGAGTGAGTGCAATGCTATTAAAGGTGTTTGCAGCCCCATACCAGAGTGCGTTTCCGAACCCAGGCCTCATAACCAAAGAGACGATCAACACTGGGCAGCCCCGATGGCCAACAGAAAACAGATGTCCTCGGGTTAGGAGCTGAGTGAATCACTTTACAGTCAAAATCAAGCGCTGATAAAGCACAATAAATTCCATATGGCTCATTTAATACACAACAGCTTCTTGCATTAGAGGTCTAATGATGAGGCTGCTTCCCTCCTTTCTGTTGACACATTTCTCCATTGTCAAACAGAGATGTGACAGCAAGTCCACATTTTCAGCTCAGGGGAACAAGTCGTGGGAAAGTTAAATAACTTTTTAAAAGAAGGAGAGCGCCCCCCTCCCCTTCTCCTCTCCCCACTATTCACTGGAGAAGATGTAATTAAGTGAATATGAATTATCAGAGTCCTTTCGTTTACCTTTGGGGGCCTCAGAGGTATTAATTCAATAATGAGAAATTGCAGGGGACATCTTGATAATTGCAGTTGAGCCAGAGAGCCCAAGAGACAGAGGCTCTCTCTTTAGAAAGGATTCCATGTTATTTAAGGCCCTTCGGCCCCCACTTCCCTTCCTTTATTCCTTTCCCTGGGATGGAGAAATGGTGGATATTCTTGTCTAGACAGATTGGATGTGAGAAAGCTACCCGCCCAGGCTAATCTAACTACAGTCTAACTTTTTTTAAGCCTTGGGTCTATAATGCACACATGGCTTATTTGAAGGTTGATGAATGTATGGCTCCCTTTCCCGAGAACCTTAAGTAAATCAACTAGTTCGGATTCTTGATTTTTTTTTTCTTGACAAGGTGATTGTATAGAAGTCCAACCAAGTTTAGCTGCTAGTACAACTCATTCCCAGTCAGCTTGGAGATTTGAAAGATGTTTTTAAATAATTAAAAAAGATATTCCTCTGTGATAACTCACATCATATTTTAATACAATTCTGTATAACCCTACTGCTCATTCTTAATTTTTAGACTCATGTGCAGTCACAAACTCAGCCCTAAAAATATTGATGCCTTCTGAGGAGAAGGCACACTGCTTCTGAGCTGTAGGAGTGATGAGCAGGTCACATAAAAATGATTTTATGCTCTTGGGGAATATTTTTAGATGATGGTGGCTGCCATGTTTCAGGTAAAGGGCTCTATTCAAAGTGCTTCTTATTAACAATTAGGAAAATACCTCCGGCTGGAAACCTCCTCTGAGCCTGGAACTACCGTATTTAAAGAACCAAGTGAAAGCTCATTTCCTCTCCTGGGGGGAGGGGGAAGGAGGAAGGCCCTGTTTGCTCTGAAGTGGGGCAGACCCTGCCCTCTGATTTCCTGTGCTCAGGTGATCCTGCCTTATTCCTCCCATTAGTCAGTGATATGTCATACAAAGTCCCTGCAGAGAACCTGCTTTGGAGCCCCTTTCTCATTTCATGGATAACTAGCCTTCTAAAATGTACACCTCTTTTTCACTTTCTGGAAGCAAGTCTCTCCTTAATCTCAATCCTATCCAAACCCCAGACCCCAGTACAATGCACCTATATATCCAGTAGCTATTTTATTTTTCCAAAGAATAAATAAACGACCTCCCTACTTTGCTTTTAAAGAGAGAGCAGACATTGCCCATTTGGCTAAACCTAAAAATATGTTAACATCTTGAGTATGCAGAACAGACTCGTGGTTCATGTCCTGATGCCTGCCGCTTCTCAACAGTCACCACTGTGCATTTTCATTTGTTGCCTTACACTCATTCTCACCAGAGTCTTATGGGAACAGTTTTATTGGCCCCATTTTACAGATTAGAAAACTGAGGTCCAGAGACCTAAAGTGAAGTCTTGCAGTAAAGAAGGGTCAGCCCAGACCTGGCAACCTTGGTGACCCCATGTTTTAACTTTCCTGAGTCTTGGAAGCATGGGCTAGATACAGACACCACGTTTAAGAGTTTGTTTGTTCAGTGGTTCCTGCTGAATTAAAATCTGGGCATCTTTTCACATAGAGGCTACAGAAGGCCAGGGTGGGTTCAGAAACAGTGGAATGAGGGAGAGAAGGCTCTAAGTTAGAGCCAAGCCAACCTGGCCTCGCTCTCCATTTTGCAGGTGTGGTTCCAGAACCGTCGGGCCAAGTGGCGCAAGCGGGAGAAGGCTGGCGCGCAGACCCACCCCCCGGGGCTGCCCTTTCCCGGGCCGCTCTCGGCTACCCACCCGCTCAGCCCCTACCTGGACGCCAGCCCCTTTCCCCCGCATCACCCAGCGCTTGATTCGGCCTGGACCGCTGCGGCGGCGGCGGCTGCAGCTGCCTTCCCGAGCCTACCTCCACCCCCAGGCTCTGCTAGCCTGCCACCCAGCGGGGCGCCGCTGGGCCTGAGCACTTTTCTAGGAGCAGCGGTGTTCCGCCACCCGGCCTTCATCAGCCCAGCTTTTGGCAGGTAACTACAGCCTTAAGAGGCTCTGTTTGTCCGTCTGCCAATCTGTCTGTCTCCTACATAAGCAGATGTTGAGGTCAAAGAGGAGGCAGGAGGGGACTATATACACATCTCAATCTCAGTGACTTTAAATCTAACAAAATAGTCTCTAACTTTTATTTAAAAGAAAAAGTAGGTCTTGAGAACAATGAATTAGGAGTACGTAGGGAAGGACAATTGACAGTAGCAGCCCTAACAACCACAAGTGTTCAGGAAAGTGTTTAAGAAGCTTGAAGGTATCCCTCCGCCAGGATGGTTTGAATAAACAGGTAAAGGTTACAGAGCTCAGAAGGCTTTAAAGTCTTACAAAAGTCCTTCCGCAGGCCACAGAGCTCAGCAGGAAAGGGACACACTTGGGGTCCCCTACAGGAGCCCAGGAGCCAGAAGGCCCTTCAAGTGCACAGAACTATTTCTTCTTCCCCAGACTATGTTCCTTATCACTTATGACCCGATGCCAACAGCACCCCCATATGTGCAAACCCCGACCCCCACAGCGGCACAAGACAACGAAATAAAAGAGCCATCTCCTTGTATAGAACTCCCTTTCTTTAAGCGAACATTGAATGATGAAATAAAAAAATCTGTATAATCACACAGACAAAGAAACAAAAGAGGGGAGTATTAAGTTGGAAAGTGCAGTGAAAATAAATCTGAAAGTAGCTTCAATGATCTCTCTTTGGGAGAACAAAGAAATAATAGATCCATCCAACTGCGCAGCTACTTAACAAAAAAAAAATTATCCTCGGGAAAATGAAAGTAGGACTTGAGGGAAAATTAATGTACCAAACTATGAAAATACCTAGCAAGTGCCTTTAAGTGCAGTTAGGTGGGGTGCCTCAGTTTACCCAATGGAAGTAAGGCATGTTATGCTCCCTCCAAGTCACCCAGTATCATTTCTTTCTGGAAATAAGATAAAGTCCTGTATCTCCTTCCTACTTTCCCCCTCTGACAACAAATGTCTATTAGTAAAACCAGGTGAACCCCCCCCCAACACTAAAGATTCCTAGAGGTTAGGAGAAGGGGGGGTGGCATGGTGAGTGAAGAGAAGGCAGGAGAGGAGGGGCAGGGGCTCCAAGAGCCCAGGTGGGCTCATTTCTAGAGGAAATTCTGAATTGCGCTGGGGGTGGGGGTTGGGGGGTAGGGGGCTGGAGCAGAAGCCCTTGGGGAGGTGGTTGGAAAAACAGGCTAGGCCGCAAAGGTCTGGAGATGCTGCCGGTCAAGGTTGTAGTGGGGAAGGGATGAGAGTAATCCCTGCGCGGAAAGTAATCCCGGTGCCACACCTAGGTGGTGGCGTGGACACTGGCACAGGTCTCAGGATAAGGTATTGGCTTGAGTGGTGCCTGGGGCTCATGGCCCCTGGGAACTATCTGGGGGAGGTATCTGGAGGCTCAAAGAAGGTGGGGAAAGGGTGTCTCGGTGCAGGGCTGCGGAGTGTCCGGAAGGTCCAAGCGGCCTGTGGAGTGGAAATCAACAGGCAGCCGCCCCAATACGCCTTCCCGCGGACGCTGGCAGTTTAGCCGAGAAGGAGGGTGCTCAGCCAGCACTGGCAGATCAGAAGGCCAGCACTCAAGGGCAGCTTTTCCTGGGCTCACACTCAGAAAGGAGGAGGAGGAGGAGGAGGAGGAGGAGGAGGAGAGGGGGGAGAACACGAACAGCATGGTTTGGGGCAGTTTCTAGTCTACTTTCTGGACCCTTCCACCATAGCTTTTCCCCTTCGCTTTTGCCCCCCCCCCCTCCATCCCATTTGTCTCTCCGGTGACGGTGCCGTTCCACTTGCTCTTCTTCCAACAGCATCACTCCAGGAGAAGACCTTGGAACACAAGCTTTCTTAAACTGAAACCCCAGAACCCACACCCTTGGGCCTTGTGATTTGGGCTGTGGGACCCGCCTCTGGCACTGGATTCGTCCCCTTCGGACGTGGCGGGTCCCTTGAGCTTTCTTTTCCTGGTGGATTCTCTCCTCCTGCAAAGCCCACTTCACTTTCAACCGAGCCCCAGCAGAGGCCGGCCTCTCCCAGCTGCTCCTCGCCCTCCACCCTCGCCGCCTGGATGACAGGTGGCAGGACTCCCTGTCCTGGGAGCCGGCGCTCCGCTCACGAGGCCTTGACCACGCTCTTTGCTCTCCCCACAGGCTCTTTTCCACTATGGCCCCCCTGACCAGCGCGTCGACTGCGGCTGCGCTCCTGAGACAGCCCACACCCGCGGTGGAAGGCGCAGTGGCCTCGGGCGCGCTGGCCGACCCGGCCACCGCTGCGGCAGACAGACGCGCATCAAGCATAGCCGCGCTGAGGCTCAAGGCTAAGGAGCATGCCGCGCAGCTCACGCAGCTCAACATCCTGCCGGGCACCAGCACGGGGAAGGAGGTGTGCTAAAGGCTGCCCTCCACCCTTGCGCCCCTAGGGCGCGCCCCGTTAGGTCACCTCACTCAGCACCACTCAAGACCAAATGGAAACAGAGGACCAGCTCACTCCCAAGATGGCACAGACAGAGCGCAGCCGCCTTCGCAGCAGCTTGGACGCAGACAAGGCAGCTCTTGGCGCTAAAGGATGTGGCACCTCTTCCGCTGGCTGTCCACCTGCCCTTGTCCCTGTCCCTGTCCCAGTCCCTGTCCCTGCCACTGCCAATGTCACTCCAACTCAAACGTCCACTCTCCCCGTTTTTACCTTACTGAAAATACCCCGGGAGGGTTTCTCCCAAATATGCTTAGTATTGAAGTTTAAAAATTAAAAGCCCAACCTTCTCTTCCTCCGGATACCCCACTTAGCTTTTCTTTTGAATAGCATTTTGGCGCTCTATGTTGATTTAAGCTTGGCCCGGCTAAACAGATGCCAGGGCCAGGCAAGCAAATGCGAATCTGTAAGATAGCTAACAGTGCACTTAAAGAAAAGGGGCGTCTCGTTCTTGTTCTCTTCTTTATCATACACCAACCAAGGTTTTTATATCAAACCAAAGGGAAATACTCTGCTAGAATATGGACTGTTGAAGTCACCAAACTGTGATTATTGATTCTGTACATACCATTGTTATTAAAAAAAAAAAAAAAAGAACAGAGCTTTGTATATTTGAAATGTTATAACGCAATTGCACTCAGCGTGGTATGGTAAAAGTTTGTCCTCCTGTAGATTCTTACTGTGTTGTAGATACGGTAGGGTTCCTAGACAAATATTTATGTACTCAAGCCCTTTATTTAACTTATTAACTGTAGAGGCTTCGGAAACCTTCAAGATAAAGGCAATGGTACAGTACTTTTGTGTAATGTGTAATTGTTATCACTTTTCCTTGCTATCTAGTGGAGAAGTGTCACGCTCAAAAATAAAAAAAAAATATATGTTTAACAAAAGGAAGTGTGGATGTTCTGTGGAGACCCTGAGGGGATAGAACAAGCCCTTGCCCCACCCCCACGAGACCACAGGCAAGCTCTGCAGCTGGAGCACCTCCTGAGTTTCTATACAAGCGCATCTTCCAGGCAGAGGCCCCTAGTTTGAATGTGACCCCAAAAGGACACCGCAGTGGTGCTTTCCAAGAGCATCATAGTTCTGTCACAGTTGGAGCTGCGGATCCTGGGGCAGGAAGATTGTAGAGTGGGTTCCATGGTAGGTGGGTGTATAGTAGGTGTTGCTGAAAACCGTGCAAAGAGAAATTTGAAGCAAGTGAAGTCTTGGTTGGAAGGCAAAGGAAGCTGTTCGTGGAAAGTGCCACGTAGCAAGGAAGTGCGCAGTCCAAGATGACAGGTAGTGGCTGAGGCGCTGGCTTCTGAGGGGGCGGGCTTGGTGGAACCCTAGTGGGGGGAGGAGGGAGTACAGAATAGGAGAGAGAGAGAGAGAGAGAGAGAGAGAGAGAGAGAGAGAGAGAGAAACACGCGGGAAAAGTGATGGAAAGGCAGCTACGGGTATTCGAGTGGCAGATCTTAACTCGACAAATGTCATTACATCACTTATGTAGACGTTGGAAAATGTATACATTTTTTAAAAAAAAAATCCACAGTTCAGGTTTAGCGAGGAGACCCAAACAGATTTGGCATCTTTTAACCCCTGGGCTCACCCCTCCTGCGGCGGGAACCGTAGCTCCCCCCCTTCTCCGGGACCCTGCCCGCGCCCCTTCGGGTGACCGCTCGGTGGAAGCTCGCCCGCGGGGGGCTGGGTCTCGCCAATGCTCCCAGGGTGATGAGAAAGGGAAGAGAAGCTTAATTAGTTTCAATTTGCAGCAATTAGCGCGCCGGACCTTTGGGGAGAGGGGCAGGCGGGAAGGGGGGCTGCGCGGCGTGACTATCAAGGCTTGCGGAATAGAGAACCGCCACCCCGCCAAGACGCAAACAACCGCGGGGGGCACGGGCGCGTCTCCGGGGCCAGGCCGGTCGCGCGCGCCCCCTTGACAGGAGGTGGGGAGCTGGGTCCCTTAGCCGCCTTAGTGAAGGTGCGGGCTCAGGCAGAGGTCAAGGGCCCCGAGCCACTGTAGGGCAGTCCTGGAGGGGGTCTGCTGAGCCCTCAGCACGTCCAAGAGACCCTGTGGTCCTGAGCTCTCATCTAAAATCCCGAAAGCATGCCCAAGGCGGGGTCACCAACCCAGCTGCTTTTTGAATTTAGTCTGTCCTGTGGGTCACCACCACCTTAGCCAGGTCTGGACTTGCCAGAGTGGCTCTCCCAGGCAGAGTCCGGGTCTGGGGCATGGGAAGGGGCCACCAGCTACCATTCCCATCGTACAATCCTTTCCCCGGGTTTACTAAGGCCCAGTTGGAACTTTCTGGGGGCATTTCTCTAGACTACACTCACAACCCCTCAGCCTTGCACAGGCTTTCAAAGTGAAAGCGGTTTCCCTGGAGTGGAGGGCCTGTTGTGGATTGAAGAGTGCAAGAAAAACCCGAGGGGAGGATTTATTTATTTATTTGTGGTCAATATCACTTTTCTGTCGATTTTTGGCTTTTTGTTTAGTAAGAAGGCTTCATTTCCCCCCTCCAGGCTGCCAGTTGGATGGTATACGAGAAACAGTACCATTCTTCCTGTTAATGAACTCTTTTTTAAGTAATTTTTTCTCATTTGACCCTTCCATGGAGCAGAAGCAAATTGCGTGAAATTACCTCCAAGGATTACATTTATTACTGGCCAATGAGAAGCCCTCGCCTTGTTTTACAAACTCTTAATCCTATGTCATTCTGATGCTGCAAACAAGCCCAGACCTGGCCTCCTATTCTTTCAACTTTCCCCAGCTGGAGGGACCTCATTCTGCACTTAATATTCCCCATAAATATCACACGCTAAAGACCCCCTGACTTCCAGCAAGTCCACATTAAACATGTGACATGTCACGCATGACAAACTCTGAGTATCTTTTCAAAGCAGCATTAAAAGCAAAGAAACCAATTTTCTTCTCCTTCCAAACCTCCCCAAGTGCTGAATGATGGGGATTGGAAAGAACCACTGGGGCGTACTTAGGGGGATTTTATGAGATTTTCCAGAATGATTTAATCTTATTGTGAGCATTATTAATGAATGGCAACCCAATTTGGCCCCAATATCTGGGAACTCAGTCACAATACTGGGAGCGGCTAACAAGGCCTCCACCCCCACCCCCTCAACCTGAAACAGACCTCTTCCACCACTCAGGAGGACATGTGGTGGAGGCCCAGGGAGTTCAGGAGAGTCAAATTCATGGCAGAATAAGTCTCCTATCGCATTCAAAGTTGAACAGCCCCTACACCTGTTTTCTCAAATCCACTGAGTGGTGAGGGGTGATGGGAGCCCAGTATGGCCTCTTGGGAGGAAGTTGGAGGGGAAGGGTACATTGATTTGTTACATTTTTTTTTCAGACAGGTTAGCCATCCCAGGAAGAACCCTAGGCAAGAAAGGAGTACTTGGCATACCATTAGAAATGGAGAGCCAGCCGGGCGTGGTGGCGCACGCCTTTAATCCCAGCACTCAGGAGGCAGAGGCAGGTGGATTTCTGAGTTCGAGGACAGCCTGGTCTACAAAGTGAGTTCAGGACAGCCAGGGCTACACAGAGAAACCCTGTCTCAAAAAAGAGAAAGAAAGAAAGAAAGAAAGAAAGAAAGAAAGAAAGAAAGAAAGAAAGAAAGAAAGAAAGAAAGAAAGGAAGGAAGGAAGGAAGAAAGGGAGGGAGGGCGAGCCTACCTGTGGTCTGGACCATAGGCAGCAGTGAGGGCACAGACAATGTCAATCATGTGGCGACATGGTGGCAAGAGGAATTTGGGAGTGGTTGTGGGACAGAATCTCCAAATTAGGGTAAAGTTTCTGGTATTGGTCCCCATCAGTTCGCCCCCCCCCCTCGGTTGGGACAGGGATTTGCTAGTGTTAGTTTTTCATTTTTAGCACCAACACTCAAAGCACCAAAAGGTCTACTTAGCCTGGTTTGGAATACAAATACTTCCAGAATGAAAAAGGGGCTAAGATGTTAGAGGGGAGGAAAGCATACGTGGGTTAACCCAACTTGCTTTTAGAAAAGAGAAATGTGTATATGCACATGTGTGTGTGTGTGTGTGTGTGTATGTGTACACAAAAGTGAGTGTAACTCAATGAAGGAGGTCTTAAATGGAGCCTAAAATGGTATTTTGGAACAGAGTCCCCAGAGCAACTGCATATTTAAATGACAGTGGTAGCTTGGCTGGGGAGGGGGCGGGAAGAAGAAAAGCCCCACTACCTGAAGAGGAAAGAGCATTTGTTCAAAAGAAAAAGTCATGTTGTCCCTGGACGTTAACAGTCCAGTTTGAAGTATACATTTTTTTCTTTTAAAGAAAAGGGGGCGATTACCAGTTATACATTAAGAAATGTCATTCAGTCATTTTTATTCATTCTCCGGAAATCTTCGTAAAAGCCTGAATCATACTTGTACAAGCAGCAATTTTGTTAATCCAGGGGTTATTACTCCGGGCCCTTATTAGGTTCTACACCACTGCCAAGCAATCCTATAACCCTCTCAAAAGAAGTTTACCTCCCTGTTATAAAACCAGTAGTGGTATTTATACTGTGCAATAATTAGTGTATTACTTGAATCCACTAACACGTTCATTCTATCTCTGCACAAAACCTCTAGTCTGCTTATAGAAAGCTAGTGCCTCCTTTGGTGCTGTTAAAGTGGTGAAAGAGTGAATTGAAGGCTGGTTGCACTTTCTCCTTTTGCCTCGCCTTAATTCCCATCTCTTTTTGCTCTCATCCAATTAGCACAGTGTATTAAGCGGTTTATCATCTCATAGTCAGCTATTGAGAGAAACAAGGCGAGCACTTTGCAATAGAACCTGCGCTCCTTTGACACCCTCAGGTACTTACATATTCCACTGCGCTATGAATAATAGAGGAAGAATGGAGCGCTAATTCCCTCATCAAAGAATGCCTTGTCTGCCGCTTTGCTCAACAACACCATTCTGATCAAAAGAAAAGCAATAAAGCTTAGCATAACAAAACGAAACCTACTTATTAGCTTAGTGGTTAAATTAATGCAGAGCCGCTGCTATTCAAAACCAAGGTTTGAAAACAGCCTCCAACAACCTGATAATGCTGCCTTCGGGATGAAGGAATTTTAATCTGAAATTTGAGGCTGGCTCAGATGAGTTAATCTATTAAACTGCTATAAGGAAGCTCTGCCACAAACTGTTCAATTAAGAAATATTTAGGTGAGGAGAAAGAGGAGAGAGGACAGAGGTGGGAGGAAAGGGAAAGGGGAAGGGGGGGGGGGCGAGGGAGAGAAAGAGGTAGATGGATTTAAGTTTGACCAGGAACATTGAGTAGCATTGAAGTGAGAGGTCCAGGTTCCTGAAAAGAAGCCTGGATTTGCTCTTCCTAAAACCCTGAAGCAGATGGCAATCTGTTTTTAGAGTTTCCTTGTCTTTGCAGCCTCTGTCAAACTCCTTATTAAATGGTATGTTAGAAAGTAACTTAGGGTGCTCATTGGTGGCAAGAGCTGGAGAAGTGGAGTAGTGCTACTGGCAACTGACTCACCCTTTCCTCATCCTGAACCCCAATCTATAAACTTCAATCAGCCTTCCCCCTCCCCCGAAACTATCATGGAATTGACTTATCCACATTTTATTTGACAAATTAGAATATTTTTGAGCATTCTCTGTGGATTTTCAACTTCTGGCCTTCCCTAGAACCTTTGTATTAAGGACAGGTGAGACCTGGCAAGCTGGGTTCAAGGGGAGTTCCTGAAAGAGACCTGCAGCAGCAGCAGCAGGTCCAACCTAGTTCTAAAGTGCATGAGGCTCTGAGCTGACTGAGACCCTTTGTGGTACCATTTCCCAAATAATTCCAGTAGGTTTAACCCAGAAGTTTAGCAATCTCAAAAACAAATACAGAAAAAACAAACAAACAATCAAACCAATTGTCAGCTAGCTGTGGTGGTTCACACCTTTAATCCCAGCCCTTGGGAGGTAGACACAGGTGAGTCTGAGTTTGAGGCCAGCCTGGTCTACAAGGTGAATTCCAGAACTGTGTACAGAGAAAGTATGTCTCAAAAACAAAACAAAAACAAAAAAACAAAACAAATAAAAATAAAAATTGTCATGGTTTAAAGAATGGCAAGCGTTGATTCAATATTTGGATTCCTGGCTTCTCTGGAACCCTAGATTGACCTTGCCCCTCTCAGCATCACTACCGCCCACTGTAGACTGTCCCTGACGTTCCCTAAGTGTGTACAGCTCACTCCATTCTCAGCATTGGAGCTACAGGTTGGTGTCAGGGAACCTTTGGAGAAAGGGATGGGCGGCATTTCTGAAGCAGTTCTACACAGTGTGCCATCAATCACAGCATGTCAAGGAATAGAGCACCCCCCCCCCCAGAAAGTGAGTGGGCAATATGCTGACCTTTCAACACGTATCCACCGGAATTCTTCAAGTTGCAGGTCCAACTTTGCATACATTTCTCGAATCCTTCAGGCACCCACAGTTTAAGCCTAGACTAGGTAAGAGATCCTAGTAAGAAAATGCTACCTGCTGTCAATGCCTATGCTCTCTGCAAGTATACTTCAAAATGGTTTTTCTTTTATTTACATCTACTTTGTTTTTAGAGAAAGAGTCCCTCAGTGTTCTGAAACTTCCTATGTAGACTAAGCTGGACTTAAATTTATGGAAACTCTCTGGCCACGTCTAGAGTGTTGGGTTTATATGTATGTACCACTACTACTTGCAAAAAAAAAAATGTCTGATTTTCTATAGTACTTATATAGAAATAGTCCTTGTCCTTAGAACAATTATAGTCATGAAAGAAAGGCAAGAAATAAAAAATAAGTTGAGTCTTTCACTTTTTTTTTTTTGGAGACCAAGTTAAGGATAATTTTATTTATATTGAACATAATCACAGCTCCAGAAATGAAGGGAAATCTACCTTCTCTTCAGAAAGCCCAGTGAAACACCCTATATCATTACTGTAAGAGCAACCACCAGAAGCAGATGAGGACTGATGAGAGTACACCAATCCCTTTGTTTCCTAAAGCCATTTGCTTGCTCTAACTTGTGACCAGCTACAGCACACTTTTAGCACCAATTAACTGTCAGGGCCCCAAACCCAGTGTTTATACTTAAAATTTGAGTGTAAGAGAAAGAGAGGAGGAGAAAGAGGAGCAGCTAAGAGCCTGAAGAGGAGAGGAGGGAGAGAAAAGAAATGGCAAAGCTAGACAAAAGAAGATTTCATTGGTTTTAACAAGTACTTCGTCACATCCATGGCTTACCAAGTGTTTCCGTCCTAGAGTGCCACTATCTGGGGTACCTCTTTCCTGGGAGCCAGGAGCTTGTCTATTGGTTTAGTGTCCCTTCTCTCTCTCTTTCTGGATTAAAAAACAAAACAAAACAAAACAAAACAAAACAAAACAAACATCCCTAGTCTTCTTCATGCTTAATATATCAAAGGACTCAAAATTCATAGAACTTCTCGGTACTTTGAATATCCAGACATCTTGCTTAACATCTTTGAACTGGGTTCTGACTCGGATGGTTATGAAAAAGTTCCAGCTGAGGTTTGGGAAGGGAATGGTCTTCAATCAAGCTTTTATCCCTTTCTGTCAACTTACTGTACCCGATTTAAAAAACAAAACAAAACACAGTAACTGGTTTTCCTATAGAAAACTTTATTCTTAGATTCAGGACACAATACATTTTTCTTTATTAAAAAGACAAATAGATAAGTATTTAAGGCTGCCATATTGAAATATAGTTTATCACTTCAAAGAGACATTATTCTGAAGAACTGATGAAATCTAGCAAGCACTGGATCCTGTTAGCTGTGTCCCATTCTTCTGAATGGAACAGTGATCCTTACCACAACCTCACCATAAATTTTGTGAAATGTTAGGACAAAGTATTTAAAATGTGCTTCCCTATTGTATAAACCTACACTTTGAACATTGTATGTAAAGGGAACATAGAAGGAAGGTGAGTGAAACATCTGGTGAATGTTGAACTTTGAACAATTCAGTAAGCAAACTTCCTTTTTGTATTTAGTAAGTGCAAACTTTCTAAATCCCTCGACCACCACCTCCCCACCACCTGTACCACTTATAAGAAAGACAGCACTGAAATCAGCCATGCTTGTAGCCAGTAGCTGAACAAGTATTTAGACACAGACTGGGTTTAATTGACATGTGAAAAAGCAAAATGTTAGAACTTCTATTAGACCCCATAAAACTCTTTTTAGGGGTGTCTCTGATAAAGCCCCAGGGTAAACTGAAGGTCACTTACATCTTAGGTATTCTCAATTAAAGTAGCAATTTCTGCCCTGCAGAAATCCAGTCCCCAGTAAGATATAGGTCTTTAGATACTTAGGAAAGGGTTTGGTGGTACATAGTGCTATGAAAACTATTAGGTAAGTTAAGTATTTTTATACTCCCACCCTGGTCCACATCTACATCAACATAGTATGCAGTCCTCAAAAGAAAATCAAGATACTGGAGAAGCAGTAGGGCAGGTGGAGGCCCCAGCAGCTCCGATTCGGCAGCTGGCTTCTTGCTTCCTTTCCGGCTCTCAGTACGTCCCAGCATAATTGGCGAAGAGCTTGCTGAGGTTCACTTCAGAGTAGCCACTGCAGGACAAGAACTGCTCTGCTATGTTCTTGACTTTTCTGTAGTCCTGAAGAACTTTGAGAGTAAAAAACTGCTTCTTCAATTTATCTAAAGTGAAATAAAAATAAAAGAATTAGAAGACTATTTTTCGGATAGTTTCTTCAAAGACATTCACTATTTCTTTTCAGAGAAAGGTGCAGGTTTGATTACAGCTGCATGTCTCTGATAACCTAATGGGCCTATCTGTGTTCTTTCTACCCTGGAGACAGTCCAAAGTCAATGGTATCTCAGAATTTTCTGTGAAAACCTGAGACTGCCCTTTTCAGAACCCAACTGCCTAGGAGGACAAGCCAGGCCAGGCCAAGTCACCTGTGCTGATGTGGACTGCAGGTGCATGTGCAGTAGGTAAGATGAGTGCCACTCTGAGACACCACGTTCACTGCTGTTGAACATATGTATGCACTGTACTAAGAATCTGGATGTAGAAGAAAGCTATATTCTCCAGTGCCCCCCAAACCATACTGTCCTTACTAGTTTGGCCTCCGGAGATTCTTCTAATCCCCCATCTGCACATTTTGTTAAAACCTTACTGAAAGAGGAGAGGGGAGATACCTTTGCCAACCTTTCTTTTTGTTCACCCCGTACAAACTCAGGGTCCAGTGTCCCTGCCTATATGCCCAGCTCCTTTTACCCATCCATTCCTGGCCTTCCTATTCTGAGGATAGTTCTATCAGCCAGAGGAATCACTCCCCTTACCTTCTCTCCTTTCCAGTGTCTGCTACTTCTACACTTGGTTCTTTTAAAAGAGCAGCAGCGCTGCTATGTTCAGGTTTGATCTTTTGCGGGAAGCTCCCCTGCCCTGAATGGTCTTTGTTCATAGCTGCTCAAGAACTCCACGAGATGTTTGGAAAGGATGACTTTTTAAAAAATCCCTATTTTATAGCAGAGGGATGGGTAAGCAGGTCCTTAGAGATGCAGATTTGGAAAATCAGGTAACTACAACCCCCAATCAATATTTGGAGTAGGTCACTTTTGTGTCCCCTCTCACACCACTGCTTGTTGAAGATTCCAAGGTTTATGCCAGGTGCCTAAGGATGGGAGTTGGGGGGGGTGGCATAAGGTTTCCCAGCACCCTGAAATTGGAAAGGACCAGGAAGGAAATGCAGATGTGGGAGCACATCCATTACAGAAAGTAAAACTCCACTTGAACAACAGATCGACAATAAGGTCAAGAAAAGCCCTAAAAACGAAACTCAGCCTCAAGATTTTTGTTCCTTAGCTACACATTCACATTTGTTCACAACCTTTTCTAAGTTACACCAATGCATTTCCAAAAACAAACCTAAGAAGTTTTGTAGAGGATTTAAATTCCCAAAAGGAGTGGAAAGAGATCACATCGTTAACTGACTATACAAAGACAATTTGAAAGTTCTAATTATCGGACTCTGGCAATACACAACAAAAGCTCCAACCACTGTGCCTGCCTCCAGCAGGCCAAAACCACAGGCCTGCAACCCTGTGCATGTGAATGACACAAATGCATCTGATGACTGGGGAGAGCACATTTAAAGAGCTGCAGTAATACGGAGCAGGGGAGGAAAGAGAGGACATAGCTCCTGATGTGTTTACCTCCTTTGCTGATGGGATATTGACTTTTCCCACCAGGTTGGTTAGAAAGGGGACTATTTACGCTGCCACACAGCAGAGTCAGAATGACAACCAGCATCACTGGGAGCGCTTCTTCGTAAAAGACAACTGGGACCGCCAGCATATCCCATAGCTGGTCAATACAGCCCAGGCACCGTTTCCTGGCAGTTAGAGATGCAGATAAAAGCTCCCACTTGCTTCCCCAATGAGAACTTAATCAATAGCTTATGGAAGGTCTTCTAGGAAACAGAACTGGACAAGCTGTCACAGGCCACATCATAGGGGCTGGGAGGGCAAGAAGTCATTTGTTCAGTTTTCCTCTTCCATTTTTTTGGGTACCAGGGCATCCATGTTAGGCGTTACACTAAACTGTTACCTGGTTTCTGTCAATATTCTACCCACCGCTTTAGAACTTAAAAGAAAATAGCAGAGGGTAAAGGCTGACAGCCAGTTAGCATGGTCAGTAGACTGCTGCTTCTTTTGCTGCCCTAGTGCTTGAATGCACTCATAAAGACGGCATGTGTAGCTATGGCCAGGACTCAGGACGACACTGGTGAAATATTTTAAGAGGACAGTTGACGAGGCACACATAGCAGTGGCAACCTGCTCCACCAGATACCTCTAATTGTGGCTCTTGCTCCACAAACCCAAACTTCTTAAAAGACAGAGAAGGAAATGTTCTTTCTATACGGAAACATACCAGGAAA
>LR753411.1:270211-337711 GCA_902729485.2 Mus minutoides
AGATGGAACCACGGGTGGACTATAGTTACCTGTGAAGGTACTAACTAGGAACAGATCTTGGTGAAAGCCTTACCTGTTTCAATATAGACCATAGATATCCCCTAGAAAGAGGGTGTTCCAAGCCATCTCCTACACCCTACTCTTTCTCTTCTCTACTTTGGAAGCAGATACAGCTTCAACTATTCCAGGGGCTCTCAGTTTTTTTGGGTTCTATTTGTTCATGTGTTGGTTGGTACACAATCCTCTTCAGTTAGATATCATACACATAAGAGATGCTACACCCCAAAACAACTATGTGCTTTGTGCAGAAAAAAATTTCCCGTTTTTATTAATTTAAACCAAACAGTTATTCTGGCAAAAATAATAATGAAAGGAAATAGAAAATGTCACAGCAGACATTTAAATGACTGCTTATCATCAAACCCATTATTCAAGGGGAAACTACAAAGGTAAAATCTGTACCAGATACATTATTTTGGCTGCATTGACTTTAATGTCTATGTAAAATAAATATGATCTGTGATTTGACTCATCAGATACAATCTAAATATTAAGACTGTAGTGCCTTTAACCCTCAGAAACACACAAGATCCTGCCCCAATAAAACAAACAAAAAGTAACCAACCAAACAGCAACAACAAAAACCAAAAAAGCAGGAGGAAGTGGTATAACTTAATGATCAAATACTTCCTTAAGATGTACAAGGGCCTGTATTCAATAGTTAACATCAATTGAACAAATTATATGTAATTCAGCTTATTAGAGAACTATCTATGAAGTCTGAAATACTACTGTCTCAGTTAATCCATGTTCAGATTCCTTTCTAACAGAAACAAGTGCTACATTTAAGCATGATATTTTGGAGACAATTCATTACATGTCAGAAGTCTTCAGACTTTATGGATGTATTTTACTTAAAAAAAACAAAACACCGAGTATTTTCAGGTTGTCAAGGTCAGCATCCTTTTGTTGTTGTTTTTGTTTGTTTGTTCTTTTGAGACAGAATATTTCTGTGAGCCCTGGCTGTCCTGGAACTCAGAGATCCACCAGCCCCTGCCTCCTGAATGCTGGGATTAAAGGCCACAGCCACGCAGCAACCCCCATCACTTGGCTTAAGGTTAACACTCTTTACCTTCTTTAATTGTACAAAAAAAAAAAAAAATACATGGTGATCTATCAGGAATAAAATTTTCCATTAAGCCAATGGATTTTTTTCTCTCTCTTGGAAACCTGAAGACTGTGGTGAATTACATCCCAGAATAGATCAGTGACACTTCAAACAGGATTCCCTACTAACTTCAAAATTGACCATACAGCTTGAAACCTTAACTGGCTAATCACCAAGATAGTCACTGTCTTTCGTTTTCCAACTCTCTTTCTTACTGAAACCTCGTCCTGGGAAGGTGAATCGGGGTCAACCCTCTTTGGCAGCCTATCTCTAGGGCAGTTAACACCAAGGCTTGTTAATAAGGATGCTTGGATTGGTGCTTTTGAGAACAGGTTGCCTCAGTGAAGCCACTGATAAATATAAGCTTAGGATGTAGCAAAACATTAGTAAGATTGAAGTACAAACTACTAAAGAAAGTGAATTCCTCTGAAAAGACATGGTCTCCCTTAGGATTCCTCCTCTATAAGGCTGGGTAACCACTGGCCATATTGAGTGACTCCCAAATGAGGGGTTACTTACTTAAAGCAATAATATGATATCTGACATTTTATTGTCCATATTTCTCAATTAGAGAACAAAGGTTATCAAACTATGATTCATTTTGTCAATAAAGTTTTAATGGGATATAACCATGCTCACGTTTATCTTGTCTACAACTACAATGGTGACACTGAACAACTGTAATGAGACTATCTGGTCATGAAAACTGGAGATTTCACCACCTGACTCTATAGAGAAAGAGTCTGTCAATTTCTGGTTCAGAGGGTTTGAAAGATATAAGCCCTAGCTTGGTGTTGTGTTGTATGCATATAGATCACACTGTTCCGAAGGCTGGGGGTGGGAGAGGATCTCTTGATGGAGCTCAAAACCATCCTGGCAATACAGTAGACTCCGTCTCAAAAGCAAACACCTTCCCTAACAAAACACTCAAAGAGAAAAAAGCTGAAAGAAATATCCTATTATTTTTATCATGGCAATGATTCTATAAGCTGAACAGAAGAATCACCAGATTCATGCGGGAAGCAAGACCAAACAGACTTTCTGTAAGGCTATGCTGCTAGTTTATGCTTTCTCTAAATCTTCTTTGAAAAAGGAAAAAAAGAAAAAGAAAAGAAAAGAAACCTTTTAATCTACTGTTCATTTTGCTATTTCTTTTCTCTTGACAAAGTCTCACTAGGTAATGCAGCCCAGCCTCAAACTTGTGATGATCCTCCTGTGATGGCCTCTCAAGTCCTGGGATCATACGCTTATAGGCAGGCACTGGCCACCTTGACCAGCCCCGCCCCTATGATATATCTTAAAACAACAACAACATCAACAATAACAAACACAACAACATCAAAACAAAGCAAAAACCCAAGGCAAACAAAACAACCCAAAAGGTCTCCTAAGCATACTCATACAAGATTTGCCTTTTTGATACGGGGCAATTAAAAGCCTTTAGAATGTCATCTAGTGGAGTTCCTTAAACCACTTAGACTTGACCTTAGTACAAGGAAATAACATGTACTCACTGATAAGTGGATATTAGCCCAGAAACTTAGATTACCCAAGATACAATTTGCTAAACACATGAAACTCAAGAAGAATGAAGACCAAAGTGTGGACACTTTGCCCCTTCCTAGAATTAGGAACAAAGCACACATTGAAGGAGTCACAGAGATCAAATGTGGAGCTGAAACAAAAGGATGGACCAACCAGTGACTGCTGCAGCCAGGGATCCATCCCATAATCAGCCACCAAACGCAGACACTATTGAATACGCCAGCAAGATATTGCTGAAAGCGCCCTGATATAGCTGTCTCATGTGAGGCTATGCCAGTGCCTGGCAAACACAGAAGTGGATGCTCACAGTCAGCTATTAGATGGAACACAGCTAGAGAAAGTACCCAAAGAACTGAAGGGGTCTCCAACCCTATAGGTGGAAGAACAATATGAACTAACCAGTACCCCCAGAGCTCGTGTCTCTAGCTGCATATATTGCAGAAGATGGCCTAGTCAGCCATCATTGGGAAGAAAGGCCCCTTGGTCATACAAACCTTATATGCCCCAGTATAGGGTAACTCCAGGGCCAAGATGTGGGAGTGGGTGGGTAGGGGAGCCGGGCGGGGGATAGGGGATTTTCGGGATAGCATTTGAAATGTAAATGAATAAAATATCTAATAAAAATTGGAAAAAAAAAACAGAATGTCATCTAGTGTTGACATAGGGTGCTAGAATAAACACTCATATCTTCTGTGGGTGTACAATGATGGTGACTAGGCCATGTGATATAAAATTGTTCTGCTTTATATGTGTTTAATTTTTTTAAAAAATAAAAATCTGAATCCTTCAGGTTGTCTTTTTGACTGCTATTAGATAAAGGTTAAATGGTGGTGGAGACAGAGATAGAATACACTAGAAAATGTTGTATTTTACATTCCAGACTCTTCTTAAAGAAATATATAACTCTTATAGTAAAGCCTAAGTCTTTTATCTGCTGTTTAGAAAGAGAGGCTTTTACCAAGGAATTCTTCTGGAGCAGTAAGTGCCTAGAGAACCTCAACATCCCCATTTTTGATGTTTAATACGCACATTTGTAGCTACCAAGGAAGAATCCCTACATTGCTGTGCATTTTCACTCTCATCATTTTTAACACATAGATTTCTTTCTTTTTCTTTTTGTGGGGTGAAGATTGAACATAGGACTTCTGATACTAACTTGGCTATATCCTTAGGTCAAGGTAACTTTTCTATGCTTAGTCCATGCTTATAAACTGGGTCTTATTGATTTGCAAATTGTTGCTAGCCCTTTAAAGCTATGTCATATTTATAATTCAATGATTCAAAGAACACTACTGTGTGTGTGTGTGTGTGTGTGTGTGTGTGTGTGTGTGTGTGTGTGTATCCTATGCTGTACAGTTTTTTGATTAAGTCACAGAATTCTCAGAAGCCTAGGTTTGACCTATAGGCCTAATTTTGCAGATGGGAGCAGGGGGCTTCAGTAGAGATGGTAGTAGAGGTTGGTCAGAAAGTGTAAATCATAATTCCAAAGAAGAGGTAAAGGTAAAGAGCTAAAGTTAGACATCAAGGGCTATAACTGATTTCACACATGTATGCCACCACTAGTGGGACCATCTAGTCTTTCCCACTAGTAGGACCATCTGTACAAAGAGCTTATTTAGGTGGTCTAAGTGAATAGCATTCACTAAAGTTATAAATAGTAAAAGTATCACATCATCACAGTATTTTTTCTGGTGTTTGTGCATGTGTGTATTATATGCACTTGTGTTAGATATTATAGACACTTCATGATACTGACCAATACCGTCCTTCTACTCATATTTCCATCATCAAATGACCATATCCTCCACTTGCAAATAACCTGCGTTTTGGCTTTTCTATTTAGTGTTCTTACGGGTGTCATGTATTATTTATCATAGGGAAGAAAGGGAAACTAAAAAAGTAAGCTAACATGTTTGCTATATTTCTCATAGGTTATCACTTTAATTGGAGAGAAAGATCCATAGGTAAGTAAATATACCACACTTAAACACACTGAAGCTTGAACTGTTGCTTCTTTCAACAAATATTTCCTGAGTGTCTAGTATGTGTTTTAAGTCCTGGGAATACAAGAATGGACCAAAACAATAACAGCAAAAACAAAAGACAAAAGGCCTGCCTCCACAGGGCTTAATGTTTGATGTTACTACAGACATGATTAAGACAAAGAGAAAAATCCACAAGCCATCATATGAATGTAGAGACATATTATTTAGAAGACACACAGTTCAGAAGACTGAGTTGCTTTTATTATCACTGCGAAGCAGCCAATAAATCATCAGTCAATTATTTTGAGCACAGATTGGAGTTATTTATGTAATTTTAAAGTCTAAATTCTGAAGAAGCAAAGCAGGCTTGAAGTATATTGTTACTGCTATCCTCTAAATAGCCTATCTATTGGCCTTGAATTCTAAAATGTGACTCACTCCAAAATACATCAAATACAACATATACAGCTGCCATCTGTCCTATAGCCATAGTACCCATCCCTTTCATTCACAAGCAAAGCCAGCAAGGGGGAGGAGACTGAGATAGAGAGAGGATAAATTCCACTTGTGCGATTAAAAAAAAAAAAAAGTAGAACAGTGAACCCAGTGGTTGAAAAGTGAAGATAAAAAGAAGAAAACAGTAATCTTGCTATAGAAACCAGAGAATTATGTTCCTGCTCTCCCTCTACTTTTTTTTTTTTTTTGCTTTCACACTGTACAAACTCTAGCACCCTGAACAACTCACTCTCCTGCTATTTCCAGCACTTTAAAGAAACTTTTCAACATTTCTGCTTGACACATTTTTTCAACAAGGAGGTGAAGACAATAAGTAAACAGGTAGTGAAGGGCTATTTAGAGAGCTGGTCAGTCACAGTAATAATAAAGGGGTAAGCCCCACCCGAACAGAATATCCATCCTATGCGTGGCAGCCACAGACGGCACATGACCTCTGACAAACAGTTTTCAGAGTAATTTTAATGCTACTCTGGATTTAACTTGACTAACTGGTAGCAATTGAGCACATCTTTTTTTTCTTTCTTTCTTTTTTTTTTGTGGCAGCAGTTATCTAAAATGCTACAATAACAGCATCAAAAGTAGAATGGTGGAAGATTGGTTTTCCATTGTGCTGCTGAACTGGCATAATGCCCACTTTAAAAGCAATTCGCTGCTCATCACTGAAATCTGGCAGACACGACACTAAATGCCTTGAGGGAAAAAAAAGGACTTGAGAAGGGGGAACCCACTCCAACCACCACGCGAGGGGTGGGGGGAAGAGTTCCACAGATGAGGAATCTGGGTGAGAAGAGAAAATTGGCAAATAAAAAGTTTACAGCATTGCAGGCAGACTCCCAACAGGCTGTACTTAATTTGCTCAAAGAAGATTTTGTCTACAGGTCTGCATTAGTAACAGCTGAACAAAACAAAAGCAAAATATATATTTATGTCGGTCTATTGTTCTGATGAAGCAAAACCCAGTAAGTTCCATCAATCATATGTCAAACACATCTTCCCCGTTTTATTTACCACCAAATATAATGAGTAAATATGTGATAATAAAACTCTTCTTTTTACATGGACATATACAATTTTTCCCCCTGCTAAATACAGGTAATGATTTAAGAAGCTTTCAAAATGTCTTTTTACTGTCAATAAAACTAATTCTATTCCTATTTTCATGTGGAAAAAAAGGCTTTACAAATGAAAATTCAAATTAAAATTCTGATTATAGTGTAGCGTGACAACACCTGTATTTATAATTTTACTGTCAGCTAGCTTGTAGTGTTTAACAATAGCTTGAAGTAGAAAAGTAATTGGAATTTGTCTGTAACATGCCAGATGACGGCATTGGGAACTTTGCTACACTACAGCAAATTCGGTTTGATGGCAAAATAACCTCATGGAGAGTTCTACAACTCAAAGGTTGCTGGGGTGTTTGTGTAGGTGTGTCTCAGGTATGGGACCCCTTCCTGGATTGGAGGATAAGAGTTTGTATTTGATGAGAAAATACTGCTATGATCCTGACTCATGTTCCAGGTCCCTTACCTAGCCTTCAGTCTCTCACAGCACAGATGCAATTTAGCTCCCAGATTTACTGAGAAAAACAAAGACCAGGTAAATATACAACATCAACAGCATCCCGTTAAAGTGGAATCAGACCAGTGAGGCATTCTAAGTGCAAATCCAACACAAGCAGGTGGGACAGGGCATCCTTGAGGATAGAGGAGCGATGAGGTGGGGAAGGTGGATTACTTACCATTTGTCTAGGACTGCAGAGCCAGGAGCTCTGGATGTTTATTGTATTCACTGTTTTTTTAGTAACCACTGATAAGTAATACAGGTCCCCACACAGATGCCTACCATTTGCTATTTATCAAAAGATTAAGAGAAAACTTACACAACCCACCAATAATTTTTTACTGAAGCAATATGGAAAAAATATTTAAAGCAGTGTTCTGCTGTCAACTTGAATCTTTCAAAATTTATAAACACACGCTAATCTTCGCACACAACTTGCCTTACTCTAGTCTACAAGTGAAAAGCCCATCTTTTTCATTATCCTAAAGACGGGGGAAAAAAAGAGCCCCATACAAAAGAAAAGCAGAATGACAGTGATGTTTTAGTTTACACTAGATATGGCAACACACACAAACTGTCAAAACTATGGAATGAAAAAAGCTGTTATCAAGCAACTGTCAGGAGAGTCCTCTGAGATTTGGAAATCTTGTGTTTATTGTAACTACTGCACATTACACAAAGAAAGAAACATCCCTCTCCTTGCTCTTGCTGCTAAATATCATGCAAAAGAACACAGGCTTCTCCCTTAGTATTTAGATTAATTTTTCTTCCCTGTGTAATCTGGTGCTTGACAGAACTCCCCTCCTTCTAAGGTTTCTACAGTGTGGTCAAGGTTCAGATAGAAGCTTGAAGTTCTATCGAACATTATTTCATTTCAAAAACCATCACCACCTCATTTCACGTTGTTAACTGGTTGTCTATCCTGCAAGAGTGGAATCTCTTAACATCAAAATGCATAGTCTTCACTTGAATGATTTTCTGACTTAGTTCTACACAGGGAAATACAGAGTTGAAAAGGCACAGACACTTAAAATAAAATGATTTTAATTTTCGACTCTCTTTCCATCTCCCTATTAATGGATATAACAGAGAAACCCGAATCCCTAAAGGGAAATTACCATCTAATAAGGGGAAGAAATGGAAAAATGCAGGGTCAAGATCTCTTCCCATAGTGCATGATATTAGTGGGGTGTAGCTCATTTTCCCATTCCAAACTCAAGAGGAAAAATGTCCCTCATAATCTCACCCGACTCTGTACATCTTATTCCACTTGCCGAAGTGGCTTTTCACCTAAACAGAGGCAGCACCACTCCCAGTATGACTGTTAATTCTTGTTCTAGGCCCCTGTGGTCCTGCTTAGCTAACTGTATGACAGGGCCTGGATAATGGCAGCAGCTGCCCATTGATTAACATAAGTGAAAGCACTCTTTAGGTGTTCTAATTTGTATTATCCACATTTCCTTTACATGCAGGATGTACACTTTATAAACAAGTGGACAGCAGGACCCTTACTGTAGCATAACTGCCTGATATACAGTCAAATTAAACCAAGACACATTTTGTTTTGTTTTGTTTTTGTATAAAGCTGTTTGCCTTTGTTCTATAAGCTGACTTATAGAACAAGAGTCAGTAATTTGGGGCCAAGCAGATTCTACTGACTGTGTTTTTCTGCCATTTTGTCTCCATGCTTCTTTATATAGAAGAATACCTCCAGTGTCTTAATGTCTAGTGTATCTTCTCAGTGACGTAGGAAAGAAGGAGTCACCATGTTTTACGTGGCTCTTAGTTCTAAATAGGTTATAATGGTTACCCAATGCTTAGAACATACTTATTTTAGGTTTCAGTAACCTGGTATGACTCAGTCCAAAGCAAAATGGGTCAATGTTTAACTTGTGGTAAAAATGGCCTAGCAACAATGTCAGTTTTGTAAAAATTAAGTTAACTGCCTAATAAAGAAAATATAAGTTCTTCTACAACAGATAAATCTTTGTAGTTTTTAATAGCAGCAAATTATTACTAATATTAATTATTAATAAAGGGAAAAGAATATTGGCAGGCTTTATCCCTTGTATTTCTTACTACTATTTTATGTTAAGTGACCAAAAAATCATGTTGTATACAATTATCTCAATACCAACCAGTTCTCTATGAATAAAATTTTATTTGAAGCAAATAGTTAAAAAGAATTCCAGGATGGGCTTAGAGGTTAATAGTGATGGCTGTTCTTCCAGAGGACCCAGGTTTGATTCCTATCACCCACACGGCAGTCCCTCTTTGGCCTCCATGTGTACCAGGCATGCATGTGATGCACAAATATACATGCAGGCAAAATACCAACACACATAAAAATATATCCACATCCAGAGAGATGGCCCAGCAGGTAGCATAGTTGGATTCCTGGAACCCACGTAAAAAGCTGGAGATGGTGGCATGCACCTGTAACTCTACCATCCTACACTGAAATAGAATGTGGAGACAAATCAACTAAAGGTCACTGACCAGCTAACCTGATGGCAAAATGCAAGAAAGACCTTACCTCAACAAGGTAAAAGGAGAGACGTGACTTCTGGCCTGGCTTCTACATGTAAACTATGGCATATATGTACTCCTCTTCCCCAATATACAACAACAAAATTTCCCTCAGGTACATGAGGTAGTGCAAACCTATTATTTCAGCATTCAGTAGGTTGAGGTAGGGGCTGCTGCAGGTCTGAGGCCAACCTTGATTACCCAGCAAGAATCTGCCTCAAACAAAACAAAACAAAACCCCCAAACAAATAACCTCCTCATTTACCACCCCCCCAAATAAAGGGAGGAAACAGCCACAGCTTATTATAATTATAATCATATTCAGAAGGATTACCATGAGACCAGTCTAGACTATACTGTGGGTTAGAAGCCATCCTGGACTTTTTTCAAAAGCCCCCAAAATAAAATTTTCTCACAGTATAACCAAATTTCAATAGGTTTTATGTGATAAAGAGCTATATACATTGGTGAAATTATGAGAAATGATCCACTAAAGAAGTTGTAGAGACAACTGGAACAAATTTGGGGACATAAATTTTTTTTTTTCGAGACAGGGTTTCTCTGTGTAGCCCTGGCTGTCCTGGAACTAACTTTGTAGACCAGGCTGTCCTCGAACTCAGAAATCCGCCTGCCTTTGCCTCCCAAGTGCTGGGATTAAAGGTGTGCGCCACCACGCCCGGCTCTGGGGACATCATTTTGAGTTATTTTCAAAATTTACAAACTATTAGTAATATTCATGTTATAGCTAAGTTTAAAATATGCTGGACTTAAAACAGACTGGACTTAAATCCTGATTCTGCCATTAATTTACTGGGTAGTCTTGGGCAGTCTTCTTGACTTTTCTATACTTCCAGTTCTTCATTTATAATAGAGGAACAACATTGGCTTTCTAGGTTTGCTGAAAGTTAAAGAAGAAAACACATGGACCATATGTAGAATAGCGTCTAGATTTCATAAAGTTTAACTATTACTATAAGTATACTCATTATTATACAGTTTGAATCATGAGTCTCACCTAGAATCTAATGAAAAGGGGAAAAAGGTACAAAGAACTATTTCCCATCAGACCCCCACAAATCTTTTATAGAAGCATTTTGAGACCTTTGGATTTCATGAACATTGTGGAATGGTGAAGGTTGGTTGAAAGCATGGTGAAAGACAGGCCCTGAATGTTCACTTGCATACTGTGCTGAGAGACCACTAAACACACTGTGAGAAGACTACATGGGAAAGCCTGAGCTCTCCCTCATCCCCACCCCCACCCCCACTGCCAGTAACAGGCTATTTTTCTCTAGGGAATTTGACTAGCTCAAGAAAAAAAAAAAGACCTCAAATTACTGAAAAATTATAATCATGAGATATGTCAGGAATCAAAACTTGTTAAAAATGAAAGGCGCTGACTGAGTTCACTGGCTGTGGTGATTCACGTTAGTAATCCTAGAACTTGATGACAAGAAGGAGGATCAAGAAATTAAGTTTAACCTTGGCTACTCATTTGAGTTTGAGGCCAATCTGACCTACATGGAACACTGTTTTAAAACACAATAAAACACACCTATCCTCACAAAAGAAACTAGGTATGGTGTTATAGAGGATGTGGGCACATGAAGATCAGGAGTTCAAACCCAGTCTGGGTTACAAGATATACAATTTCTAAAACTCAACCAACCAACCAACCAACCAACCAACCAACCAACCAACCAACCAGTGTTACAAAAAAAAAAATCCCAAATTGAATGATAGAAATATTGGCCTAGCATTAAAAAGGTCTTGAGTTTGATCCATAGAACTGTAAAATGAAAAGGTCAAACAACTCCATTACATATATCATGATGAGGCCCAGTTAACCCTGTGGCACAGCTCTCCCAGGAGCAGTGTCACTCCTAAGTTAACAGGTGAGACCAACACTTTTGATCCAATAACTGGCCAAAGAGGGACCTGCCAGGAGACCACAGGGCTCAGGAACCACCGAGCAAATAAGGATAGGATCCTTTCGGTCTCCATCTGCTCCCTGTGGCACAGCTCTCCATACCCAGATCCCACTTGGAGAGAGCTGGTCTCCCAGGAATGCTGTCACACCTAAGTTCACAGACTCACAGGAGGGACAGGCTCCAGTCAGAGACAGCAAGACCAACACCATAGAGAATCAGATGGCAAGAGGCAAGCCAAGAACCTGAGCAAGAGAAACCAAGGCTATTTTGCGTCATCAGAACCCAGTTATCCCATTAGAGCAAGCCCTGGATACCCCAACACACGAAAAAAAGCAAGATTGTAATTTAAAAGCACATCTCATGATAATATAGAAGACTTTAAGAAGGACACCAATAAAGAAATACAGGAGAACACAGGTAAACAGCTTGAAGACCTTAAAGAGGAAACACAAAAATCCCTTAAAGAATTACAGGAAAACACAGTCATACAGGTGAAGGAATTGAACAAAATCATCCAGGATCTACAAATGGAAATAGAATCAATAAAGAATTCACAAAGGGAGAAAACCCTGGAAATAGAAAACCTAGGAAAGAGATCAGGAGTCATAGATGCAAGCAATACCAACAATATACAAGAGACTGAAGAGAGAATCTCAGGTGCAGAAGGTACCATAAAGCATTGACACAACAGCAAAAAAAAATGTAAAATGTAAAAAGCTGCTTAACCCAAAACATCCAGGAAATTCAGGACACAATGAGAAGATGAAACCTAAGGATAATAGGTAGAGAAGAAAGCAAAGATTTCCAACTTAAAAGGCCAGTAAATATCTTCAACAAAATTATAGAAGAAAACTTCCTTAACCTTAAAGAAAGAGATGAGACACTATAGCATATGCCAGCAAGATGGTGCTGAAAGGGCCCGGATATAGAGGTCTCAGGGGAAAATATACCAATGCCTGGCAAACATGGAGGTGGAAGCTCACGGTCAGCTATTAGATGGATCACAGGGTTCCCAAGGAAGAAGGAGCTAGAGAAAGTACCCAAGGAGCTGAAGGGGTCTTCAACCCTATAGGTGGAAGAATAACCATGAACTAACTAGTACCCCCTGGGCTCGTGTCTCTAGCTGCATATATAGAAGAGGATGGCCTAGTTGGCCATCAGTGGGAAGAGAGGCCCCTTGGTTATGCAGACTTTATATGCNAGAAAAAAAAAAAAAAAAAAAAAAAAAAAAATAAAAAAAAAAAAAAAAAAAAAAAAAAAAAAAAAAAAAAAAAAAAAAAAAAAAAAAAAAGAAAGAGATGTCCTTGTACATAGAAGAAGCCTACAGAACTCCAAATAGACTGGACCAGAAAAGAAATTCCTCCCACCACATAATAGTCAAAACACCAAATGAACTAAACAAAGAAAGAATATTAAAAGCAGTAAGGGAAAAAGGTCAAGTAACATATAAAGGCAGACCTATCAGAATTACACCTGACTTCTGCCCAGAGAATATGAAAGCCAAAAGATGTCATACAGACCCTAAGAGGGCACAAATGCCAGCCCAGGCTACTATACCTAGCAAAACTCTCAATTACCATAGATGGAGAAACCAAGATATTCTATCACAAAACCAAATTGACAGAGTATCTTTCTACAAATCCAGCCCTACAAAGGATAACAGATGGAAAACTCCAACATGAGAAGGGAAACTACACCCTGGAAAAAGCAAGAAAGTAATCTTTCAACAAACCCCAAAGAAGATAACCACACAAACATCATTGCACCTCTAACAACAAAATAAGAGGGAGTCACAATCACATTTCCTTATTATCTCTTAACATCAATAGACTCAATTCCCCAATAAAAAGACATAGACTAACAAACTAGATACATAAACAGGACCCAACATTTTGCTGCATACAGGAAATGCACCTCAGTGACAAAGACAGACACCACCTCAGAGTAAAAGGCTAGAAAAAAAAATTCTAATCAAATGGTCTCAAGAAACAAGCTGGAGTAGCCATTCTAATATGGAATAAATTCGACTTTCAACCAAAAGTTATTAAAAAATATAAGGAAGGACGCTATATACTTATAACAGGAAAAATTTACCAAGAAGACCTCTCAATTCTGAACATCTATGGGCCAAATGCAAGGGTATCCACATTCATAAAAGAAACTTTACTAAAGCTCAAAGCACACATCACACAACACATAATAATAATGGGAGACTTCAACAACCAACTCTCAGCAATAGACAAATTAAACAGAGACATAGTGAAACTAACAGAGTTATGAACCAAATGGATTTAACAGACATCTGTAGAACATTTCATCCTAAAACAAAAGAATATACCTTCTTCTCAGCACCTCATGGTACCTTCTGCAAAACTGACAATATAATCAGTCACAAAACAAGCCTCAACAGATACAATATGATTGAAATAATCCTATGCATCCTATCAGATCACCATGACTAAGGCTGGTCTATAATAGCAACAAAACCAACAGAAAGCCCATATACACATGGAAGCCAAACAAAACTCTACTCAATGATAACTTGGTCAATGAAGAAACAAAGGAAGAAATAAAAGACTTTTTAAAATTCAATGAAAATGAAGCCACAACATACCAGAATTTAAGGGACACAATGAAAGCAGTGTTAAGAAGAAAACTCATAGATCTGAGTGCCTCCAAAAAGAAACTGGAGAGAGCATACAACAGCAGCTTAACAGTACCTCTGAAAGCTCTAGAACAAAAAGAAGCAAACACACCCAAGAGGAGCAGACAGCAAGAAACAATCATACTCAGGGCTGAAATCAACTAAGTAGAAACAAAAAGAACTATACAAAGAATCAACCAAACCAGGAGCTGGTTCTTTGAGAAAATCAACAAGATAGATAAACCCTTAGCCAGACTAACCAGAGGGCACAGAGACAATATCCAAATTAATAAAATCAGAAACAAAAAGGGAGACATAACAACAAAAACCAAGGAAATTCAAAAAATCAGATCTTACTACAAAAGCCCATACTCAACAAAGATGGAAAATCTAGTTGTAATGTACAATTTTCTAGACAGATACCAAATACTAAAGTTAAATCGGAATCAGATAAACCATCTAAACAGTCCCATAATTCCAAAGGAAATAGATGCAGTCATTAAAAGTCTCCCAACCAAAAAAACCAAAAAAATCAAAAAACAAAAACAAAAAAACCAAAACCCAAAAAACAACAACAAAAAACAGCCCAGGGCCAAATAGGTTTAGTGCAGAGTTCTATCAGACCTTCAAAGAAGACCTAATACCAATACTCTTCACACTATTCCACAAAATAAAAACAGAAGGAACATTACCCAATTCCTTCTATGAAGCCACAATTACTCTCATACCTAAACCACACAAAGACCCAACAAAGAAAGAGAACTTCAGAACAATTTCCCGTATGAATATTGATTAGAAAATACTCAATAAAATTTTTGCAAAACGAATCCAAGAACACATCAAAACCATCATTCACCATGATCAAGTAGGCTTCATCACAGGGATGTAGGGATGGTTCAATATATGGAAATCCATCAACATAATCTGCTATATAAACAAACTCAAAGAAACAAACAAAAAACCCCCACATGATCATTTTATTAGATGCTGAGAAAGCATTTGACAAAATCTAGGAAAGATCAGGAATTCAAGGTCAATTACTAAACATAGTAAAAGCAACATACAGCAAACCAGTAGCCAACATCAAACTAAATAGAGAGAAACTTGAAGCAATCCCACTAAAATCAGGGACTAGACAAAGCTGCCCACTCTCTTCCTACCTATTCAATATAGTACTTGAAGTCCTAGACAGAGCAATTTGAAAACAAAAGGAGATCAAGGGGATAAAAATTGGAAAGGAAGAAGTCAAAATATCACTATTTGCATATGACATGATAGTATACTTAAGTGACCCCAAAAATTCCTCCAGAGAACTCCTACAGCTGATAATCAACTTCAGCAAAGTGGCTGGATATAAAATCAACTCAAACAAATCAGTAGCCTTCCTCTACTCAAAGGATAAACAGTCTGAGAAAGAAATTAGGGAAACAACACCCTTCACAATAGTCACAAATAATATAAAATACCTACAAGTGAAAGATCTGTATGACAAGAACATTAAGTCACTGAAGAAAGAAATTGAAGAAGATCTCAGAAGATGGAAAGGTCTCCCATGCTCATGGATTGACAGTAAAAATGACCATCTTGCCAAAAGCAATCTACAGACTCAGTGCAATTCCCATCAAAATTGCAACCCAATTCTTCATAGAGTTAGAAAAAGCAATTTGCAAATTCATTTGGAATAACAAAAAACCCAGGATAGCATAAACTATTCTCAACAATAAAAGAACCTCTGGGGGAATCAGCATCCCTGACCTCAAGCTGTATTACAAAGCAGTAGTGATAAAAATAGTGTGATATTGGTATAGAGACAGGCAGGAAGACCAATGGAACAGAACTGAAGACTCAGAAAGAACCCACATACCATGGCCACTTGATCTTTGACAAAGGAGCTAAAACTACCCAGTGGAAAAAGACAGCATTTTCAACAAATGCTGCTAGTTCAACTGGCAGTCAGCATGTAGAAGAATGCAAATCTATCCATTCTTATCTCCTTGTACAAAGTTCAAGTCCAAGAGAATTAAAGACCTCCACATAAAACCAGACACACTGAAAGTAATAGAAAAGAGTGTACAGAAGAGCCTCAAAGACATGAGCACAGGAGAAAATTTCCTAAACAGAACACCAATGGCTTATGCTCTAAGATTAAGAATAGACAAATGGGGGCTGGTGAGATGGCTCAGCGGGTAAACCAGACTGCTCTTCCGAAGGTGATAAGTTCAAATCCCAGCATCCACATGGTGGCTCACAACCATCCGTAACAAGATCTGGTGCCCTCTTCTGGAGTGTCTGAAGACAACTACAGTGTACTTACATATAATAAATAAAATAAAATAAATGATTAAAAAAAAAGAATAGACAAACGGAACCTCATAAAATTGCAAAGCTTCTGTAAGGCAAAGGACACTGTCTATCGGACAGAATGGCAACTAACAGATTGGGAAAAGATTTTTTTTACCAGTCCTAAAGAACTCAAGAAGTTAGGCTCCAGAGAACCAAATAACTGAATTAAAAATGGGGTACAGAGCTAAACAAAGAATTTTCAACTGAGGAATACCAAATGGCTAAGAAGCACCTAAAGAAATATATGTCCAACAACCATAGTCATCAGGGAAATGCAAGTCAAAACAAGTCTGGGTTTCCACCCACACCAGTCAGAATGGCTAAGATCAAAAACTCAGGTGACAGCAGATGCTGGATGTGGAGAAAGAGGAGCACTCCTCCATTGCTGGTGGGATTGCAAGCTGGTACAACCACTCTGGAAATCAGTTTGGTGGTTCCTCAGAAAACTGGACATAGTACTACCTGAGGGCCCAGCTATACCACTCCTGGGCATATACCCAAAAGACACTCCAACATATAAGAAGGACACACGTTCCACAATGTTCATAGCAGCCTTATTTATAATAGCCAGAAGCTGGAAAGAACTCAGATGCCTGTCAACAGAGGAATGGATACAGAAAATGTTGTACTTTTACACAATGGAGGACTACTCAGCTATTAAAAACACTGACTTCATGAAATTCTTAGGCAAAATCCCAGTCACAAAAGACCACACATGTTATAAACTCACTGATTAGTGGATATTATCCCAAAGCTCAGAACACCCAAGATACAATTCACAGACCACATGAAGCTTAAGAAGAAGGAAGACCAAAGTGTGGATGCTTCAGTCCTTCTTAGAATGGGGAACAAAATACTCATGGGAGGAAATACGGAGACAAAGTGTGGAGCAGAGACTGAAGGAAAGGCCATCTAGAGACTGCCCCACTGGGGATCCATCCCACACTCAGACACCAAACCCAGACACTATTGAGGATGCCAACAAATGCTTGCTAACAGCAGCCTGATATAGCTGTCTCCTGAGAGGCTCTGCTGGTGCCTAACAAATACAGAGGTGGATGCTTGCAGCTACCCATTGGACTGAGCAGGGGGTCCCCAATAGGGGAGTTAGAGAAAGGACTCAAGGAGCTGAAGGGATTTGCAACCCATAGGAAGAACTTCCAGGGACTTCCACCAATCACAGAGTACTCATCGAGGGACCCATGGCTCAATGAGAGGAGAGGCCCTTGGTCCTGTGAAGGATTGATGCCCCAGTGTAGGGGAATGTGAGGGTGGTGAGGTGGGAGTGGGTGGATGGCTAGGTGGGGGAGCACCCTCATAGAAGTAAGGTGGGAATGGGATAGGGGGGTTCTGGAGTGGAAACCGGGAAAGGGGATAACATTTGAAATGTAAATAAATAAAATATCCAATAAAAAAGTGAAATTCAAATTAAAACAAAAACAAAACAAGATGAATATTTCAAGAGAGAGGGAAGAGCAACTCTCTGTCAGTGGGAAGCTCTCATTTGGGGAACATGTGACCTGGTTGCTCAGTGTGGCTTGGAAATGGATGACTGTTTGGAGCATGTCTTACATTCTCTCAAAGAAAATACCAGTAACTAAAGGAAAACAAATACTTGGTGCAAGCTTGTACTAAAGTGTAATCTAGCTCATTTCTAAGAAAAGGCAGTTGTTGGTAGCTGATTGTAAGATCTTTGAAATCAAAGAATTTTGATTTCTTGCTTAAATGGTTAAATATTTATAATCCCTTTAAAAACAAATTGTCATGCAAGTGTCATGCTGTGTTCTGAGTCTGCATTGTGGTCCAAATAAGCATGGGAGTGGAGCTCAGGGAAATCTACCAAGAACCTCCCAGGAGGTAAGGTCCCTCCAAACCTTGTCCAATCAGGCCAGGGACACCCTGCTCCCCAACTCTATTCTGTTCATCCATTCTGCAGGTCTGCCTGTATATTCGGTCTACTTGCCAAGCCACAGGCTGTGGGGACAATAAGACCATGTTCTCTACACTGACATCTCAGCCTGAATATGATGAGATGCAGAAATTTAATTGAGTTATTCTTGCGAGAATAACACACACAAACACACACTCTCACATGTACCCTCTCTCACATATTAACATACACTCTTACACACAAGCACACCCCATACACTGAACTCCTCCACTCATACATTCATATTCCTCTCTCTCTCTCTCTCTCTCTCTCTCTCTCTCTCTCTCTCTCTCTCATTAGAAGCAGGAACGCTGGCCTTTTGGAAGCACAGCGGTTGTTCTCCATGTTGCTGGCACCAGCTCATAGGGCCACAAAGCAGATACGTTGTCCTTAACTAAGCCTTCTTCCTTTTTCAGAACTCATTCTCACACTTCTGTAGACGTCCATTTTTCATTTCTGACATTTGACAATGCCCTGTACTAACCTTATCAGTGCAGCCTTCTAAATATCTGATCTTATTCATCAACATAACAGGGCAGGATTTGTAACAAAGCCTCTCTGTCTAGCAACAGTCACATGAGCTGCTTCATAAGCACTATCATCTTTAGGCTATTCTGGTCATCAGTCAAAAGGTGAGGAGATAAGGATGGTCTACCGCAGCAGTCTCTGCTTCCCCAAACCAAGAGATGTTTTCCTGAAGTCTTTCTACTCCGTCTCTAGTCATCAAATCTTTGCTGAATACTAAGTCTTAGATCCCCCTTACAAACAGTGCTCTGATTTAGTCCTGGGACACTCAAAGAGCACTGCAAAGCAAAACAACAAATGTAAATTTGCTGAAAAACAAAACAAAACAAAACAAAGCAACCTGGTGAGGCAGAGAATCTTGAGTTTCACACCTCCTTTGCTTTAAACAGGCCAAGCTATTGCCTTTGCATGACTTCTGGTCTCTACAGCCTCCATGGTCTTCACTCCATGCTCACATTGGTGTCTATTTCCCTAAACACTGTCTCATAACCTTCTCTAAGAGAAGCTCCAGTGTGGCATGCCCTATCCTCTCTAGGATTCCCTTTTCAGGAATTTGCTCCAAGCAACTCTCTGTGTTCAGTTTTGCAGTATTTCATCAAACTCTAGCTAAGGCTGCTTATCACCTCCAGTTACAAGACCATGCTTCCTAGGGTGAACATGTAGGTTTCATAAAGCATTCTTACATATGAAAAACATCTGTTCCCAATATAAGGTAATGCTGGTTGATCACTGTGTTTGGAATAGGACGACGCTCTCTGCACCCCAATATTGAATAGAAACCAGATTTTATTCATCACTGAAAAGAATCTTTCTTCACCAGGTAGTTCTAGAATGTAAAGTACCCTGAGTGAAATCACTTACAAAGCCATAGTCTAAGATGGTACAAGAATTTTAACCTTAATATAGTGCTAGGATTTTCAGCATCTGTCACAATGACATATGCAAATAGAAAGCAAGCATAGCTAATGGGAAGAGAGAGATTATATTGCTTGATACTCTTAAAGCTAACTATGCCTGACACTAAATGAGCTTCCCTTAAAATTATAATCTATGTAAACTGATACTTTTCTTTTTCCTGACAAGTATTGGTTGACTTTCGTCCTTTAAAATAATAAATTATAACCTATGCTCCCTTTTTTTTTTGCATTTACGCCCACATTTATTCAACACAATCCTTTCACTCTACACGAATTACAAACACAACATATCTAAAATCCTCCGAAGTTATAAAACTCAAAACAAATTTTATAGTATTGATTGTACAATAAAAGTGGGGGGGGGATCATGATGAGGAAATAAGAAAAAGCTTGGCTCAACTTCAGGTGGACAGCATCACGAAGGAAAATGATAACAAAGACACTGCCTTGAATGTGCATGCATGCACTAGGTGCAAAGAAAACTTTACAGTTTTCTGAGGACAATAAGCAAGGAAGCAAGCAACCAGCCAACATAATGCAAAATATTACAAAACTGAAAATTAGGGCTCAGAAAGGCTTTGAAATTCTCAGTAGCAATATTAAAAAAGCCAATAGAACTCTTTTCAAAATTATGCAAAACATACAAAACAAACAAACAAAAAAAACAAATTCAAATATCCCTTACCATGTTCCAAGAGAAAGTAAACAAAAAGAACAGAGTCCAGGACATAAGGCCTCCAAAATAAGTGCTGCATGAAGGTAAATCCCCAGACAGTCTCCAGGGTAACTGCTGGGCATGAAACCATAAAGGTCATCAGTCCAGAGTACCAGCTATATGCGAACTGGATTAAGGGCAAACTTAGAAAGAGTAAAAAAGAACTGATATATGTTCATACTGTCTATTAACCTACCAGAACTGGGCAGCTATGCTCACCACTAGACCAACAATGCAACACTTTGGGCCATGCCTGAATGAAGAAGGCATGTATGGGCATCTAAGCCTTGTAGGGTATAGAAAGGTGGAAATGACTGTGCAATCTATTTTGTATCTGTTAGCGATAAAGAGGGAAATACCAAAAAGAACAGCAGCAGGATTTACAAGAGGTTGTTTTTCAGGATAGGATTTTCTTTCTAAGCAGTCATTCTCAACTTTTATTGAAAAGACCTTTTGCATACAATGTGTTCTGATCCGTTTGCCCTCCTGCAACTCCTCTCAGATCATACCCATCTCCCAACCAAGCCATCTCCACTTCCTTTCTGTCCTAAGTTATTTGTTTATACATTCATGTAGATATTGAGGCAGAGTCTCAAGTATTTCAGCCAGCCATGCCATTTACTATGCAGTCAAGAATAACCTTACATTTGTGGTTATCTGTGAGTACCTGCAGCTCTCTAAAGTGATTACAGGTGAGCTTCCTGGCACAGTTGTAGGTGGAGCTAAGGTTTAAGTCAGGGTTTTGTATATGCATTCTACAAAACTGAGCTACAATTCCTAGTTCCTCATAATCAACTTGCTTCTTGTTATTAAGCCACCAAGTCTCCTACACACCCTGTATCCCCTTTTAGAAGCATTTTTGGGGCGGGTACAGTTCTGTGTTTTGTGGCATACGTACTTGGGAAGGTTTATTAGCATTTAAAAACGACAGAACTATCTTAGCTATCTAACTCTTGAGGTCACTAAATTTATAAAGAAAAATGAAGTTTATTAGGTGAATATAAAAGAACTTATTAAGGGACCCTTTCTAAAACTTATATAAGGCACAGGACACTTTATTTATTTATTTTTTTGGAAAACTGTGTGTGCTTGTGATGACCTGAAGTTGTAGCTATGCATATAGATGGGGGTACAAAAGCAAATTATTGTCAGTTGAACTTACTTTCTTCATCCAGTTACTTGTCTTTTTATACTGAGAGTCACTATCGAACAGTGTCTATTAATTCCTGTTATTCTGTTGTTTTTAGACTTCTTTTGATGAACTATTCTGGAATTGTGCTCTATTAGGTGTGTTTAATCTTCAGATGGATGTATTCCCTCTAGTATCTTCTGTAGAGTTGGCATAGTGGACATAAATTCCTTAAGTATGTTTTTTAACATGGCAGGTTTTTCTTTCTCCTTTGATTATGACTGATAGTCATATTGGATATCATAGTCTAGGATGGCCCTGTGGTCTTTCAGGACTTGTAGTCCATCAGCCCAGGCTCTTCTGACTTATGACGTCTTCATTGAAAAGCCCCAGGTATTATTATGATGGGCCTGCCTTTATATAGTACTTCATCTTTCTCTTTTATAGATCTTGATTATGTAGGGAGTTTCTTCTCTGGTCCTGTTTTGGTGTTTTGTATGCCTCTTGTAGCTCAACATATCTTTCTTTCCTTAGATTTGGAAATTTTTCTTTTATGATTTTGTTGAAAGTATTTTCTATGCCTTCTCTACCTATGGTTCGTTCATAGGTTTGGTATTTTCTTACTGTCCCAGAGCTCCTGCATGTTCTAGTGTGTGTTTTTCTTTTTTTTGCTGAGTGGCCCAATTCCTTTACAATGTCCTCAAGATCTGATATTCTCAATTCCACTTGATGTGATCTATTGGTGATAGCTTCCTCAGAGCTTTCTGTTTGACTGTCTGAACTTTCTTTCCATTTTGAGTTTTGTTTGGCTTTTCTTTATTCTCTTTATTAAATTCCAACCTCATATCTTGAATAGTTTTCATTACTTCATTCAACTGTGTTTTTGCAGTTTCCATTTAGGCATTTATTTATATCCTCTTTGAAGTCCTTGAACATATTTATAGTTGCTATTTTGAAAGCACTGTCTTGTGCATCAGCTAAGTTGCTTTCCCCAGGGGACATTATAGTAGAGGTGCTAATTTCTAGAGAAGACATATTTTTTGGTTATTTATGTTGTTTGTATTTTTCCTTTTTATTTATTCTTCTCTCATATATTAAAACCTAACTCAGTATCCTCCCCTAGTCTCCTCCCCCTACATCCCTTATCCCCCCTCACCTCCCCTTGCTGTTTGTATTTTTTGTGGTGGGACCTAGACACCTAGAGTTTTGGTATTGGTAGTGTTGTTTCTGCTATGGATATATGGTCTCATCCTGACCATTTGTCTCTGTTAATATTCCAACTTGGAAGGTTGTGGATCAGCTGAATGGTGCTCAAGGTTCAGTTGTGGTCACTTTGTGTTGTCTCAGATCAACTACTGGTAGATAAAACTTCTGAGTGCAAGAACAAATTTTTTCTTTATGCTTAGAAGATTCCCCAGTTATGCATGTGGTCTTTGGGTGGCAGAGGCTAACTAAGGTCATGGTGACTGGGGCTAGTCTCAGTGCTCTGTGGGAGTAGAGTGCATGATGCCATACTATCTTTAGGTGGAGGTGGATGGGGTGGAGGCCTGGCTGGGGGTCCCTAAAGCATCTTGGTACGTTGGGTGGTAGCCCCTACCTGGGAATGAGGTTGCAGGCAGGACTCTATGTGGTCCTAGAGCAGCAGAGTGGGTTAAGTGGCTAGAAGGCAGGCAGGAGAACTGGTTCTGGGGAGAAGGGCTCCCTACCCAGGGTTGAAGTTCAAGAACTCCATGTGGTCCTAGAGCAGCAAGGTGCGTGGCTGGAAGGTTGGTCTCAGGTGGTCCTTACCTGGGGTTCAGCACTTGCACTCTTGAAACAGTCACCAATTTCAGCTTGTTTTGAGGCTACACTGCCTTCTCCAATAGTCAAAAGATGTTCTTCTGGCAGCCTAGCTTTTTAGAACAGGATTTTATATCAAGGAATATAAGAATTATTAGAGCTGGGTGTGGTGGTGCACGCCTTTAATCCCAGCACTCGGGAGGCAGAGGCAGGCAGATTTCTGAGTTCGAGGCCAGCCTGGTCTACAAAGTGAGTTCCAGGACAGCCAGGGCTATACAGAGAAACCCTGTCTTGAAAAAAAATTATTAGAACTCTCCGATCCCATTAGTTTTATATATAGTAGGCAAGTGCTCCACCACTAAGCTACATCACAGGATTAAAATTAAAAACAGAATTGAAAAAAAAAAGGAAAAAAAAACAGAATTGAAGAGTAAAGCAATTATACTGGAATATATTTAAAAAGCTTAACTGTAGTGTAGTAATGTATGTTCTTATTAAGGTACTGAACATAGTAGTGTGGCAACTGAAATTTCAAAGCAATGATGAATACACATGGTATTTTATTTATCTGCAATAACTATAATGTGACCTAAAAATGCCCTGATTCTATTGGTGACTAAGTCACAGATAGTGTTAGTTCCAATGTATTTTGAGGCCCCCGTTTATATTTGAAAAATGCTAAATACCAATTAGAAGATCAGTGAAAATGCAGACACATTTCATTCTCTCTTAGTTCTAGAGTTGCATTTCTCCAAGTGTAGGGATAGGATGGACCTTGGGAAGACCCTGAGTCTCATGCAGCGTTTTTCAAGATCAAAATATTTTCAAAAGTATTCCAAGGCCTTATTGGCTTTTTGGCCCTCATTCTCTCATGGGTCTACAGTGAAATTTACAGAGGCTCCCATGATGTGTGCTGCTGTCACAGACTGAATGCAAAAGCAGAGATAAGACATTAGCTGCTTTCTGTTAAGCCAGAAGGTTAAATGGGCTTTCAAAAATCTAAACTGACATTTATCTTCTACTCCTTTGTTTTGCAAACCATATATATCCATTTAAACATGTAATAAGCTTACTATGTTAAAGTAAATTTAATAAGTAAAATTCTCTTCCATAGAGACATAACACAGCTGATTTTCTGTATTAATTAATTATGCAAAGGCCAAAAGGCTATTTTCCTTGTGGTCACAAAATTGTTGCTGCATTTACTGTTACTAGTTTTCTTTGAATTGGTAAAATACTATCTAGGCTTTCCTTAGCATCAGCATAGTGGCCTCTAAACCCTCTTTAGCACACACTGTTTATCCACCCCACTAGCCAAAAATGAGGGCTTGTCAACCTGCTGACACTTTAGATTGGTGTATATGTATTTGTGTTTGGGTTTTTGTTAAACACAGGATCATGCTCTACAGCCCAGGGCTGGCCTGGAAATCATTCATTATGTAGCCCATGCTGTTCTCAAACTCATGACATTCTTCTTGCCTCAGTCTCCCAAGCTGCTTTGGAATTACAGTTGTGAGGCAGCTCAGTGATTCTTTACTATGTACCCAAAATGGACTTTGACAAGGAACTATGTACCATGGCAAGGCTTTGCTAAACTTTCCCTTGGAGACAAAAATCATCCTGGTGGAAAACCAATGCTCCCCCACATATCCACATATAATCACCATCTCTCTGTTACAGAAGCCTAGTATTTTCATGTATGCCCAATCAATATCAGGGCTTTTTAGGGGGAAATTTTTTTGTTACAAAAATGATAGTAACTACTTTTCACAAATGATATATCTATTCTTGAAGGGTAATATTAATGAGAAAAAAGAAAATCAGAATAGAGATGAAAAGTAAGAAACTCAGATAAACTGGGCCCAGGAATACCCATTCAAACTCTTACTTCATGATCTCTCCCTTGTTTTTTAAAAATGGGCACTGTCAGGACAGGGAATATTAATAAAAGACGCTGAACATGGTTGCTTTCTTTTGGTCAATGACAGATGGTTACTCTAGAAAGATGGTTACCTCCTGACTATGTGAGGTCATGAAGAAAGCAAGTGTGAGTAACAAGAGGGGAAATTACTTGCATTGCATGGACAAGGCTGGAGAGGGAGCAGGTTACTACTGGCTCTATCCTTGGTATCCCAAGGAAGGAGAGAGGATCAACTTGAGACGTACCATGACAAAGGTCAAGAAAGAACTCTGAAGTGCTTAAAAGCTGGTCTTGCTGAGGACCTAGGTTAAGTTTCTAGTATCCATATAGCATCACACAGCCATTAGTAACTCCAGTTCTAGGGGCACTGATATCCCCTTCAGGCTTCTGATGGGCACCGGGTATACACATAGACATACATGCAGGGGCACACACATATACAGATTAAAATTTTAAAAATGACTCAGAATACCAAAATGAGTTGCTTTTCTATGGAAACAGCTCAAAGCTGATGGGGGTAAGCCAGTTAGAAAATTTACAGTAAATCCCTTACTAGTATCACATTTTTTTTAACCAGATATACCAATAGACATTACCTACTTGCTCTCTGGTGGAAATAGAAGCTTCTTGGTTTACTAAGGTTCCTTCTCAACCACTGAGTATGAAAGAATGACAAGGAAACCAGAAGAACTAGATACCCTGTCAACTACATCAGCTAATTATCATCAAGCCAGCTAACTGTCAGTGAAAACAGTAGGACTGGTCTCAAAGCCCGCTGGCTTTTATAGATTCCTTGGCCTCTCAGAAACAGTTCTTTACAAAAATTCTCTCACTTTGTCAGAACCAATCAGAAAGGTTTATCAGGACCTTGGTTATATTAGCACAAGCTATAAACTTGTAGCAGTCATATTCTGACAACCAGGCTCCTTCCTTGTCCACATAGTGAGCCCTTACCAATTAGTACAAGGTGCTGCTGCTGGCCTTCACCAGGTATTCAGAATTGGTTCAGAGAAGGACAGAGATCCTTTTTCTAGTTCAGGTTACTAGTGTTGGAAACTATAGAATAAGCACATTGTGGCCACTACAAGCAAAGAAAATCCATCTCCCACAAAAAAAGAAAGGAAATAGAATGATGTATTTGTGAGAAAATGAAGAGGGAGACAGGGACAAACCAGGTGGTTGTCTAGGCCCTGGGTTCTGAGAATCCCTCTTCTTTTTGGTCTTTTCTACTTCTGTTTTATAAGAATCATGCCTGACTACGTAGCCCAGGCAGACAATCTTCCTACCTCAGCTTTCCGAGTGCCAGGGCTACAGGGTTTTGTTTTGCTTTTTAAATTTAATTGAAACAACCGTTTGTGTCTCATGCAATTCCCATTTCACTATCTGACTGGAGCCTTTTGTAATTCTGATGAACAGGTAAGAGATGGGCTCCTCTGCTTCATTTCCCGAGCCACGTCAATGGCAGTCTATGTTGTGTGTGTGGTGTGAAAGGTGCCAATGGCTGTATAGGATTCAGAATAGTCCCTCCTAACTGTGGGCCATTCCACAACAGAAAGGGCTCGAGACTGAGTAGACTCCACACAGTTATCCCTTTCAAGTGGAACCTCTATGATGTGGGTCCTCTGGAAAAATAGCCAATACTCTTCATCACTGAAACATATTCCCAGGCCCTCTTGTATTTCTACTCTGAGCCACAGACAACGGTTTCATAGACAGACTTTTATGAGCTGGTTCACTTCAGTTCAGAGGGACACTGAAGTTTTTGTTCAGGTAAGTGTCAATGAAATCAAATTAGTTTGTAATTAAGTTAATTTGCTGAAAATGGATGGGTAAAGGATTTCTAAAATAGTGGGTTGAAAATAATATGCAAATATTAAAAAACCCTGGTTCTTATCCATACCCATATCTACTTAAGAATGTGTCTTTTGTGTATGCCTACTAGGTGCCTCAAATACTAAAAATATACTAATGTATTTTCAAATTACTTATATACCTAAAATAAGTATCAATAATCTTAGTAAAAACACCAAATGCTAGGTTACTGCTAATTTGGATGTGTAATATTCCCCCAAAGCACATGTGCTGTTACAGATTTAGTCCCCAGCTAGGTGCACTTGGGAGGTAGTAAAACCTTTAAGAGGTGGAACTTGGTGTAAGGTCTTTATTTGTTTTGCGAAACGTTCTCTCTATGTAGCCCTGGCTGACCTGGAACTCATGATGTAGACCAGGTTAACCTCTAATTCATAGAGATCCAACTGCCTCTGCCTCCTGAGTACTGGGATTAAAGGCTATACCATCACACCCCAGCTTAGCATAACATCTTGCTTAACAAGAGGGGTGTACTTTTCAATTTGCCTGTAGAACTTCAGCTTTTTTTTTTGAGAGAGAGGGAGGGAGGGAGGGAAGGAGGGAGGGAAGGAGGGAGGGAAGGAAGGAGGGAGGGAGGGAGGGAGGGAGGGAGGGAGGGAGGGTGAATATGAATCTCATATAGCCACAGCTGGCTTAAAACTCACTATGTAGCTGAGTATAAACATACTTCTGATTCTCCATCACTCTAGTACTGCCATTTCAGACATGTGCCAGCTGGTTTACACAGTACCGGGATTGATTGAACCTATGACTTTCTGCATGCTAGGATAGCACTGACTGTATTATATCCATAGGCTCCCTGTATTATATCCATAGGCTCCCTCTTTTTTTCCTCTTCTGCATGCCAGCAAGGAAGTAAGTGGCTTGGCTTTGCTACCCACTCCATCAAGCTGTTATGTCATAGGCTCCAAACCAAAAGGACCAACAGACCATAGATCAAAATAAACTTCTATTTTTATGTTGATGTAATTCTGATATTTTTGTTACATTAATGCAAAGCTGACTAACTTACTTAGAAAAAAAAGTTCAGAGAGTAGAAAATCATGACATGGTAGTCTCCTTTTTCTCTGTGTGGATGGATATATACTATCATTAGAAGTACATGGTCTTCCTATTTTCCCATCTCTGATTTCAAAACACTTTGCTGCAAGTAGTGGATAAAGCATTCTACCACACTTGCACAAGTATAAGCCCCTTGTATATATACGTATGTATGTATGTATGTATGTATGTATGTGCGACATGTGCATGTCTGGTGCCCTTAGAGGTCCAAAGGTGGTATGTGATTCCCTGGAGCTGGAAGTACAGATGGTTGTAAGCTGCCACATTAATGCTAGGAGCTAAATCCAGGTGCTCTTAACCTGATCAATGTCTCCAGCTCCAAGACCCCCCACTTCTATATAGCCCCCTCTCCACTATTACATTATGAATTCTTAGACAAGAACACTCTCTTATTTGTCTCTTAGAATAAATTATAACATATAGAAGATACTTAAAAAATTAATAAAGGGATAACATATAGCAAATCCCAATTTAAAATTGCCACACTGTTAATACCCAGAGAAGAAAAAAAATGGAGTCAGTCCCAGAAAGAGTTTACTATTAAATAAGTCCTTATATCCCAAACTTAATTTGATAAATGTATATTGAATATCACTTTACTTTTTATTATTAATTTAATTTCTACATAGTAAAGTACAGTTTACTTAGGATAAATGCAGTGAACTGCATATTTTGTTTATATAAGCAAGATAGTTAATAAACTGCGATGCTCTGGATACTGCAAACTTGGTTTTTAATATCATGGTGCTGAGAGGTGGTGGGTTATTTAAGAGGTGTTGTGAAGGCAATGTGCTCATCCCACAGCTGCAGGGCAGGTTTCTCATTGTTGTGGAACTTGATTGTAATAAGGACACTATTCTAGTTTGCTTTTCTTTTGCTGTGATAAACACTATGACAAAAAAGCAACTTGGGGGGAACTGAAGTAGTAACTAGAGTGGAATGTTGCTTACTGGCTTTTCTTCTACAAAGCTCTGGGGTCACCCATCTAGGGATGGCTCTGCCCACATTAATCAATAATTAAGAATTCTCACAGACATGACTACAAGCCATTCTGATCTGGGCATTCCCCTGATATTTCTTCCCATGTGACACTGGGTCACATCACATCACATCACACCAACAATAAAAATGAATCAGCCAAGATACTCTTCATGGGCTGGAGAGATGGTTCAGCAGTTAAGATCACTGACTGTTCTTCCAGAGGTCCTGAGTTCAATTCCCAGCAACCACATGGTAGTTCACAACCATCTGTAATGGGATCCAATGCCCTCTTCTGGTGTGTCTGAGGACAGCTACTCACATATAGTAAATAAATACTTTAAAAATACTCTTTATGTTCTATTTACTGGATGTAATCGCTCACCCTTTTGCCTTTCACTGTATCTTGACATAACCTGAGGCCTCCACTAGAAGCCAGCCGGATGCTGATTATTGCCTTAGACTTCCCACTATCCTTTATCTATTACTCAGTCTTAGCCATTCATTTAACAGAAAATGTATTAAGAGAGTTAAGTCAGGTTCAGTGGTACAGATCTTTAATCTCAGCACTCAAATCAAGCCACACAACAAAAAAGTCACTCATAATGGAGTAAACGATTACTGTCATTTAAAAAAAAATGTTATTTTGTTGTTTTCTTCCCTTCAGTATTTTTTTTTACTCACTGTGTACTCATGGCTGGCCTGTAAAATTTATATGTCAGGGTGACTTAGAAACTCACACAGTTCTCTCTGCCTCTGCTTCTCAAGAGAGCTGGGATTGAAGGTGTGAAGGTGTACACTATCTCACCTGAACAATTTTTTAAAAAATGTTAATAGAATGTCATATTGTGGTGATTATTCTTGGTTGTCAATTAACTACATGTGGAATGAACTACCTTCCAGAACTGTAGGGCACACCTATGAGAGATTACTTTTGCTTGGGTAACCTTTGAGGTGGGAAGACCCACACCTTTGATCAAGATCTTGAGGCAAAAAGACACAACTTCAATCTGGACCACACCTTCTGCTGGAAACCTATGTAACAGTGATTCTCAATCTTTCTAATGCTTTGACCATTTAATACAATTCTTCCTGTTATGGTGACCCCTAACCATTAAATTATCTACACTGCTAACCATAATTCTGCTACTGCTATGAATCATACTGTTATGAATCTGACAGGCAGGATGTCGGATATACAACCCCTATGAAAGTGTTTTTTGACTTCCAAAGGGGTCTTGACCTATAAGTTGAAAACTGCTGCCATATAAGGACATAGAAGAAGCAGCTTTTCCTCTTTGCCCACTTGCCCTTGCCTGGTAGCACATCCATTCCTTCACTGGAATTGAAGCCCACTTCTTTGGGATTCTAACATATACCAAGGACCAGCTAAGACATCCAGCCCCATAGACTAAGCAACTACTGAATTCTTGGACTTTCTAATCACAGCCAGAGAAGACAAACCTAGAAACTGGATAACTATGTGAGCAGATCCAATGGGATGCCTGTGAATAGGGGTAATTTATTATAAAAGGGTTCTATCTAACTCATCCCAAGTATAGCCAGTAGTGTCCAAGTCAATAATCTATTTCCTGTGGAAAGCTGTTAGTATCAACTCTTCATGGTGGGACTTGATTCCTCATGAATATATCCATGCAGTCTTAGAAAAGTAAATTTGAGCATGACATAAACAGCAAATCACTACAGCCAGTTAATGGTCAGTGTACAAATTGTTACTCAGGTACAATAAGGCTTATGACGATCCGAGGAGAAGTGTAAGAGAAAGCTGGGAGTGGAGGATGTCCATTAGTTTATTCTATGCTTCCCTATTCTATCATAAACACACATTGACAAAGCATTTGTACCTAAAACAGTTTAAAATGTCTGATTTTAAATGGCAATAAACATTTCTCACTCTGTGAAGGCTCTTCGGGAGCTGGAACGTATCACTCATTGTTACCTCAGATTCACTCCATTAGAGCTGCTCTCACTGAAAACAAAACTAAAAAAGGTCACTCCATTAATCATGACATTTAGAGTACAAGAAAAGGAGCCACCTTCCTTATTTTCTGGAATACAAAAATTCAACACCAAAATGTTATTAAATCGAGTTAGCATTATCAGTAAAAAATATGCTCTATTTCCTATTATTTATGAAGCCCTATCCTTTTCTTTCTTACCAATTACATTCCCTATCATTTCCAAAATATACAAACTGTTTTCAATCAACAGATTTCTTTATTACAGTGTGCAGCATGCTTGTTACTGCCTCTTTTCTATATTGAATCCTTGATTGGACAAGCATTTTGAATTTAACATGGACTATGATTGCACATATCAAACAAATTAAGGCTGTCAGTCTCTTTTTGGAGACCATCCTTTATACATACTACTACTGAAGAGCACCCTAAGTGTAGTTGTAGGAAAAAATGGGACAGGAGTGAAGATATAGCAGCCATCGACTTGCCATGTTGCCTAGCTGCTTTTATGAACATGCACTCAGGTTACTACTGTCCTTTTAAAGTGCAGTTTAGAACTCTGATGTTAAAACCTTGTATGTGGGCCCGAAGAGATGGCTCAGTGGTTAAGAGCACTGACTGCTCTTCCAGGGGACCTGGGTTCAATTCCCAGCAACCACATGTCAGTTCACAACTGTCTGTGTCTGTAACTCCAGTTCCAGGGCATCTGATACCCTCACACCAATGCACATAAAACTAAATTATTAAAACTTTATATGTAGTGTTTTACAGCATTAAATTTTTTTTCATACTTAAAAAAAAGAAGACATGATATGACCAAAGGCACCAAAATAGATAGATTAGAAAACAGGGTCAGAAACTCAGCCTGGAGTTCTTTAATAACTTGTTTTGGGACAAGCGACATAATGTTGGTGGCACTGGCATTTTTCTTAACCCTCCTCCTGCCTATGAAATGAGAGTGACATGCACAGAATTTGAAGAGACTTTCTACCAACTGGTAGTGGAAATAATCCATACTTTATTACCAGTCTTGGCTAGCATGCATGGTTTAAAAGCACTGAATCAAAGTGCTTTTAAGGGATAGAGAGATGACTCAGCAGTTAGGATGACGTTCTACTCTTGTGGAGGACCAGAGCTATATTCCTAGCACTCATGCTGAGTGGCTCATAACTGCCTGTAACTCCAGAAAATCTGAAGTCTATAGGCACCCGAACTAACACACACAGACACCAGAGAAAGAGAGAGGGATTTAAGAACAATAAAAATCAATCTTTAAAAAGTTTAAATCTCTGTATCTCCTCCCATGGGTATTTTGTTCTCCCTTCTAAGACGGAAGTATCCATACTTTGGTCTTCCTTCTTGAGCTTCTGATCTCTTCCAAACTGAATTTTCCCATGTACTGCTTAGGCTAATGACTCTCAACCAGGCAATCTAAACACATTATTTGGGTGTCAGAACTGGAGAAGAGGTGTTACTGAACATCCTATAATACACAAAAAAGTCTCTCTCATGGCAACCAATTATCTAGTTTAAAATGTCACCAGTTCCAGGGTTGAGTAAACCTGTACTATTTGCACTTCCAGCTACTTCTGTCTTACCAGGACTCCAGTGATAGCCTCTAAATGCTCTCCTGCTTCTCCTCTTGTTATCCTAGAGTGCACTAGCAACAGTGACCTTTAAACACATCATGCCAGGTGCCTTTTTTGTTTACAATCATCAATAGCTCAGTCTGTGTCTCAGCTCCTTGACTCTCATTGCCAATAGATAACACTTCTCTTGAATTTAACACGTCTCCTTTCTATAAGCATGTTATATTTCTACATTTCATCTAAGCATAGAAATTAAATATTATACTACTGCTGCATATGAAATTTATACAGGGGATTGGAGAATGGCTCAATGGTAGGAGCACTGGCTACTCTTCTACAAGACCAGGATTCAATTTCCAGAACCTGCATGGAGGCTTTCAACAGTCTGTAACTGTAGTTTCAAGGAATAGGATGGCCTCTTCTGTCCTCCACAGACATTAGGCATGAGTGCACAAACACATATATTAACAAAACACTCATACATGCAAAAAATAGTAAAAGTTTAAAAATTATATGAATTACCTGACCTATAAGGTATAGATTTTAAAATCTATAAATGGTTTACATAGAGGACTATAATAAGTAATAAAATATACACTTTTATATATTTCCTATGACTTAGTACTCAACAGTGTGGCTGGCTTGGTAATTGAGGGTGTGCCTGTAGGGTATTTACTGGAAGTGAAATTGGTCGGTCCTAAGTTTGAACAACTTTACTAAATTCTTCCACACTTCTTTTTTTTTTTTTTTTTTTTAAAGATCCATTTTATTTATTATATGCAAGTACACTGTAGCTGTCTTCAGACACTCCAGAAGAGGGCGCCAGATCTCGTTACGGATGGTTGTGAGCCACCATGTGGATGCTGGGATTTGAACCCATCACCCTTCGAAGAGCAGTCGGGTGCTCTTACCCGCTGAGCCATCTCACCAGCCCATCTTCCACACTTCTTAAACCAAACTGTTTACTTCCTTGAGGAAACTGGAGGCTCACTGTCATTTCACCCATTTTCCTTCAGTGTTTATCAAACAAAACAAATTCTTTAATATCAATGTAAACATCAAATATTTTCACAGGATAATACACATTCCTTGTTCTGCTAAAAATAAACAAAAGCCCTCAAACCCATATCAGAATGCCTGGCAAAACTGAGCCCATATTGTTTTTTTTTCTGTATGAAAACAGAAAATGTGATGGTTCTGGTCCATTTTTATTACACCTGGCTTGCTTCATCAAATTTCTTACCCAGTCCCCAAAGGGATTTGAGTTAGTGATCTTTGCATTATATGGCCATGCTACACTATTAAAACTGGGAATCATTGGTTGGGTGGTGGTGGCACATGCCTTTAATCCCAATACTCAGGAGACTGAGGCAAGCCAAGGATCACAGAGAAAAAAATCCTGTGGCAAAAAAAAAAATCCCATATTCAACAAAACAAAACAAACAAACAATATCCCAAACAGTGAATCATCCTAGAAGACAGTATTCAGTGTAACATGCTGTTTGATATTCAAGAATCCTAGGGTCTAGGAGCTGCCAAAACTTTTGGCCAAAGGCCCCACTTTTACCTATTTCCTCCTGTTTGTCTCTCCCATGAGAATCTAGGCTCTTCAACACCTGTCTTTCTTATCCACAATCCTTAAATACTATTAATTCTCATACATAGCTAGTACTTGCTTCTCACATACGCTTTCCCCCGCAGACAGTTCCAGGAAAGAAGAACTCTAGATTGTTGAGAATAAAGCCGAGGAACTTTCCCACATGATCACTGCCAATGGAGTTCTCACAGTCATGATTATGCTTACTTTCTGTCTTTCATGGTGGCTATATGCATGGCAGATGATCAACAAGTACTGTGTGAATTAGTTCAGGATCAGGTAAGGCTTCAATTTTTACCTATTAATCAAAGGCACAAGGGAAGAAACAATTGCCAAGATTTTATTCTGGTATTTCATTGTTTATGCCTGCAACCACATAAATATCACAAGAACTGGCTTAAAACAAAAATCAAATAGATTTCTTTGCACCTTAAATATTAAAATATACACTGTCAACAACAAAAGGGCAAAAGGTATAGAATGTAGTCATTTCCAAAATTTTTGAGTCAGGGATTCTAATGGTACTACAAATATACTGGGAATGATGTCCTTTAAAGGACTCTTCAGGTTGTTTTGTTTTTTTATTTTACTTTTAAAAAAAATCTTAAGATCAACAAGCTGAAGGGCACAAATGAAGATGCCCCAGTCCCACTTGGGAGGGAGAAGAAAGCAACCACAAGAGGGGAGAGAGGGACCTGGGAGGGAAAGGAAAGGGGGGGGGGGAATGAAGCCCTGAGGGCCAGCAGAAAGAATGGAAACAGGCAACCTTGGGAGGTAGGAGCTTAGGGGGAACCTCCAGAATGTACCAGAGACCTGGGAGGTGAGAGACTCTCAGAACTCAAAGGGAGGGACCTTAGATGAAATGCCCAACAGTAGGGAGAGGGATAATACAGAGCCCACCTCCAGCAGGAAGACAGGACATCAAGTGTGGGATGGGGTTGCCATCCCACAGTCCATCCCACAGTCACATCTCTGATCCATAATTGTTCCTGTCTGAAAGAATTACAGGGATGGAAATGGAGAAGAGACTGAGGAAAAGAAGGTCCAGCCACAGGCCCAAAGTGGGATCCAGGTCAAGGGGAGGTCCCAAGGCCTGACACTATTACTGAGGCTATGGAGCACTCACAAAAAGGGATCTATCATGACTGTCCTCTGAAAGACCCAGCAAGCAGCTGAAAGAGTCAGATGCAGATATTTGCACCCATCCAATGGACCGAAGCAGCTGACCCCCGTTGAATTAGGGAAGGCTGAAAGAATCTGAGGAGAAGGGCAATCCTATAGGAGGACCAGCAATCTTAATTAATCTGGACCCTCTAGATGTTTAAAACACTGGACCACCAAACAGACAGCATACACCAGCTGATATGAGGCCCCCAACACACATACTAAGTAGATGATTTCCAGGTCTGTGTTCATTCAGAGATGATGCACCTAGCCCTCAAGGGACTGGAGGCCCTAGGGAGTTTAGAGGTAAGGTGGGGTGGAGGGTGGCGGTATCTATGTGGAGACGGGGTGTGGTGGGGAGGAGGTGTGAGATATGGAACAGTTGGGGGATGGACCAGGAAGGGAATAAAATCTGTATTGTAAAAGAAAAAGAAATATAAATAATAAATAATAATAATAAAATGCATGGTGGCCCATGCCTTTAATCCCAGCACTTGGGAGGCAGAGGCAGGCGGTTTTCTGAGTTCGAGGCCAACCTGGTCTACAAAGTGAGCTCCAGGACAACCAGGGCTATACAGAGAAACCCTGTCTCCAAAAAAAAAAAAAAAAAATCTTTTCTCTATACTACTAAATATCTATTACTTTCCTAGAAATTATTGGCTTACAGTTCATTAAAATAAAAACTAAATGTAATTTCTAATCAAGAGAAGAAAGGTTAGGTAGGATATGCTTGTTTTATTTTCCCCATCCAGGAATGTCACTGTCAATTTTTAATTAGATATTTTCTTCATTTACATTTCTAATGCTATCCCACTTCTTGGCCCTGGCATTCCCCTGTACTGGGGCATATAAAGTTTGCAAGACCAATGGGCCTCTCTTCCCCATGATAGCCAACTAGGCCATCTTCTGCTACATATGCAACTAGAGACACAAGTTCTGGGGGTACTGGTTAATTGATATTGTTGTTCCACCTATAGGGTTGCAGACCCCTTCAGCTCCTTAGGAACTTTCTCTAGCTCCTCCATTGGGGGCCTTGTGTTCCATCCAATAAATGACTGTGAGCATCCACTTCTGTGTTTGCCAGTCACTGGCATAGCCTCACCAGAGACAGCTATATCAGGGTCCTTTCAGCAAAATCTTGCTGGCATATGGAATAGTGTCTGTGTTTGATGGCTGATTATGGGATGGATTCCCAGGTGGGGCAGTCTCTGGATGGTCTATCCTTTCGTCTCAGCTCCAAATTTTGTCTCTATAACTCCTTCCATGGGTATTTTGTTTTCTATTCTAAGGAGGAATGAAGTATCCATGCTTTGGTCTTCCTTCTTGATTTTCTTGTGTTTTGCAAATTGTATCTTGGGTATTCTAAGTTTCTGGGCGAATATCCACTTATCAGTGAGTGCATACCAAGTGAGTTCTTTTATGATTGGGTTACCTCACTCAGGATAATATACTCCAGATCCATCCATTTGCCTAAGAATTTCATGAATTCCCACTTCTTAAAAATGCTTTTAGATGCTTCTGGTTGCTGGAAAGCAAACTGGTGTTCAAATCCAGCATAAACATCTATTTGTCTCTGAACAAACTCTAAACTGCAAGCAATGGCAGAAGGAAACAAACAAGTTTCCACCACCATAACCAAAACAAAAGGCAACTCAGCAGAACTCTCAAAGCAACTCAAAGTCTTTGAAGGTCTATCATCCCCTTCTCACCGAGCAGATTATCAACCCCCATTTGCAACTAACTTTTGGACAACAGGGGCTAAGATAACCTGTGTTCCTGAACCACAGACAGGGTTAAAAACATTACATACCATAAAAAGTGCAGCACAGAACTAAGTGTTGTGATACATTTGTAATTCTAGCACTTGGGAAGCAGATAGAAGAACAGGGGTTCAGAGCCTGCCTTACATAGTAACGTCTAGAGTCGCCTATGCTATTTATGACAATGTCTTTTTTTTTCTTTTTTTTTTTGTTAAAGATTTATTTATTTATTATATGTGAGTACACTGTAGCTGTCTTCAGACACTCCAGAAGAGGGCATCAGATTTCGTTATGGATGGTTGTAAGCCACCATGTGGTTGCTGGGATTTGAACTCGGGACCTTCGGAAGAGCAGTCGGGTGCTCTTACCCGCTGAGCCATCTCACCAGCCCCTTATGACAATGTCTTAAAAGACTAAGTCAAACTAAGCCAGGCTGAGTCATGAAAAACCTGTAGTGGGATACTTGGTTAGGTCCTTTGTCCTCTTTTGGGGGCAAAGGCAATAATGAACTTAGCAGAACTCACTGCTATAGAAAAGGAAGGCGAAAAAAAGAAGTGCTCAAGTAGAGGTGAGCGGTGCTGCTAGGAATGCTAGTTAATATGCTTAAAACTTCCACTTGGGCCAGCCTGCCCTCTTAAGAAGAATAGCTCATTTAAATCCTGTGCTACAGAGGTTTAGTACAAGCACTTTCTCTATTTAAAAATGACAGCTATTTTGTGTGGTCTAGTGGCCAACGATGAAAAGTAAGACAAGGCCACCAGATGGGACAGGCTGAACTTCTTACAGACTTGACTTTTTATGCTTACCGTATTTACTACCAGTAAATCAGGCTGAGGAACACCTACCACAAATCAGATATATAACACTAACAAATTATGCATATATTACAGATGACCTTTGGAGTTGCTCAAGGTACAGTCACAATCATGCATTAAAAAAAAAAAAACCCGCCTTTCACTGTAATGTGTGAATGTATGAAATTAAATGAGGCTTGCAATGTAATCAGCGTGGCTGGCTGCTTTAATATATTCCATTTCAATTTCAAATCACCACAAGCCAAGAGTGACGAATCTAATTTGATCAGTTGTTCACAAAAACACAGAAAAGCAAATGTGAATTTAGCAACATAGACGTATTTTTAAAGAAATTAATATTTTCTACCATCACCAGAAGTCTTTACTGTATTTTTTAAAATAGTAATTTAAAACAAACCCAAACAAGATTCTTTTTCACTAAAATTCTAACTTGCACATTCAAAGTTTAAGAGATAATATTTAAATAAAAAGTATATTTAATATTTTAAAAAGCTGGTGACATATTTCAAATTTACCAAAAGAAAACTAAAACTAGGACAGGTGACATGACTTCATTGGTAAAGGACTAGAGATCGATCCTTAGGACCCATGTGGTGGAAGGAGAGAACCAACTCTACAAGTGGTCCTCTCATCTCTACATGCATGTTGTGTCATGTGTATCCACCAATAAATTAATTTTAAAAGTTAAAAAGAAAAGTACTAAAAGATCTTACAGAGTACTTACAATCAATGTGCAAGGTTCTTTGGCACTGCTTCCATACCAAAGAATTTGTCTATGATCACAACTTCTAGTTCTTACCCTTAGAATTCACAAGTTTGGTCCCTCTTCTGTTCTTTGCCTTTAAGTTCCCACATCTGTTTAGCAGAGCAGCAACCAATATGGTGGAAATGCTGTTGCAGCATGCCATCAGCTGTGGTGCTCGTCAGCTCCCTCATTAATAGACAACTTTTAAGCTTTAGTATAGGATCGAAGACCCAGAAATGAATCCACACACCTATGGTCACCTGATATTTGACAAGGGAGCTAAAACTATCCAGTGGAAAAAAGTCAGCCTTTTCAACAAATGGTGCTGGCACAACTGGCAGCTATCATGTAGAAGACTGGGAATTGATCCATTCTTATCTCCTTGTACTAGGGTCAAGTCTAAGTGGTTGAAGGACCTCCACATAAAACAAGAGACACTGAAATTTATAGAGGAGAAAGTGGGGAAATGCCTTGATGATATGGGCACTGGGGAAAAATTCCTGAACAAAACAGCAAAGGCTTGTGCTGTAAGATCAAGAATTGACAAATGGGACCTCATAAAGTTGCAAAGCTTCTGTAAGACAAAAGATACTGTCAACAGGACAAAAGGGCCACCAACAGATTGGGAAAGGATCTTTACCAANAAGAGGATGGCCTAGTTGGCCATCAGTGGGAAGAGAGGCCCCTTGGTTATGCAGACTTTATATGCCCCAATACAGGGGAACGCCGGGGCCAAGGGGTGGGAGCGGATGGGTAGGGGAGCAGGGCCGGGAGGGGGGAGGGTATAGGGAACTTTCTGGATAACACTTGAAATGTAAATGAAGAAAATATCTAATAAAAGTTTAAAAAAAAAAAAAAAGATGTTCCAGCCTCAGGCTTTCATATGGGTGTAGAACGTCCTGCTTCCAGAATTTCCTATGATTGGCTATTTATCATTCAAGTCTCAGTAAAAACACTGTCATCTTAGAAAATTTCTATTTCCAACAAGCACATCATTTTATTCTTTCTGTAAGGGACAGGGTACTGTCTGAAATTATCTAAAAGAGATCTCTGGCTGTGTTTGGTATATGATAAGCAATCAATGCTTGTTCTATACATAAATATTTAGGAATTTCTTTTAAATAGCTGGGAAGTAAGCTACAGAGAAAGAACAAGAGGTTTTAGATTTTGGAAAGTTTTAATTATAGATAAATACAGGTTTAATTTAACAACCTACAAAATAACTTCAGTTGACCCATCTCATGTCACTAAAAGTGAAAAATAGCATCTATTTAGTAGGTTATTGTGATCACTGGCAGTACCACATGTAAAGAGCTGAGTGGTACAGAAGAAGTAATTTAAATTTTATTTTTTATTTATTTGTTATCACTAAATACTGAGAGAACGTCTTTAAGAAAAAATTGCTGGCTAGTAACAAAACTATGGAATTACTAAATAAATAAACACCATTTGTCACTGCAGAGAGATCAGGTGATTATAAACACAAATGGAGAAAAGGGCATAATTACTAGAGTAATGATATTCGATATTTAATCATTTGCATTCATAAGAATTTAACACATCACATTTCTTTTTTTTTAGACAAAGAGCCAAATAACAATAAACTATCTAAATCTATAAGGACTTACAGATTAAGACCAGTTAACACCAGAGAAAACCAGATGACCAGAGGCAAGTGCAAGATCATAAACGAGAGAACCTAATGTGATTTCATACCATCAGAACCCAGTTCTCCCATGACAGCAAGCCCTAGCTACCCTAAAATGCATGAAAGGCAAGATAATGACCAAAAATTCCTTCTCATCAAGATGATAGAGGCCTTTTAGGAGAATATAAAGAACTCCCTTGAAAAAATACAGGAAAACACAGGCAAACAGGAAGAAGCTCTTAAGGAAGAAACAAATTGCTTAAAGAAATACAGGAAAATATAATCAAGCAGGTAAAGGAATTGAACAAAATGGTCGAAGAACTAAAAATGGAAAGAGAAACAATAAAGAAAACACAAAGGGAGGCAACCCAAGAGATGGACAACTTAGGAGAGATCAGGAGCTACAGATACAAGCATCATCATCAGAATTCAAGAGACAGAAGAGAGAATCTTGGGCATAGAAGATACTATAGAAGACATTGACAGGTTGGTCAAAGAAAATCCAAAGTGTAAAAAGCTCCTAACCCAAAATAGCCAGGAAATTCAGGACACAAAGGAAAAAACAAAAACAAAAACAAAAAACAAAAAACAAAAAACAAAAAAACAACCTAAGAATAATAGGAATAGAAGAAGGTGAAGAATGGAGCTCCAAAAGACAGGGAATATCTTCAACAAAACCATACAAGAAAACTTCCCTAACCTAAAGAGATGGCCATAAATGAACAAGTCTACAGAACACCAGACTGGACCAGAAAAGAAAATCCTCCTGTCACAAAATAAAACACTAAATGAACAGACCAAAGAAAGGATATTAAATGCTGTAACGGGAAAAGGTGAAGTAACAAATAAAGGCAGAATTACACCAGACTTCTCTACAGAGACTTTAAAAGCCAGAAGATCTGGGACAGATATCATCCAGACCTTAAGAGAACACAAATACCAGCCCATAATACTATATCCAGCAATGCTCTCAATTACCATAAATGGAGTAACCAAGATATTCCATGACAAGAATAAATTTACACAATATCTTTCTACTAATCCAACCCTACCAAGGATACTGGAATAAAATCCCCAACACAAAGAGGGTTAACTACACCCAAGAAAACACAAGAAACTAAACAGATGACAACAAATCCAAAAGAAGAGAATGATAAACACATACTACCTCCAGCAACAAAAACAACAGGAACTAACAATCATCTGTCTTTAATACCTCTCCACATCAGTGGACTCAATTTCCCAATAAAAAGACACAGGCTAAGAGACTAGATACATAAGCAGGATCCATCATTCTGCCGCATACAAGAAACACACCTCAATAACAAAGACAGTTACTACTTCATAGTAAAGGCTGGAAAAAAGCTTTCCAAGTAAATGGTCCAAAGAAACAAGCACAAGTTGCCACTCTAATATCCAATAAATTACACTTTCACCTAAAAGTTATTAAATGATATGGGGAAGGACACTTAATAGTCATCAAAGGAAAAAATCCATCAAAAGGAAGTCTTAATCTTGAACATCTATGCCCCAAATGCAAGAGTACCCACGTTGACAAAAGAAACTTTAGTTCTAAAGCTCAAAACACACATTGAAACCCACACAGTAGTGAGAGACTTCAACACCCCACTTTTACCAATGGACAGGTCATCAAAACAGAAACAAAAAAGAGACAGTGTAAAAGTAATACAAGGTCTGAAACAAATGGATTTAACAAATATCTGCAGAACATTTCAACCTAAAACAAAAGATTGTACCTTCTTCTCAGCAGCTCATAGTACCTCCTTCAAAACTGATCATATAATCAGACATAAAACATGCTGCAACAGATACAAGAAGATAAAAATAATTCTATGCATCCTATCAGATCACCACAGACTAAGGCTAGACTTCAGTAACAACAAAACCAACAGAAAGCCACATATTAATAGAAACTGAACAACTCTTTGCTAACCATCAGGGAATAAATAAATAAATAACTTCATAGAAGTCAATGAAAATGAAGACCCATCATACCCAAACTTATGGATCACAATGAAAGCAGTGTTAAGAGGAAAACTCATAGCACTGAGTGTCTTCATAAAGAAATTGGAGAGATCCCATACAAGCAACTTAATAGCAAACCTGGAAGCTCAAGAACAGAAAGAAGCAAAAACACCTTAAAGGAATACACTGCAGGAAATAGTCAAAATCTGGGTTGAAATCAACCAGTTAGAAACAAAGAGAATGACACAAGATTCATCACAACCAAGAGCTGGTTCTTAGGCAGTATCCAAATTAACAAAATCAGAAATGAAAAGGGAGACATAACAACATAACATGGAGTAATTAAAAAAAATCATCAGAACCCACTACAAAAGCTTATACTCAACAAAACTGGTAAATCTAGATGAAATGGATGACTTTCTAGACACACAGCATGTACAAGTTAAATCAAGATCAGATAAACTATCTGAACAGTCTCATAATCCTAATAGATGCAGTCATTAAACCCACCCCCCCAAAAAAAAGAAAAAAGAAAAAAGAAAAGGAAAGAAAAAAGCCAAGGGACAGATGGCTCTAGTGCAGAATTCTATCAGACCTTCAAAGAAGAGGTAATAATACCAATAACTCCTCAAACTATTCCACAAAATAGAAACAGAAGGAACACTACCCAATTTGTTCTATGAAGCCACAATTACTCTCATATCTAAACCACACAAAGACCCAACAAAGAAAGAGAACTTCAGACCAATTTCCCTTATGAATATTGATGCAAAAATACTCAATAAAATTCTTGCAAACCAAATCCAAGAACGCATCAAAATGATCATACATCATGATCAAGTAGGCTTCATCCCAGGGATGCAGGGATGGTTCAATATATGGAAATCCATTAAGGTAATATACTATATAAACAATTTCTAGGAAAAAACCCACATGATCATCTCATTAGATGCTGAAAAAGTCTTAGACATAATACAACACTCCTTCATGTTAAAAGACCTGGAGTGATCAGGAATTTAAGGCACATACCTAAACATAATAAAAGCAATATATAGCAAACCAACAGCCAACATCAAATCAAATGGAGAGGGACTAGAAGCAATCTTACTAAAATCCAAGACTAGCCAAGGTTGCCCACTCTCTCCCTATCTATTCAATATAGTAATAGAAGTTCTAGCTAAAGCAATTAGACAACAAAAATATATCAAGGGGACACAAATTGGAAAGAAAGAAGTCAAAGTTTCACTATCTGCAGATGATATGATAGTATATATAAGCAACCCCAAAAATTCTACCAGAGAAATCTTACAGCTGATAAACAACTTGAGTAAAGTGATGGGATATAAAATTAACTCAAACCAATCAGTAGCCCTCCTTTATATAAATGATAAAGAGGCTGAGAAAGAAAATAAGAAAATGACATCCTTTACAATAGCCACAAATAGAATAAAATATCTTGTAACTCTTAGCAAGCAAGTGAAACATCTTTATGACAAGAACTTTAAATCCCCCCCCCAAAGAAATCAAAGAAGACCTCAGAAGATGGAAAGATCTCCCATGCTCATGGATAGGTAGGATTAACATAGTGAAAATGGCCATCTTATCAAAAGCAATCCCCATCAAAATTCCAACACAATTCTTCACAACCATGAAAAGAGCAATCAATCCTCAACTTCATATAGAAAAACAAAAACCCAGGATAGCCAAAACAATTCTCAACAATAAAAGAACTTCCGGAGGGAATTACCATCCCTGATCTCTCAAGATGGACTACAACTAGAACGGAATAGTGATAAAGACAACATGATATTGATACACAGACAGACAGGTTGATCAGTGGAATAGAATAGAAGACTCAGAAATAAATCCACACACCTATGGACACTTGATCTTTGACAAAGAAGCCAAAAACATACAGTGGAAATTAGAAAGCATCTTCAAATAAATGGTACTGGTTTAACTAGCAGTCTGTATGTAGAAAAATGAAAATAGATCCATATTTGTCACCATGCACAAAGCTCAACTCACGTGGATCAAGGACTTCAGCATAGTCAGATAAACTGAATCTAATAGAAGAGAAAGTGGGAAAGAGCCTCAAACTCATTGGTACAGGGGGAAATTTCCTGAACAGAACACCAATGGCTCAGGCTCTAAGATCAACAATTGATAAGTGGGATCTCATGAAACTGAAAAGCTTGTATAAGGCAAAAGACACTGTCAATCAAACAAACTAGCAACCTACAGATTGGGAAAAAAGTCGTGACTAACTCTATATCCAACAAAGGACTAATAATATATAAAAATAACTCAATCTCCAAAACCCCAAATAATACAATTTAAAATGGGGTTCAGAGCTAAACAGAATTTATAACAGAAGAATCTCAAATGGCTGAGAAGCACTTAAAAGAACTGTTGAAAGTCCTTAGTCATTGGAGAAATGCAAATCAAAACAACCCTCAGATTCTACCTTACATCAATCAGAATGGCTAACATCAAAAACTCAAGTGACAGCACATGCTGGTGAGGATGTGGAAAAAAGAGAAACATTCCTCTATTGTTCCTGGGATTGCAAACTGGTACCACTCCAGAAATCAATCTGGCGGCTCCTCAGAAAATTGGAAATGGATCTACCCTAAGATCCAGCTATACCACTCTTTGGGCATATACCCAAAATGGCCCCATACCACAAGAATACATGCTCCACCATGTTCATAGCAGCCTTACTCGTAATAGCCAGAAGCTAGAAACACAGATGTCCCTTAGCCAAAGAATGGATACAGAAAATATGGTTCATTTACACAATGGAATACTATTTAGATATTAAAAATGAGGACATCATGAATTTTGCAGGAAGATGGATGGAACTAGAAATTATCATCCTGAGTGAGGTAACTCAGACCCAAAAGGATATGCATGGTATGTACTCACTAATAAGTGGACATTAGCCAAAAAAGTACAGAATACCTAGGATATAACCTACAGACTGTAAGAAGTGTAACAAGCAGAAAGGCCCAAGGGAGGATTCAACCACACTTTAGAAAGGGGAGGGGGTGATAATCACAGGAGGTGGAGGAATGAGATGAGGAACTGTGTGTGTGTGAGAAATCAATGACTGGAATGTAAATAAATAAAATAATTTAATTTTAAAAGTAGCTGGTTTTCATTCTGTTTTTTTTTTTTTTTCCTTCAAGACAGGGTCTTACAGTGTAGTCATGGAACTTGCTTTGTAGACCAGGCTGGCCTCAAACTCATAGAGCCTGCTTCAACCTCCCAAGTGCTGGGATTAAATGTGTACACCATCATTGCCTGGCACTTCTGCTTTTTTTCATCTGAAGAGAAAAAGGGACTATGGTGACCTTTTTATTGAGTAGTAAATATATTTAATGACACTACTGTTTTGGAATAATGGAAATCTCAAAACAAGCCAAACACTTGAACTGGCAAGTTCTGATTGCATCATGAGATTCACTAAGTAACCAGCTTCTTTGTATTATTAATTCTGTAGCTAAATAGGTTTGTGGGAACTGAAAGTCTTAATTGAGAGATACAGAAAGATGTATTAGCAAAGAAAAGGTTGTGGGAATAAAAGTACTAACTGAAAGAAAATAAAGGAGAAACAAGAGGGAGGCAGATCTCTGTGAGTTCGAGGCCAGAATTGTCTACAGTCAAGTTTGAGGACAGCCAGAGTTATTTCCCAGAGAAACCCTATTTCAGGAAAACAAAACAAAACAAAAGAAAATCAAACCAAGCCAAGCCAAGCCAAGCCATACCATACCAAACAAAGACCAAACAAACAAACAAACAAACCCAAACAAAGGAAAAACAACACCAGCAAAGCAAGTCATTTATAGACACTGGTTTGCTCTGATTACAGAATAGGTTGTGTAAACTTTTTAGGTTTTATTGGGTAAAAGGGGGTTGATATCAGTAATTTCATGTGGATCAAATCAGTGTATCTACCAAAACACATAGGATATCTTGTCATCAAGAATTCCAAATTCATAACTAAGTTCATATGAAAGTGTGAAATATGAATGGGTCCAAGTTTAGAATTTTACACAGCAGTGTCTGAAATGCCATTAGATGTCAGACTTCACTGTTCCTCCATTGGTATAGACTCCCACATTTATTTTGAATGCAGTAGATTTCAGAAGGCATGTTCGATTTCCAGGATATGACTGGAGTTTTAAGGCAGGAGTTTAGAAGTACTTAAATAGTTCAAATCTGAATAAAGGTTAAATTCAAGATGGCATTATATATAAAAAAGAAAAAAGACATGAAACTACTCCCCAAGAACTAGTATTTTAGAGTATACAGGACGTACTGTTCTGTAACATGTGCAAGGCTCTAGTTTGGTCCCAAGCAGAGAGAGGGAGAGGGGCGGGGAAAGAGTGAGAGCAACTATGCAGACATATGAATACATAGTTAAAAACCCATAAGATGTAGATACTAAGGCACATAAATAAACCTGTCATCGCAGTGACAATGTACCAGTGAAATGGGGTGGGAAGATGAAGAGGAGAAAAATTCAGTAAACACCCCAGTATTTAAAAACAAATGGTGCGTTTGGATAGCTAATGTGATAATTTGAATTTCAGCATGTGGTATTCTAAAAAGGAGTGCTGCAGAGCTACCTGTATACTAGAAGGTGATTGGTTAAGCTCCTTCTGCCTTCCAGTTATGATAATAAAATATCCTGGTCGTTATTTATGGAAGACATGGAAGCGTTTAAAAGAAAGTGATCTGAGCTAGAGTTTAAGCCTGTGCCCAACTCTCAGGAATTCTGTCAGTTGATCATTATCAGGAATGAGGTTCCTTATAGAGGGCAGTGAAAGTCTAGTAGAAAATGGGGTAGTAGACCAATTTTGGTGAAGGTGGAGGATTAAATTAACCACAGGGTCAACTAGCAGCAGCCATCACAACTAAATGCTGTCCTTGTTATAGACTGATCAAATGTAGGTAGAGCCCACTGACAAGCCATCTCACATATTTTAAGTTGCACTTTCTTCAATTTTAACACCCCTAAAATTAAAATGTCTCAAATCAATACCATTTTTTCAATTTTTTATTAGATATTTTCTTCACTTACATTTCAAATGCTATCCCAAAAGTCCCCTATACCCTCCTCCGGCCCTGCTCCCCTACCAACCCACTCCCAATTCTTGGCCCTGGTGTTCCCCTGTACTGGGGCATATAAAGTTTGCAAGACCAAGAGGCCTCTCTTCCCCATGATGGCCGACTAGGCCATCTTCTGCTACATATGCAAATAGAGACACAAGCTCTGGGGGTACTGGTTAATTGATATTGTTGTTCCACCTATAGGGTTGCAGACCCCTTCAGCTCCTTAGGAACTTTCTCTAGCTCCTCCATTGGGGGCCTTGTGTTCCATCCAATAAATGACTGTGAGCATCCACTTCTGTGTTTGCCAGTCACTGGCATAGCCTCACCAGAGACAGCTATATCAGGGTCCTTTCAGCAAAATCTTGCTGGCATATGCAATAGTGTCTGCATTTGGGGGCTGATTATGGGATGGATTCCCAGATGGGGCAGTCTCTGGATGGTCCACCCTTTCGTCTCAGCTCGTAACTTTGTCTCTATAACTCCTTCCATGGGTATTTTGTTCCCTATTCTAAGGAGGAATGAAGTATCCACGCTTTGGTCTTCCTTCTTGATTTTCTTGTGTTTTGCAAATTGTATCTTGGGTATTCTAAGTTTCTGGGCGAATATCCACTTATCAGTGAGTGCATACCAAGTGAGTTCTTTTGTGATTGGGTTACCTCACTCAGGATGATATACTCCAGATACATCCATTTGCCTAAGAATTTCATACATTCATTGTTTTTAATAGCTAAGTAGTACTCCATTGTATAAATGTACCACATTTTCTGTATCCATTCCTCTGTTGAGGGACATCTGGGTTCTTTCCAGCTTCTGGCTATTATAAATAAGGCTGCTATGAACATAGTGGAACATATGTCCTTATTAGCAGTTGGAACATCTTCTGGGTATATGCCTAGGAGAGGTATTGCTGGATCTTCTGGTAGTACTATGTTCAATTTTCTGAGGCACTGCCAGACTGATTTCCAGAGTGGTTGTAAAAACGTGCAATCCCACCAGCAATAGAGAAGTGTTCCTCTTTCTCCACATCCTCGCCAGCATCTGCTGTCACCTGAATTTTTGATCTTAGCCATCCTGACTGGTGTGAGGTGGAATCTCAGGGTTGTTTAACTCAATACCATTTTTGATTTAATGATACAAACACGTGACAGTGAGCTTAGCTAAGGGGCCACCTCTTCTAGATCAGTCCCATCCAATTCAAACCAGAGAAAGTTTCCTACATGATGCTGTAACAGTCACTTGTACCCCTAGACCATAAAAAACAAGACCAGGGTAGAAGACTGTCTTGGTCACTTTCATGTATCCAATTTCTAGATATACCTGATTGTGTTCTTTATCCGAACTAGGAATATTGGGAGAGCCTGCATGGAAAGAACGTCACCACTGGAACCTCCAATGGTGTTCTGAAGGAAGTCATTATGTGATGAGTGCTTTTATGGGGGAAACCAATGCAGATACTGAGAATATTTAACTTTTCTTCAGCTTGGTGGAACATATTCTTGCCACTTGTAGAAGTAATGGCAAAAGACCATACATAAACCTTACAAAAAGAGGAGAAAAAATAGAGAGAGTTCTGTGAGGCCATGAAAAGCAGCTTCTCCTCATATGTGGTTTTCAAATTACCAAAAAAAAAAAAAATCTGGAAAACCAGTTCATCGGTCATACTACATACAAAGTGCTATAAAATGGTTTACCTACAGTTTTCTTTCTGTTAGCCACATTCAAACATAAATGGCACCATGTGCCATGGCTAGAGGTTATGACACTGGACGGCATAGGTGTAGAATAACTCTCTCACTGTAGAAACTGGGATTGGACTCTGCTACTCACAACAAATAGAATGAAGACAAGTTACAGCTATGGGCTGTTTAGTAGTCGTACATCTAGACAAACTGCTCATTTGGACAAATGAATAAGCTTCAATAGTGCTGTTTTCTCAATGAGAACAATCACTACATAGTGCTTATCCTACACTCATACAGGTATACAGAATTAGAGAATGAAGGAGCAGTGTAAGCTCTCTGAAGACTACAGAATGCCTTCAAAAGGTTACCTATGGTTATCTTTCTATGTGATTTAGTTTGTAAAGTCTGAGAAAAATGCTTACAGAATAAAGATCTTTATGACTCATATAAGTTGCTGTGTTTTTAATATTGGTCTGACTTTTTCAATACTTCAAATCCAAGTTTTATGGTTTCATTTTTTTCTCGTTCCTTCCTTTTCAGAAAAAAAAAAAAAAACCATACTTGCAGATGTTTTGAAACACACCGGTAAGAAGAATGAGTGGAGCGGGCTTCCGTGGAGCTATAGCCGACTGAAAGCCTGCATTCTAGGTATCTGCTTAGTTGCTGCTCTGCTCCTGCAACTGTGCTGCGTTCAGGAGTGCTGGCCTACATGGGTCAGACACTGATTTTTTGAAAGAAAGGAAGAAACTTGGCTTTAAAAAATGTTACTTCTTTAAAAAATGTTACTTCTTCAGGGCCGGGCGTGGTGGCACACGCCTTTAATCCCAGCACTCGGGAGGCAGAGGCAGGCGAATTTCTGAGTTCGAGGCCAGTCTGGTCTACAAAGTGAGTTCCAGGACAGCCAGGGCTATACAGAGAAACCCTGTCTCGAAAAACAAAAAAGTTACTTTTTTGTTCATCCCTTCATTCAAGTGAATGTGTGTGTGTGTGGGGGGGGGGGGGCACATCTGAATGCCATGATGCACATGTGGAGGTTAAAGGACAACTCTCAATCAGTTCCCTCTTGTCACTCTGTGAGATCTAGGGATCAAATTCAGCTTGTCAGATCTGCACATAAGGTATTCTACCTGCTGAGCTGTCTCACTGGCACAAAACTTGGCTCAAGAATAATTTTCCACTTAACTAAATACACTTAGAATGTTATAGGTGGTGGTAGCTGACACTAAGTGTATGACTGGTGTTTTCAAAGACCTGATGGTAATTATACTCCCTTCTTTAATGTCCCATGACCTCAGATACTCTTAAAAATAACTGCATATAATCTATTCCTCATTGAAATAGTAAGGAAATAGAAAGGAAGCTCACAATATTATTAAAATATTAACATTTACAAAGGAAAAAACCAAGAAAAACATATTGTATGATTTTTATGCTCAAGTTTTACTGTAATTAAAAAAAAAAATCTTTAAGCCAAGCATACTTTTGCAATTTTAGCAATTGGGAGGCAGGATGACTGCCACAGATTCTATAAATGAATTCTAGGCAAACCAGGGCAACATAGAGACCCAGTCTAAAAACAAAACAAAATTTAAAATCACCCCACCCCCGTTATTCCATTGGAAAATAACTGGAAAACTGGAAGAGAATACAGTATTTTATAGAAAAGCAAAGTGTCTAGTGATAAATGAGTTAAGAAATGTGGGGTTATTTTGTAAATTGGAAAAGCTGTCAGAAAGCAAAGCAAATCTTTTAATTCTCTCCATAATTCAAATGCTGTATACGCAAAGCCCATTAAATTTAAAAAGGTTTCTATACCATATATGGGAACATACACACCTTTTTTGTTCCAAGTGTATTCAACTATTTTATTTTTATCATATGCCCAGCCCAAGGAACCAGCATTTGTGGCCTTTTTATTCAGTTGATAATTCAAATATTATTTCTCATACAAATAGATGATTTATTGTGCTCATTTATCACTAACTTGATACACTTGATAATCGCATTACAATCCCACTGTGTACTGAATGCCACTTACAGTTCCAACTAGTCAAGACAAGCACTGTTACTTTCAAGAAAAGATTGGCAGTAATCAAAGGTCTGATTTAGTAGTTGTTGGTAACTACATTTTTAAAGGAGGGGAAAAAAAATAGAAAGTAATAGGACAAATTTAATTTGATAATTGTATTTTATTAATGACATCTATTTTGGACACATGTTCCAATTGGGGTTGAAAAAAAGATAAACTAAACTGTTATCAATGCTTTGAAAGAGAATAAATGAAGTGTTTTATAATTCATCAATGAGAAGAATTGAAACATCTGTGACCCATATGACAAAACCGGAATCATACCAGAACCGCCACCACGACCACCTGCTTTGCACTTATGGACCTCTTTGCAAAGAATTTCAGAGTGCCTTTAAACACATTTTATTTTTTCTTTTTTTGAACAAATAAGACAAATCAAAGAGTAATAATGGTTTTCTCATGCCACAAAGTAAGTCAACAGCAAACCAGGAATAGATTTTCTAGGTTGTTTAGTCTCCTGCCATTATATTGTGAAATGATTATCATATTTGAGTATGTGTTGCAAGTTACTCTCCAGTTATCAGCTTACTATTTTCTCCCCAGCCCAAGCCTACTAATGCTGCTGTTTACAAACCTACAATGTCATCTGTATATGCTTTCCTAAGGGTCACGTGGGAAAGGGAGAGTAAGAGAAGGTCAGTCTCTAAGACTTTCTCTTCCCAAGTCTTCTCAAGGATTTCCCATGTTCCCTGGCAGCCATTTCCTCCTTTTATGACATAAGTTAATGAGGGAGAATAACATGTGTTTTATAGCCAATTTTGTAGAAATGCATTTATTTCATCTTTAGTTTGTTCATTACCAGAATGCAGTTCTTTCTTCTTGCTTCCTTTCCCCCAGTCCATTCTTTCCTTCACTTTATCTCTGATGCAACATTAGCTTATACAGCACCAAAATGCTCTCTTTATCTAGGAAGTAACTTGTTTCACTTTATTTTTTTTTCCCTTTCTATTTCGATTGTTTTCTAGATGCCACCTAGTCTTCTTTTCTATATCCAAGTTAGACTTAATGCATATTTGACAAGAAGCAACATTAAAGTTTGAAGAGTTTCACTAATTCAGAAACTCTAAAGACTGGGTGTGCATGGAAACCACCTGTGGAACATTCTAAATATACAACTGTTTGGGTCCGTCAATTCTAAAAGCGCAAAACTCACTTAAGCCAGTTAAACATTCTGCTGACTACAGTACAGAATTTTAGATTTAGAATTTGGTTTGGCTGATTTTCTCTACGCAATTACCACTATTCTTTACTCTTCCTACAAAGTCAACTGTTTATACTAGTGCAAAACATGCCAAAGGAACACATTTAGAGAGAACTGGAATGTTTGTGGATTATTTAGGTTTCAATTTCATCCATTAAATAAGGCAATGGAGACTTAAATTTCTAAGACTATATTGGTGTTTTCAAATGTCATTTTGATAAACCTGAAGACAAATCAAGATAGATTTCAAGCTCCTTGACAGCAGGGACCGTGCCTCTTTCATACTGTCACCAATGGATAAATTGGAGTGAAATATTTTCTCCTATATCTAATGTTATATGAGGTGCTGGTGATATTAAACTGGACAAAATATAGCCAAGAATAGGCTGTATAACCCAGAAAATTACAGTAAGTACAATAATATATACTGTAATAGTGGTTAGGGCAATCATTATTTAGACAAAATAAACTGACATTTGTGGCACACTTAGCATGTGCCAAGCACTGCTCTTGGCATTTTGAATATGTTCTCCTTTAATTTATTAAATATTTTGAAGATTTCTCAGGTTCATATTAATCTGATTAATCCTAAATGGATGTGCCATTCACATTACTGCTTTATAGGTGAGATAACACAGGCACTAAGTTATAGATTCTAAGGTTTCTTGTATAGGAAGGGATAGAAAGCAAAAACATATGCTAGGGGATGGCTCCACAACTCAATTATACTATACTGTCTCTGAGAAGGCCAGACCAGTCATTATAGTACTCAACGAATGAATTTGAAGAAAGAAGGGTGGGAGATTTGACAGAGCATCCACATAGTGTACCTGAAGCTGTTTCTTACAACTAGACACAATGTTTGAGTGTCTGTATGATTCCTTAAAGCCAAGGCAAAAGGGCAAGTGTTATCTGTTCCTCTACTTCCATAATGGGATGGAGTTAGGCTTTCCCAGCTAACCCTTCAATTGTCCTTTTCAGTTCTCTGTTCCTCTGTAGAAATACTATACCATTTTGGAACCAAACTAAAAATAACATCTTGAGGACAATACTTCCAAGAACTTCCAACATGTAATATTAACTTACAATGACATGCTATTGCAATGAAAACACACACACACACACACACACACACACACATATTTCTTCAGAATGAGGCAAGAAAGGCAAATCTAGAGATATTTCAGGTTAAGGGGATGGGAGGGTAGACTAGAGCTAAAGGCTGCTGCCAATAGTTTTTTGTTTGTTTGTTTTTTAGATCATAACATACAAGTTTCACAGAGCTGGAGAGAAGGGATTTATTAGATGCTCAGTTAAGTGGTTGTAGTGGTGTTTAGGGATTCAATTCCCATCATTCCTTTGGGGGCAGCACAAAAATAACAAAATTTCTATAAAAGAGTCAAGCAAGTGGGCTGTGAAAGGAGTGAGCCTCACATATATGGAAAGCAATCTGCACCGACAGATCTCACTGGTATAAATGTACTCCATCAAATAGTAAAAACCTCAATGGAAAGTCACTATATATCCAGGACAAGATTTGCAGGCTACTTGTTGAGGTGACTAACAAACAGAAGTGGTTAGCCTGGTGTACCATGCACCACAGAGATATTTTGTTAAGTAGGCTTAGTCAGCTAATCTTGTTGAGATTTCTCTCATACTACTGATTTCTTATTCTCAAAATAAATTAAGAGCCTTCATTCAGAATTCCCTGTAGTCTACCAGCTTGAATTTGTTGGGTATCTTTGATTGTCTCTTGTCTTTAGATTCCCTGCCTTGCCTTTTCAGATTGTGCTGTGCCCTTTGGTATTTCCCGTTAGTCCATGTCTGGAATAGCTAATTATGACAGCATAATTCCTGCCTGTACAACAAGAAACAGCAGAACCTTGCTAATTCACACCAATGACTGAAAGACTCCTGTGTAAGTTAGTGAATTATGCAAATGAGCAATAAGTGAAGAAAGATGATTCAAAATTGTATTTCATTCATTTATTTTGACAAGTGTAGTTTAGTCTTAATTATTTCAAAAATTTCTTTGTAGCATACTAATAAATGTACCGTGGCACATTTGTTGAAAGTGATAAAGCTTTCACTAACTGAGACCAGACTATGCTCCTGTGAATAATTTCATGAATATAGACACAGGCTCTGACCCTTTCTTTTATTATGAATTTAATTGACTCTTCAGCACTGACTTCATTTGGTAAGACAATATATAAAGACCAATAAAATATAGGAATAAGTTCATCAGCAAATACTGATTTCACAAACAGGTTTTTCTTATACTAAGGCTTTTATCGTGCTATTTTCATCAATCATGCTTTAAAGAAAACATTTTTATAGTCTATAGTCATAATGCCAATAGGGTTTAACTTTCAACTAAATCAAACTAGAACTGTCATTCATGACTTTTATTGATTTTTTTGAGACACTGTATCCATAGCAGTTGTTGCTAGCCTGTATCTTTCCATCCTTGCATAGCATGCAGTTTCCACGCATGTATCATAAGTGACCATCTATCCTTCTTAATTCCTCTTTGATGTTTTGTTTTACCATAGTTCTTTCTTTTAAAGTTAAAGACATCTGTTTTAAGATAAGTGGATGTATCACAGCATGTAACATTTTCATGTCAAAATACTTACATTATTATATTCTGAGTTAAATTATTTAAGATGGAAAAACATTTTGATATACTTTTGACAGATATATCCTGAAGGATGGATCAATTTCTTTGAAAGTACTACCAATGGTTACTGTGGGAAGTGAAGAGAGATTGCCCTTCTTCCAGTGTTCAATCTTGGGCTTAAAGCTGCACATAGATTCACTTCTTTAATAAGCACTTTTAGGCTAAACTTGCAATTTGGAGATGCATTAAAATCACCAAGCATTTGTCAAGGGAAGTTCTTTGATTTGCACAAGCTAGATAAGTAAGGAAAAACAGATAAAACATAGTCTCAAAGTAAACCACTACATCTGTGCTTATTAAAACCTCACCTACTCTGAGAGGCCCAATTCAGATTCCATTTCTACCTGGAAACCTCCTCTGAGGCATATGGTTAGAAACTAAGACACTTTAGGATTACTTTCTTCTATTAATATCATTGGTGCCGGGGCTGGAGAGATGGCTTAGCAGTTAAGAGCACTGACTGATCTTCCAAAGGTGCTGAGTTCAAATCCCAGCAACCACGTGGTGTCTCACAACCATCCATAATGAGATCTCACTCCCTTTTCTGGTGTGTCTGAAGATAGCTACAGTGTACTTAGATAAAATAATAAATAAATCTTTTAAAAAAAGAATCAGTGATGTCAGGTTGACATTTTTTTAGCTGACAGATTAAGAGCAGGAAAGCTATGGCAGAGAATAAAGAAGAGACAGTGACTTTAAGACTCTCAAGCTTTGCCAACTAAGAGGCTGTCTTGTCTCTTTGAGGTGGTTTTCTCATCTGAAAAATACCAACTATCCATATACCAACAGATGTAAATGTTCTCCATAAATAGTAAAGTCCAAAGGGCTGGAGGGGTAGTTCAATGGTAGAGAACTTGCCTAGCATGCACCAAGGCCTGGGCTCCACCCTTAGCGTCACAAAGTAAAGCAAATACTACCACTATCTCCCATAAAAAGCCAGCATATAGAGGGCAAAATGCATGGATAAGCAAGTGGTCACAAGCAGATTTACTTCTAGAAAGAGGAACCAGGTCTTGTTTTATACCTATGCTCTTTACATATCACATAGGGCAGATACTAGACATTTTTGCTGATTAGTACAAAGTTCAGGGCATACAGAATAGAAAAACAGACTTCTACAAAGACCTGGCATTGTGATCTTACTTGTGTGTTTTGTTTTGCTATCATTTCTTAAAACAAAAGTATATCATCAATGTCTAAAATTAGCCAGTAACACTACCATTTTTTGAAAACAGTTAGGCTAACCTTAAGCTTCAAAGGAAGGCACTAAGGCTCTTGGGGCTAGACCTGGAAGAATGCAATCAACATTAATTCAAGTCTTCAAGTCCAAGTCCATCAAAGACTTCAAAATAAAACCAGATACACTAAACTTGAAAGAGAAAGTGGGCACCTGCCTTGAATACACTGACACAGAAGACAACTTCCTGAACAGAACACCAATGGATCAGGATCTAAGACCTCATGAAACTGAAAAGCTTCTATAAAGCAAAGGTCACCATCAATAGGACAAAACAACAGCTAAATATTGGGAAAGGATCTTCACCAATCCAAAATATATAAAGAACTCAAAAAATTGAACACCAACAAACCAAATACCCAATTAAAAAATGGGGTACAGAGCTAAACAAAGAACTCTTTTTTCTTTTTTTATTAGATATTTTCATTTACATTTCAAATGCTATCTGAAAGTCCCCTATACCCTCCCCCTGCCCTGCTCCCCAACCCACCCACTCCCGCTTCCTGGCCCTGGCATTCCCCTGTACTGGGGCATATGATCTTGGGGCAATGGGGCAAGACCAAGGGCCTCTCCTCCCATTGATGGCCAACTAGGCTATCCTCTGCTACATATCAACAAAGAATTCTTAACACATGACTCTAAAAAGGCTGAGAAATACTTATACATATGTTCAACATCTTTAGTCATTAGGGAAATGCAAATCAAAATGACTTTGAGATTCCATTTTACACCAGTCAGAATGTCTAATGTCAAAAACTCAACGGACAGCACATGTTGGTGAGGTTATAGAGCAAGGGGAACACTCCTCCATTGCTGATGGGGATGCAAACTTGTATAATCACTTTGGAAATCAATTTTTTCAGTTTCTCAGAAAATTGTGAATAATTCTACCTGAAGAGCCAGCTATGCTGCTCCTGGGTATATACCCAAAGGATTCTCCACCATACCACAAAGACAGTTATTCAACCCCATTCATTACAGCCTAAATCAGAATAGCCAGAAATTGGAAACAACCTAGAATTCAATTCCCCAACTGAAGAATTGATGAAAACAAAAATGTGATTCATTTATCCAATGGAGTACTACTCAGCTATTAAAAACAAAGATATCATGAATTTTGCAGACAAATGGATGGAACTAGAAAATATCATCCTGAGTGAGGTAACCAAGACCTAGAAAGACATGCATGGTCTATACTCACTTATAAGTAGATATTAGTTATAAAGTACAGGACAACGCTATAATCCACAGACCCAAAGAAGCTCAGTAACAGGGAGGGCCCAAGGGAGGATGTTTGAATCTCACTTAGAAGGGGATGTAAAATAGACATCGGAGATGGATGGATGGAAGGAACTGGGTGGGAAGGGGATGGGGAGGGAAACTCAGGTGGTGATCAGGTGTGGGGAGAAAGGGTTAAGTGAGGGAAAGAACAGGTCATTTAAAAAGAGTTATTATCTAATGCATAGAGACAGACATGTGAATCAGAAGAAATCTGTATAAATCCCAAATATTGCTGAGAACACAAAACATTTCTGAAAGTCTTCTTTGGAAAGCTCCAAGAGAAAAGAAAAGTCACATGGAATGCCATGTGACTACAGAGATGAGCCTTTTACTATTTAAGGTTGTATTGCTAAAAGAATTAACTGTGATAGATTTTCAGTGGTTTCTTCAATGTACATTTAGAGAAAAAAACACTAATCTGGGGAAAGAAAATTTGTGCAACAATATCTAACTCCCAAATGCTTTATTTAGATAACAATAGATAATATATGTTACAAAAATATCAATACCTTAATATCTACTCCTATACCTATTTTTCACCCAAAAGCCAAGAAGCAATTAATATGCATTTCTGAAACTTACAGTACATGCTACCATGATACTTAATGGATCTACTCTCTTCTCTACCATAAGTATTATAAACCTTTTCCTCCTAATTAAAGTGCAATTAATTCAACCAACCTCCAATTACTCTTCTTCAACACTGTCCAACTTAGACAATAAAGCAGTCTCTAGGATGGGTTTTAAACCTGGGCTAAAATAGACTCCTACAGACCAAAATGGTTCTGGGATTTCTCTCTGTAGTGTAATTTAGATGTCATATCTAATTTGCTGTCATGACTATTGTTTCACTGTGCAATTTGTACGTCGTTTTGAATGGTAAAGGCATCATAGCTTTATTGAATTAAACCTTCTGTCTTTATTTAGGGTCTGATGTTACATGTTTGTGCATTTATGTTTATGTCTGAAAAGCTGCTTGACATCAGGTAGTAGAAAAAAGGATATGCTTTTCTGATATGTTTTCTTAAACCTCAGAAAGTATAAACATAAACTGGATACAATTATCTCTAAATGAAAGAAGCAGAATACTGCCTGTTACTATTACTTCTTTTAAAGGTAGAAGTAGTGAAATAAGAGCTGTTGTTACTGATGACCTGGCAATTCTGTGACCTAATGCCTTGATTACTAATTCTATTGGTCAATTAAGAATGTTCCTTAACACTGAGGTTTTGTGACTCTATCTTAAACAGGTACTCTGTTTAAGATACCATAACTCTGACCATAGTGTCAACTCAAAAGGGGCCCATACTGCAACTCACTTTATTGTCTGTGGCTGTCCTTCTTCTGGCCTATGAGTTCAAGTCCTAATGCCATGACTAAGACCAAGTATGGAAAGCCTTCCATTAGACCACCGGAATAGCCTTTTAAGTAATTTTTAGTGCATGAAATTTCATAAAGTTTTTACTAGATAATTACACTTCCTGATTTTGTAATTAGTGGAAGTACATGCAATTACATAATAATTATGATAGTAATTACGTAATTAAGATGTATAATTATGTAGTAAAAAACATCATGGAAATAAAACCATCTACTGTGTAAGCACAATACATTTGAGAAGTAAATTCACCAACTCAACTGTTTAAAAATACTTTTCTTCAAAATAAAGTGATTAGCTTACATTATGATCTAACTGCTTGAAAATTGTTTAATATTTTTTTTCCATTGGTGATAGAAGTGTGTCTTAAAAGTACATGACAGAAAATCTTAACAGGTCCTTCTCATTCTTAACCACTAGAAAGAAAAAAAGCATCACAGTATGTTTTGCAAATGGAGGCACCAACCACTGCTCTATCACCTAGTCACTGCAGCGCTGCTGCCCTTGTTTGTGCTGCTGTGCCTGGCACTATAAAAGGGGAAAGGAAGCTGCTCATTGAAAAGACAGTAATAGGAAAATGATTTTATAAAATGAGTCACATGTCTGTCATCATAGCATGCCTCTGGGTCCCTGAGTACATAAAAAATGCAAAGGCTGAGTGTGTATTTACTGAAATGGGCTTAAAGAAAAGACATACAATTAGAATCTGGAAGTTTGCTGCCCAAATGTATGGCAACTTTCACATACTACCTTAGTTATACTAAAAAGAATGACAGAAAATATACAGAACCAAGACACTCCTAGCTAAGGGCAAAGCAATTAAGGTGACAATTTCCTGGAAAATGCACTTTCGCTTTGGCTACACTGTTAGTTAAAAACAAAACAGGCAGTACCCACAAAGCGTGTGACTGTGTGCTTTGTCACTGCTGTAGTGAGCAAAAAACAGACCATAGAAATCAGCTGCCAGAAGCAAGGTAAATTTCAAGCAAACATTTTTTAGTAGCCCACTTAAAAAAAAAAGTCATTTCACTTTTTAAAAAAATCTACTTAAAATCTTTACAAGTGTGCTAAGTCAACATTGTAATGAGGTCCTGAAGATGGACAGTGAAACTTCAGCCTGGGAGAACATCGAGTGGCCCTCACATGGAATGGGCGTGGGCCTATATTCTGCTCTCTCTCTCTTAGAATCCTGAGAGGTTGAAAGGTATTTTGAAAATCCCAATTTACTTCTCCCCTGTTCTTTCTAGCTATGAAGAAGCAAAACGGAAAGAGCTCATGTTTTCTTGCTTTTGTCACACCCCCACCCTCATCAAGTTACTACATTTTCAGCTTAAGTACAGAATATATTTCAAAGTCCAGGCTGTGATAGGAAGTCCATTTTAACACTTGAACAGAGCTCCTGGTGTTGACATATTTGTCATTTCAGAGTTTAAGTACAAGGATGGCCTTAAGCAATGAATGTGTAAAATGGAAGTAGGCTTTAGTTATTAGGAGGAAATATGTCTTAGATCAGTGCTTTACAAACCTTAGCGTGTCTAAGAATTACCTGTGGATCTTGTTAAAATGCAGGTGTTGATGCAGCAGGTCTGGGAGCCCTGAAAGTTTGCATTTCTAACAACCTCCCAGGTGATGGCAATACTGCTAGTACACGGATCACACTTGGGAAAATGCAAGGAAAAACCAGTTGGTTTGCATTTATTTATGTTGTTTTCACTCATCAAATTGTGAATTGTTAGAGTAACCATTGCAAGATGAGTAAAATTCTTTGTGAAATTGTAGCGTTTTGAATTTTTCTTATTGTAAAAGATGTTTATAACTTGAAAAATTACAGAAAAGTAAAAAGGTCCATGCCATGACATGGGCCTAGCACTTAAAGAGCTGTAGTTACCGTCACAGCATTGGACCTGTCAACTTCTGTTAGGGATGGAGAAGGGACTCAGTTAATGGTTGTGATGCATTGAGGAAACAGAGATTTTTCTTCAGCAGCACAGTCACTGGCAATCTGCCCATGCTGATGCAGCAACCCTATTTAAATTCAGTGTGATGTATGCATGAAGGTACCCAGAAGTAGAAGGGGATCTTAATTGAGAGGAAGAGGGTGAGCAGGAGGGGGCCAAGAGGACTGAATGGGAAGGGAAATAAGATTAAAATACATTAGATATGTATGAAACTGTCTATAATTTAAAAATAGAAAATAAAAACAATCAACCAAGATAATGATTATAAAAATATTTTAGTGTTCCTTACTAGTTTTCCCAACTTGCAAATCATTAAAACTTGTTTTGCAGCCAGCAGGCGTGGTGGCGCACGCCTTTAATCCCAGCACTCGGGAGGCAGAGGCAGGCGGATTTCTGAGTTCAAGGCCAGCCAGAGTGAGTTCCAGGACAGCCAGGGCTACACAGAGAAACCCTGACTCGAAATTAAAAAAAAAAAACCACAAAAAAACAAAACCTTGTTTTTCACTTTAACATTACAAATTGTTTCCTCTTAAGAGTAAACTTGTGTAGTGTCTAACAACCGCAGTAAGCATTCACTTTTCTATTTTGTTGGGGGTGGTGTTATGCATATGTATTTCTTTTGATTTTGATGGTATGAGATGATTTATTGCATGTGTTTTCCTGGTTGTAGTTAACCTCCTTAGGCAGCCTGGTGGACTAGTGAGTTTCTATCTTCAATTTGACATAACCTAGAGTCACTTGGGAAGGGGAAACCTTCACTGAAGAACTGTTTCTATCAGACTGGCCTGTGGCCATATCTGCAGTAGTTTGTCTTGATTAATAATTGTTTTGAGCAGCAGCGAGCGTCCATAAGCAGGAGGGCCCTGGGATTGTATATAAGTCAGCCAGCAAGCCAGAAGCAACGTCCCTCCATGGTTCCTCAAGTATGAATTGTGACCCCGTAAGAGAAAGCTGACATTAAACCCTTTCCTCCCCAAGTTGCTTTTTGCCATGGCGTTTAGTCACAGCAAAAGAAAAGCAAACCAGGATACCTGGCTTCAAAACTCTTTCCACATTTCTACAATTGCTTCTTATACATGTTGTGAACTGCTAACTTATGAATTTCTATCATAAAAATTCCCTTAAACTGCACCATAAAACACTTAAAAGAACAAAACTCAAAGCATTAGTTGTATGTAAAAAAAAATACAAAGAAATAAAACCTGAGTTTAACATTATCTGCTTAAAATCTGTTTTATATAGAAAACCATTTCCACAATTGTGAGATAATTTTAAGAAAAATACTGAGTCAGATTTTTACTTTTCTACATACTTTACAGGTATACTTTCCTTGGTATTAGTTATTAAAACTAAAATTTCTGGGAAAAAAGACAGGTGATCTATAAACGACTCCAAGTAAACAGGCTCTCCCAGTAGAGCAGCTATCCATATGAACTCATAGTGATTCTGACAGCACACACAGGACCTGGACAAGTTCAAGTCAAACCAAATTCCAGCATGGAGGAAGGTGGACATCAATTCTCAACCCTAGCCAAGGAGCCCGTATGTATGTAAGTTGACCACACTCCAGTGGAAGGTCACACATCCACAAACAGATATGAGCAGTACAAACTGGACTTGAAGGGCTTTAAAAAAAAAAAGGACACAATGTTGGAAAGCTAGGGAAGGGAGGTGGGACGTGGAGCTGGAAGGAGTTGGGGAGGCAGATGAATATGATCAAAACACTCTGTACAAAATACAATTTGAAAAGCCAGAAAGTAGAGAGAAAGCCTTTCTTAAAAATTCTTTTGGGGCTGATGAGATGATTTACTAGGTTAAAGCAAGACTGAGAACCTGAATTCAATTCCTAAAACCTACATGGGGGAGAGAGAGAACTAACTCCTGCAAGGTGTCCTCTGATCTCCACTTGTATGCTCTGCATGAATGTGAATGAAATATAATAAAAATTCAAGTTTCCAACGAAACAACTTAACTCATGGGCTTACGAGCAAAGTAACTGGACCAGACAGGCCCCTGAAGGATTGAACAAAGTAAATTCTAAGGATGTCAACTGGCTGAGAGAAGACTCCAGGGGTTCTTTGCTACTTTTCTTTCAGTACTTCTAGCAATAATGAGCCTCTCCTGCATGTTAACTTTAGCAGTCCAAGAAATAGACATCCTTAATACTGAAAGGCGACCTGACCCGAGATGCTTAGACATCTCCAAATTGCAAATAATTCCTTCAGTAAAATCCTTATCTTCTGGTTTCAAGAAAGATTGCACCTTTATAATCCCCTTCATGTTTTAGAACTAACCACTGCCTTCCTTGGAGACCATTTTCTCAGAGTAATACGGCTGTGCTCATTTTATGAGCAAACTGCTCAGCTGATAGGAAGAAAAGACTAGGGCCCTGAATAAGTGTGAGAAGCAGTCAGCATGGCTTACTCATCAGTCCTGAGACCTGATATTCTTTGAGTTCAAGCTTTGTATCAGCCAAATGACAGACATTTGCCTTTAGTTATTTGCAACGTGTGGAATCTATATGAACAATATGTAAAAGTATGAAGGAAGTTTTATAAGTTTATGGCACACCTGAGTCAAGGCAGACAATACAGAGTTCTGCTTTTCTTAAAGCTATTCCCCAGTAATAAACAGTACTATTTACTAGGAACAATTTCCCCCAAATCCCTGGAATCACTCGTGTGACCTTGTTTTCCTCTGGGAATTCTTTAATCAAATATTTAGTGATTAGGCTACAAGATGCAGTCCTGTCTCGATGAACTTAAGTGAAAGAGAAAGCAAAATAAAACACTTGAGACTGCTCAAAAAGGTCACAGGGGAATGCAAAAGATGGAAACATTTCTTTCATTCAATTTGTTCATCAATCCAGCGCTGTTTCCTCACGGGGCCGCCTTGAGGTAGTATTACACCCGTGAAATGATAAAATCATGAATGGCTAAACATCAAGAAGAGACAATGGTACCAGATAACAAACTTCTTTCTTGAAATAGACTAAAGCCTGAACTGAAAGAGCAATTAGTGTTCCCTCTCTTTGCTTAAGGCAAGTTGATCAGGTTAGTGGTAATAATATCATATTTAGCACCTGATGAATCTGCCTTCCCCCAACAGACTCTGAGGTTGTCCAGGGCAGAGATTATCAGCCATTTATCCTGCTTTTGTTGACATAAGAGTTCACACTCAACACAAAATAAAATCTACACATAATGTTGTGTTTATTATTTCTCCATAAATGAAAACAGGTTCTACAGGGGAAAGAGACCTTTTTCTTTCCTGCATTTATAAAAGCAGATAATTCAAGTACCTGGGCAAAGATGGGAATTGATTCTGGTTTCCCCAAACTGCTCATTTATTCGTACTCAGGCCAAGGCACCACAGGATGAGGCAGTCAAATAGGACCATTTTATGCTGCCATCCTGGAAATGGATTTTTACTTCACATATTGCCACAATGTTCTAAAACCTCCCTTGGACCCATTATGCCATCTGTGTACATTCTGGAGCAGTTACAACAATAATGCCAATGTCCCACAGAAATAAGACTTTTAAAAATGTTATGTAGTTACCGTGAGCATGCAGTAAACACTTCACCAAGTGAGTAACAATCCTTTAACATTTTAAAGGAAAGGGGAAAATATCAAATGGGGTTAATTCACATTATGGACTAATGGTCTGTAAACTTTCATTTGAAAGAAAAAAAAAAAGCTTTGACAGAGCTACTTTTCACTGTAAAAATAAATAAACCTCTTTCAAATAATTTGTACATGTTTCTCCCAAGTCAAATTTCTGAGTTTCAAACAAAAATTAAAAGCACCACCCAGCTACAACCTTTAAAACATAGGCTTCCTAATGTGAATGGTAAGACAATCTTAGTGAAGGAAACGTTGCTAGGAACTGCAAGGAAAGCAGAGTCTACAGCAAACACTTCACACACCAGTCACGGGGCACTTGTTGACAGATGATACTTAGAGTGCATTGACCACAATGTAACTGTGCTACAACTGACATTTTTCACGTGGCGTCTGATAGTAACATCTACTGTGTTCTGGCCTTGGTCCAAATTACATCAATATATTTGCCCTTTGGTTCCTACAAGTTTAAAATTCACTTTTATACTAAAGAATCCCTTGAACAGCACACTAAAAGAGAATTTAATTTCAAGTAATAAAATGAGAAGTGATTTTACATGTTATAGTACTATACAATAAGGAAATTTCTCCTTATATATAAGTATTCTTATTTCCCATTTTCCTCATAGACTACAACTTATATTAAATTCTCTTTTATTTGGGAACATTTTCCCTGATCTATTCAAGATGTTTTGGACAATGGTTTTCTTTTTCTTTTGAGACAAGGTCTATTACATAACCCTGGCTGTCCTGGAACTCCCTTTGTAGACTGGGCTGGACTTGAACTCCTAAGAGATCCACCTGCCTTTGCCTCCCAGGTGCTGGGAACAAGCTATCCTATAGTGAATAACCTACATTGGCTAGAAGTACCAAGAGGTTATGGGGAAGCAGGTACTTATATGCTGACACACCCAGAAAGAAGTCACAAACCCAAGAGAACCAGATGTATTCACCAGAGAATCAGAATTCAAATCTCCCAATTCATAAGTACCTTTAAAGCCCATGGGGGCAAAAGGAGAACATACATTAATAATATCACAAGTAAAAACAGGCTAGATACTAGACATTAGTAAATGTCATTAAGCCTATTTATTAATAGGCAGAAGGAACTTCTTGTCTACATAAGCTCTATGTCATAGAAAACATGTTGTGGAGACAAAGTGGTTGTTGAATATCCAAAGACAAAATACTAATATTTCAACCAAGATCTTCATTTAGTTGTAAAAAGGTTTTCTTTCCAAGGACAGATAAACTAAGGAAGCCAAGGAAATAAAAAATAATTTCTAGAGTATCTCATAGGTAAAAAACGTGAAGTTACTTATGACTAGAATTGAAAACATTGAGACCAAATCAAGGGCAGCATGGGAATTTTTATGTGAAAAAACTCCAGCCATATTTGTAGGTTTTTATATGCTGTTGAGGTTGCCTCCAGCCCTAATACCAACCAACAAAGCCCTGAATTGATATTCGCTGACAAACAACATAAACACTCTGTAGGTAACTAATAAGAAAAATGTGTAAATTTGCCTTTTTTATTTTTTACAGGTAATAGAAAAGTTGTCAATGTGATTTTCAGGTAGGAGAAAAAAACATGCACTTGTCATGACATTTTCAAATACTTTAAGTTATGTAACAAAGCTTTTCCCAGACCCATTAAGTCCCACAGTGCCTGCAAGTCTTGTGTAAGGAAATGCTGGGTACAGAAGGCTCCAGGCAGCATCTGATCATATGGGTTGAGGTACCTATACATTCTCTTAGGATGGAGTCAATAAAAGAACTCCACCCCACTCCTCTCTTTCAAAATGAACCTAGGCTTTTAGTGAACAGCGGAGACACACTCCAGGTCTATTTTTTTGTGGTAATATCTAGTTTTTGTAGGCCCAATGATCACGTTGCCTATGCTTACTTTATTACAATTACTAAACTCTATAGAAAATAGCATTTTCAAAATATAGCATTTAAAGAGTCCTTTTTGTACTGTTCCTCCCCCAAAAGCTTGCTTTAATAGAGAACAATGTAAGACAGGCTGTGGGGGCCAAAGCTGGGGATTCCTATGCCACCGCCCCTCATGTAGGGGATCCCTGTGTTCACATAGGCCCCTACAGCCTGCTTCTGAGACAGCAATGTGATGCTGTGTGAACAGCCTGACACAGTAGGTCTGGCTTTTATGATGCAAATTTCCACTTTAAACTCAATGGTAATTACAGTATTTTAACGTACCTTTCTCATGTTCAGTAAGTTTTTCCAGTGCACAGTCCGCATCAAAAATGTACCGGTAAAAGCACAGCTGGGTGTACAAGGACTTGTCAGAATACTGCAATATAACAGAAAATAAATGAATACTACTATGTGGGGATGAAGATCACTCTCAGCAGACTGTATTATCTAATTTTAACTTCCATATCAAGCAACATTCTGTAAAGAAAGAGGGTGAGTAAGGAGAGGATCACACTAATGGGGTGTCCCCCTCATATAACACAGGTACCTTTCACAATTCAGAATAAATCCTGCCACTTGGATCACAGATTACTACTTGCGAAGCTGCAGACCGATTACCCCTGCTGTCAAAAAACTGATTTTGTCAAATTGCAAATTCCTAGGCACCCATGACAATTTTCACTGTTAATTGGGAAAAGTGGTACTGCTCTTCCTAACTGGGACCTGTCCATGCTAGCAGGAAGTTAAACAATTTCTGGAAACGGTTTAACATATATTGCTATACTATGAGCCCAATTTTCTGAATCATGGGGGCAATACATTGCCCTTGCCAACAAATGGCTTATAGACACAATGTTGGCATTTAAGAAGACCACCTGTTCTGTGCTAATCTGAAGTGGGCAACAGATGATATCTGAGAAGTAGCATGAAATAACAGGATTTCCATCCTACCGTGGCAAAGCAGTAGCCAGTTCTAAC
>LR753411.1:342711-351910 GCA_902729485.2 Mus minutoides
AACCAAGTACCCAGCACCTACTGGATAAATGAATTAAACTGTAAACTTCTGGACGGGTTGGACTGGTATAGAACCCAATAATTCATGCTCACTGTTAAGTACTCCAGAAAACTTTATCTAAAGAATCTTTAAATTCTTGAACACAAATGCCCCTTTTCATGATTAAATTAAAAACTGTCATTAATATAGTTCTACTGAAGATTTGCCTTTCGAATTCTAATACCTTCAATTTCCACATACCTTTAAGTGGAAATTATCAGTCTTGAGGACAAAAAGGTTGAGACAAGCTTTCTTGGTTTTCTTGCCACTCAAATCAGTTTCCTATCCACCTTATTTGCAAAAATCTATATTAACTTAGCTATTTTGCAAATATGGAACAACAGAGGGTGAGAAAAAAATACTGATTTGCCAACACTACTGTACTTTGCAAAAGAAATGATTTCCATAGGCTACAGAAATAACTTATTTGGATTACTTCAATTAATCCTAATACAAAACATTACCACCACTTCATTAATCAGCTGCTTGTGAGGACTCCTTTTCTAAGAAGTCTTTTTGGTAATTTGATTAGAAAGAATGGTGGCACGCATTATCATGATTCAGTATGTCCATCGAACAGACAATTTACAGCAAGTTTTTGATAATGATGAGCTTTAAAAAATACAGTAATTTCTTCATTTCAGAATCCTATTTTTTATAAATATGATTTTTCAGTCGTTGGCAGTATTGTTGCTGAATAAGCATTAGGAAATATTTCAGTGCTTTAAGAGGCATTTCTTCCCCTCTCCCCACAAACACCCCCCCACGAATGATGCAGTAATTAAAACCTAATTATTATCTTCATTTTAAACAAAACCTAAAGTGAATACCAATTAATAACAACATACTAATGAGCATCTGCTGTGATGAAATTGAATATGAATGTGCTGCAAATTTCGGGTAATTTATTTATTTATTTATTTTTTAGGGTAAGTGCCACTGGTCGCTTTCTACTGTTAGAAGATTATATAGAATGTACACCATTTTCTATGAAGTCATTCTGCACATGGCAATTTCCATCTGAAGAGACAGGGGAGGTTTCAATATCACAGATGTCAAAATAACCAAGTATTGGCCATGTTGTCTTTATAGGGATGGAGGACAATTCTACTGACCTCTATTCAGAAAAAGAATTTACTGTCTTCTACACAAAGGGTTTCTTTTGTGATGTTTTGTTTCTATTTAACACTTAAAAATCATTTGAGGGCTGGAGAGATAGCTCAGTGGTTAAGAGCACTGACTGCTCTTCCATAGAAGTTCAATTCCTCGCATTGACATGGCAAATCACAACTGTCTGCATCTCCAAGATCTGACACTCTCACACAGACATACATACATAGAGGAAAAACACCAATGCACATAAAATAAAGATGTTTAAAAATATTTAAATCTGTACCTTATTTTACATGTAAAGATGTACAAGTAATACAATGAAGTTTAAATAAAATTTTCAAATGAAGATTTGAAAGTCATCACCTTGGTTTCCTATACAAACTTAAGATGATATAAAAATTTTATTTAAGCTAGAACTACTGAGGTAATCATTTGATATCAGATTTATAAATAGAACATTAAGAAGTAAACTATGAAGAGAGAATGAGATTAAGACAGAGCCTTAGTCTCCACATCTATAGTACATACTGGTAAGGCTACTTTAGTACTGTTCAAGTAGGTTCTGTTTGTATGCTTCAGAGACTTATCCAAATGTTTAGTTTTAAATTTTTTCAATTAAAAATGTAATGGTATGCTGATATATAGGATATCATATATCTTGGTCATTAAATTTTTAATGAATATGTAGATATCTGCTATATATAAACATTTAAGACATCTAACTCCAACATATTAACTGGTGTGTCCACTGATGGAATTTTAAAAATTCTATTAAGTTAAAACAGACATCTATATTGCTAAGAGTATCTCTTATCTGTTTTGCATATGACAGATGCTTTTACAATTCTATATGAAATCTTATTTGAAAAAGGGTTCCCTTGGTTGGGTAGTTTTCAGAATGTCCTTTTAGTTATAAGCTAGACAGAAAATTATAACTTGACTGTTTTCTTATTTGCAAAGGGTCACTGGACCTTTCTTGGCACAACTGACTAAATATCTGCCTTTCATTAGAATAAGAAAATTCTAGAATTTCCTATTCTACCTCTATCCAAAAAAAAAAAAAAAAAACACCTTTGGAAAATTGACATGTAGGATGTTTGATCAGCTTTCTAATATCTTGATAACTGCTCTTAAACAGCCAGTCGTCATTGTGATAAGTAAATAGCAAGTTACTAGAATAAACATACATCACTAGTATAAATGGAATAAGATTGGGATGAAAATATAGCCAACTTCATTGACCTACCTACAAGTTAAGGTGAAGTCTGGGCTAAGAAACATCTCAGAACAAGTTTGTTTCATATGGAATAAGGTGAGCATGAGCATGGTTGATCCAAGATCTGGGATGTTAATCAGTCAGGCTAGCATCATCCAAGTATTCATTCAACTAACCTAGGACACACCAAGCACTGCTAGGACTCCATCTAAAACCATAAAGGCAACAGTTTAAGACTGTATAAACTGAGCTGGTGGTATACACCATTAATACCAGCATCCAGAAAGGAGAGACAAGTAGAGGATCTCTGTGAGTTCAAGGACAACCTGGTCTACAAAGTGAGTTCAAGGACAGCCAGGGTTACTTACATAGAGAAACCCAGTCTTTAAAAAACAAAAAACATAGCATAATGTCAAGTCCAGTGTGGGTGCATTTTCTTTATTGTCTTATCATATTTCTTTTGTATGTGCATGCATATGTGCATGCATGCCCATGCTACCCTACATGCATAAAGATCAGAGGTCAGATTGGCAGGAGTAAGTTCTCTCTTTCCACTTGCTTTTCTTGGTTCATCAGGCTTGATGGCAAGTGCCTTTACATAGTTCTATAGGTACATCTTCTGTGTCAGAGTTAAATACATCTCCAGTCACCTTTTATTTACTATCATTCCCTTTCTATAATATCTTGTCTTGATCTGAGACATGGTCTTATTTTGTAGACCAGGCTGGCTTGGAATATGTTACATGGAGCTTAGGCTTACAAATTCTCCTATACTGGCCCCTTGAAGTGTAGGGATTACAGGTATGCACAACCACACCCAGCTTTTATAACTTTTGATTTGGTTCTGATACTACACTGACAAGTCCCTGACAGCCATATTCATTCTAAATTTCTGATAATATTTAATCAACACAGCCATTTGATGACTAAATGTAAATTAATTACGATAAATAAAAAAAGCTATGTTCCTTTAACTTATAAAATACAGTACGTAATCTTTTACAATGCATTCAATCCTCATTAACTAGGAGAGACCAGAAGCAACTGGGATTATTTCCCATATTTTATACAACTCAGCAAGGTAAAATCATGTTCATGATTCCAGACCTAATAAAAAACAGTGTAATTCTAGTCAGTTTTAAAAAATCAGTAGACTCAATATGGGAATAACTATTCATAGCTAGACTTAAGAAAGATACAGTATTTTATGGCCAAATAGCATCTTATATGTTGGCAAAAGATGTGGATCTAGTCTAGATGAGAGAAAGCCCGTATGTCCACATAGCTTGAAATCAACAAAGATTTTTCCAGATGCTTTATATGCATTAAGTCAAACTATGTGAAAACGTCTTGAAGTTTAGGATGACAAGACAGTTTTCAGATCAGTCTCCTCTGTTGTATTTAACAGTAAGCATGTAAAATAGCTATTCTGGTTATCTTTATTTTATAGGAAGAACGTTGAGACTCAGGCTACTGGACTTGTCTTAGGTCATTTAGCTAGTTGGTAAGAGGCATACCAAAACTCTGGTGCAGGTTTTCAGTGTCTAAGTCTTTTGATCACTCAATGCTACTTTTCATTTACATAGTAGTCTACTACTACTAGTCATTCTCCCAGTCAACTGGTTTTTTGTTTTTGCTTTGTTTTGTTTTGTTTTTTGTTTGTTTGTTTGTTTTTTGGTTTTCCCCCACTGAGGCCAGTTTCCTATCAGAAATATCAGCTTTGTTGCCAGAGGTCATCTATTCATATGCACTAGATACCTTCCTTCCAGCTGTCAGGATGGTTCGATGTCATATTCAAAACATAGCCAAGCAAAGGTCAGTGAAGTTTAATCATCAGACTAGAAAAGGGACACTAGCTTGGGGCTAGAGGCAGAGGCTGGATAAGAAACTGACCAAACCAAATAAAAAGGCTTTCCAATGTGCATCATTGCACCCTAGAAACTTAATCTCCACTTCTGCCAATTTAACCTTGTAATTTCTGTTTATATTAATTCTCAAAAGCTCCCCTAAAAATTTGCCTCTAAGGTGCATACAGCGGTGCAGAACTGTAATTCCAAGGGTGCCAAGTTCAAGGCTACAAAAGTAGACACTTAAAACAAAACAAACAAACAAACAAACAAAAAACAGCCGGGCATGGTGGCACATGCCTTTAATCCTCTGGGATGCAGAGGCAGGCAGATTTCTGAGTTCGAGGCCAGCCTGGTCTACAGAGTTGAGTTCCAGGACAGCCAGGGCTATACAGAAAAACTCTGTCTTGAATAAACCAACCAACCAACCAACCAACCAACCAACCAACCAACCAACCAACCAAACATAGGCCAGCAAGATGGCTCTACAACTAAAAGCATGTGCCATGTAAATCTGCCTGCCAGAGTCTGATTCCAAAACAGACCATGGAAAAGACAAAGTTGTCTTTTGACCTCTGTATGCATGCTCAACAGAGATGTGAGTCCTAACCCTACAGATAAAGTAAGTAAGTAAGTAAATGGACAAATAGATAAATAAATAGAAGGTACTTCTAATATATTATGTACAAGTATGAAAATGCTACCACTGAACATTATGTATAGTTAATAAATGCTAAGAAAACATTTAAAACATATATAAATAAAAACAAAAACCAATCTACTTCTGATTGGAGGGAGATATGTCAGCATTTGAGTTCTCAGAAATAAAGTTTACTAACTGAGCACATTAAGTCTTTAAGTATATACTTGAAAATGTTTTCATTTGGATTTAGAAATTGCTATTGGAACATCAAGAGGCTTTCTTGGTTTTACAAATGAAAATACAGAGGCTCCTAGAGGCCAAGTAGGCTCTCATTTGGAAATATAAGTGGGGGTGGCAACACAGCTCCTCAAGGCACTGTTATGAGGGGTGACTAATATGTAGGAAACACTCAATGTAGCACCTGGAATACTGCAAGTGCTAAGTAAACGGCAGCGTTATAACTATTAGCTATAAACACTTACTTACCCTTGGGAAGTTTCCTGAAATAAACCAAACTGGTACTTCCAAGAAGACTTTTTAAAAATTTGGTACTTTATTCAAGAGCCAAGGTCAAACAAAAGAAGTTGCCAATGTTATAAGCAAATAAAAAGAAGGTGGTTAAGACTTCTGTACCAGTTATGGTAAGGAAATAACCTGACAACGTTTCTCTTTCCAATAAGCTGCGTTGGGACAAGATACTTCTTTGGTCTTAGTTTCTTCAGGTTTGTGTCAGTTCTGTTACTGTATTGAAGTATATTCAAGGACAGGGATTCAATCTTAAACACATACTCAGGGTTCTCTCAAGACTCTGGCACAGACAATAATAAGGATGGCATATATGTTTAAGGAAAAAAAAGCTAAGAATCAAGCTAAGCAAGGGCATTCTATGCTACTCAATATAAAGCTGTGCATTAAGGTTTACTAATACCTCAAACAGGGCCAGATTGGGCTTGAATCTCACTAGTCTTTACTAGATATGTGATCCTGAACAAAGTGTCTATCAGTGTTTCTCCACATGTAAAACAGAGTTAATAGGGTTAGAGTGTGGAAAATACTTAGAATTGTGCCTAAAACACAGTAAGTGGTCTTATTTTCTTTTATTTTTTGTAGTGTTTAAATTTGGCCACATCATGCTTTTAATTAATTTCTACAGTATTTGCTTTATCTAGCTCTTAATATACCACTGTTTCAAAAAGTTATATAGTTTATAAGCTCTTATGAGAAGGAAATTATAGCTATGGATATAGTTTATAGTGAATGATGCCACTGCACAGTACAGCATCTAAAAGCTCCAAAAATGATGCTGAAGGAATACTGAAATATTTTGGGTGAGAGGGCCACTTAGCTCTTAACAGAAAGTAAAGAGGTAGATTTTGGAGATATGGTAAGAACTCCTGGGTCAGTCAGTCATAATCTCTAAGTTTGAGTTTACCCATCTGCAAACCATCCACTGGGAGGGTTGTAGGGACACATCACAGGCTTACATAAAATGTTTGAAACACGTCTACATCACATACAGAAATGGTGGGCACTCAGGCTTAAAATATTACTTAGGAGTTACACTTTGTAATACCTTTGCTTTGGTGCTAAGATACCCATCATTACATTTTAATGGTCCTAGAACAAAGGTAAGTTTTATAGCTGCTGGTCTAACTAACCATTTCTTTCTCTCTTAAATCCTATTACTAAATCAGCAGTATATCTTATAATTGGCATGATAAAAGGGAAAGCAGTAGGCATAAACCAAGTTAATATTCCTGCCTTCTGTGTTCTCCTGATTCAATAGTAAGACTAAGTTCTTGTTAATATCCAGTTTTCCCAGCCAGACTATGTTCATTATCCTTCTATGCACAGCTCAGTCAATGAAATAATGAATAGTCTGTTCGCCAACATGACTCAGGCTATTTGGCCACAAACTCAGTGTTCTAATGGACTATCATAGTACTAGATAAGAAGTTATTCTCACACTAAGATATCACTTAGTAGACTCCAATCATTTGGGTCTTAGGTAGTTGTTTGAACATGGAAGAGATCTCATGAACTTCTTACATTATGGTTTGTACAAAAATCCTTTCAGTAACAATTCACTATAAATATACTTTTTGGATATTAAAAACTCAAAACTAACCAAAAAAAAAGGGCCATTAACATTCATGCATATTCACTGCCTGAGTTCTTCTATCTTACCAGATAATACTACTTTGCCAAAGCAAACTGGCTTTAATATTTTTAGAGTATAGCAGAAATTACAGTATCTACTAATTCTTTAATTACAAACTAGGTCAGTTTATATACAATACCTAGCATTTCTTTCTTACCTAAACTGTCTTCTATACCCATTTAATAGGAAACCAAGCCACCATACAGAAAACAATTAAAAAAAAAATCAAACTGGCTAACAGACTTTGTTTGGAATAAAATAAAATGTATAACCATGAATGTATTTTCCTCTCAAGCACTTTCACCTAAAAAGGGAGGAAAAACCACTCTTTTCCTATAACAATGTTTGTAAAGCCTTTAAGACTGAAGAAATTTCATTAGGAAAAGTCAGAAAATAAAATCTAAATTCCTGCCTAGGCTCTAATTCTCTCCCCTTGAGGTATTACATGGGAAACCTTTTATAAGGTATCCCAGCAATGCTCTCCCCCCATGTAAAACACCTCACCAGACCAAGATCTCATCCTAATGTTAAATTTTCTCTTTTACTTGTAATACTCCCTGGGGTCCCTTTAGAAACTTCATGACCACTGTTAACTCTTTCCTAACCCTATGCTACACTGCTGCTTTTAGACTTCTTGGTAGGCTACACTGTTGACCCTTTGTCCTGCTCTTAGGATTCCTTTTCTCCTATTGGGTTGCCTTGTCCAGCCTCCACGAGGGCTTTTGCCTTGTATTTGTATCTGGGGTACAGAGCTAAACAAAGAATTCTCAACTGAGGAATACCGAGTAGCTTAGAAGCACCTAAAAAAATGTTTAACATCCTTAATCATCAGGGAAATGCAAATCAAAGTAGCCCTGAGATTCAACTAAATGGCTAAGATAAAAAATTCAGGCGACAGCAGATGCTGGCGAGGATGTGGAGAAAGAGGAACACTCCTCCACTGCTGGTGGGATTGCAAACTGGTACAACCACTCTGGAAATCAGTTTGGCGGTCCCTCAGAAAATTGGACATTGTACTACAGGAAGATCCAGCAATACCTCTCCTAGGCATATACCCAGAAGATGTTCCAACTTGTAATAAGGATACATGCTCCACTATGTTCATAGCAGCCTTATTTATAATAGCCAGAAGCTAGAAAGAACCCAGATGTCCCTCAACAGAGGAATGGATACAGAAAATGTGGTACATTTACACAATGGAGTAGTACTCAGCTATTAAAAACAATGAATTTATGAAATTCTTAGGCAAATGGATGGATCTGGAGGATATCATCCTAAGTGAGGTAACCCAATCACAAAAGAACACACATGATATGCACTCACTGATAAGTGGATATTAGCCCAGAAATACCCAAGATACAATTTGCAAAACACATGAAACTCAAGAAGGAAGGCCAAAGTGTGGATACTTCGTTTCTTCTTAGAACAGAGAACAAAATACCCATGGAAGGAGTTACAGAGACAAAATTCAGAGCTGAGACTGAAGGAAGGACCATCCAGAGACTGCCTCACCTGGGGATCCATTCCATAAACAACCACCAAACCCATGCACTATTGCATATGCCAACAAGATTTTGCTGACAGGAGCCTGATAGAGCTATCTCTTGTGAAGATATGCCAGTGCCTGGCAAATACAGAAGTGGATGCTCACAGACATTTATTGGATGGAACACAGGGCCCCCAATGGAGGAGTTAGAGAAAGTACCCAAGGAACTGAAGGGGTCTTCAACCCTATAGGAGGAACAATATGAACTAACCAGTACCCCCAGAGCTCATGTCTCTAGCTGCACATGTAGCAGAAGACGGCCTAGTTGGCCATCAATGGGAGGAGAGGGAGGAGAGGCCCTTGGTCTTACGAAGATTATATGCCCCAGTATAGGGGAATGCCAGGGCCAGAAATTGGGAGTGGGTGGGTTGGGGAGCAGGGCGGGGGCGGGGGTACAGGAGACTTTGGGAAAGGAAACTAGGAAAGGGGATAGCAGATCCATCCCACAATCAGTCACCAAACATAGACACTATAGCATATGCCAGCAAGATGGTGCTGAAAGGGCCCGGATATAGCTGTCTCGGGGGGAAAATATACCAATGCCTGGCAAACATGGAGGTGGAAGCTCACGGTCAGCTATTAGATGGAACACAGGGTTCCCAAGGAAGAAGGAGCTAGAGAAAGTACCCAAGGA
>LR753411.1:352010-364134 GCA_902729485.2 Mus minutoides
AGGCGCGGGTGGGTAGGGGAGCAGGGCTGGGAGGGGAGGATATAGGGAACTTTCTGGATAACACTTGAAATGTAAATGAAGAAAATATCTAATAAAAGTTGAAAAAAAAGAAATGTAAATGAAGAAAATATCTAATAAAAAATAAGATGTTCAGCTGCACAAGAGGTCCAAATACCAGGTGAAGAATTGGGTTCTCATCTGTGAAGGGTATTTGTCCACGTAAATAACTGCTAAAGCATTTAAAAAGTACCTCCCCCACTTTTTCTCTGATGAACTTTAATTGAGCAACATCATAAGTAAAACACATAAAATTAGAAAATACTCCAGAGATGCCTTTCAATAGGGTCTGGAGTCCCATCTAGGTAAAACTGCTTCATTTCTTTTCTCTTCCTTTCTCCTCTTTTGTGTTGTGAGACAGTCTCTTAATTTATAGACTAGGCTGGTCTCAAACTCATGAACCACTTGCTTCTGTACCCTAAATGTGAGATTTCAAGAGTATGATACTATGTCTAGTCACTCACTTTTAATGTTAGTAATAAATATCATGGAATGAAGTCAGATGTAGTCCCTACTTCTGTAATTCCAGCACTTAGAGGATGGATGGAGCAAGAAAATCGGAAATTAAGTGTCATCACTCATTACAACAGTAAGTCAGAAATGGCACCCTGTCACTAAATATTCAAAATGAAAAAACAGCTAAAAATAAATAAATGTCAGAGGTAAATTGCTACATCAGCCGACGTTAAGTCCAATATAAAATGGTGTGTGATCGTAGCCCTTATAAAGTAAGAAAAGAAACCATCTTTATGGCAATACTGCTCCTCTTCAGAGCTAGCATAGGTGGGTAGGGCCTTCAGCAGAAGCTGTTGGCAGTAATTTGAACCTTCAGTCATCTGCAAGGCTGTAGGAGGTCCCACCCACTAATATGACTCCACTGTAATCTATTTCACCTTGCTCAGATACACTGTTTAACATTTGTGAATGTAAAATAACCTTAACCAGTAATTTTCAACCAGGAGAACAAAAGCAACTTGATTGAAACTAATTTACATTTTCAATTATTATTACAAAAATTTAGAAACTCTGCTCTTTTTATGTGGTCTGTTTGTTTTTAAATGATCACCCTTAACCAATGAGAAGGAATGTTTGAAAGGGTTTCAGAATGCTGGCTACTGTGATATAAACAAACCAAGCTGCAAACTTCTTGTTACCTGTGCTACTGACCAATGCTCCATTTCAATAAGATAGTAGTAACAACAAAAACAGGTGCTGAGGTTGCACACAAGAACACAACATTATGATTGACAAAACCCACACCAACCCCAAACACTAGATTTTTCTTATTCAACATACTGAGTTTAAAGCTTTACATTCTTTGAATGTTAATCCCATGTAGTTCAGCTAGGCTTTGGAAAGACCATTTTCATTTTGGGGGCAGGTGGTAGCTCAGAGCTGTGATTTGGGGCATACATTACCAATGAAGATATTTTATTTACTGGAACATACTTTTCACAGCTGGATACTTTCTTTTTAGGGTAGAATTCTGGAAATCTGGACAGCTGAGTAGGGACATCTAGTGAAGCATCTCCTATAGTATATCTTGTTTTCATTTTGGCAGCTCTGGAAAATCTTTTATGGAAGCTTAATTCATCTTACTAATCAGCATAAAAGGAACACCTTTTGTTCCATGTCTCCATATAATCTCCTATTAGAGAGATTCATCCTTAAAAGTACAATTTTACCTTCTTATCATAAAGAAGCTCGATTTTCTTTAATGTGAAATTGCTGCACTGTAGAACTGACTAGACAGGGTATAGTTCAATGATTGTTAATATTCAACCCTCACCACAATCAAACTACAAACAGTCCTACTATCTCCCCAAACTCCACCCTGCCATTCCATTGTAGTCACACCATTTTCTAACCCGTGATAACCACTATTCTGCTTGCCAATATTGTCTTTTATATTTTGAAGATCATATAGTGCTGGCAAGATGGTCATCAAGCCTGATGATCTTAGTTCAATTCACAGAACCCATATAAGGAAGGAGAGGACTGACTCCCACAAATTGTTCTCCCACTTATCACACATGCACACACAAACAGAAATAAATAATTGTAATCAAACATAGGGGGAAAAGACTACTGGATAAAAGGAATCACATACTACACAGTTTGAGTCTGGCTTCAAGAAGTTGGTGACATGCCTCTTGAGATTCATTCAAGCTGGTGAGTTTATCAGTAGATTAGTTAACTGCAAAGCAATGTTTTATAATTTTATAGATACAAGTCCTTTGTTAGATATGATGTATAAACATTTTCTCATCTCTGGCTTAACATTTCTTCCTCTTAAGTATTTATGCAGATTAAAGATTTCTAGATTTCTTTTATGGACCTTGATTTTAGTTTCATGTCTAATAAAACATTGTCAAACATTACATCATAAAAGTTACTTTTAAAAAGAACTATCCTAACTCCATTAAATTGTTCTTTGCATCTTTATCAAAACTCCTATTTCTTCCCCAGGAAATACCAAGTGTCAGATGATGATGGTGTAACAATTAGTTTGGAGGATCAGAGTCCAAATTTGGGAGGCCATAGGAGATTCCATGATGGTTTCAGCTGTACAGCTGTAGTTGTGACCATGGAAGAGGCCAGGAAGAAGCCATGGGGTTCTTGGTGATCTCTGCTATCAAGTTGGGCTACCTGGTTAAGCAAACGAAGATCCCTAGAAAAGATTGGTTCTCCTTGTCCAATAAGGAGTCTTAGACTGACTTTTAAACTTTTTATTGGGGGGGGGGTAGGTGAACAGGAGAGGAATTAACTGCATATAGGTCTGAAAACCTACATGGGTTTGTGGATAACAATTCTCTCTTTAATGATATGGATCCTGATGAATAAAGGGATTACATCTTTTGGTGTTGCATCCAGCACCTTTACCTGTTAAACAACTTCACTGGCCCTGTGAATGAATTTTCCCTAGGGGTGTCTCTTAAGGATGAAGTTTTGAACAGCACTCTACTTTAAAAGCAGTGGAAATATTCAATCAGTAGACCAGGTTCAAAGTCTCTGTCAACATAGAAATATCCATTGGTTTGAGTCCCCAAGCTCTATTCACTGTTTGGCTATGGGTATCTGCATCTGTCTGAGTCAGCTGCTGGGTAGAGCCTCTCTCAGTGGACAGTTATGCTGGGCTCCTGTCTGCAAGCATAACAGAGTATCATTAATAGTGTCAGGGATTGGTGCTTGCCCATGGGATGGGTCTCAAGTTGAGCCGCTTATTGGTTGGCCATTCCCTTAGTCTCTACTCTATCCCCCATCACTTTATTTCTTTAAGACATTTTGGATATTTGGATTTTGTGAATGGGTTAGTGTCCCTATTTCTCCACTGGGGTTCCTGCCTGGCTATAGGAGGTAGCCTCTTCAGGTTCCATATACCCAATGCTGTGAATCACAGCTAAGGTCATCCCCATTGACTCTTGGGCACTTTCCGTGTCCCAGGTCTCTGTCTCTTCCAGGAGATGTCCCCTACTGCTGCCCTACCATGCCTGCAACCCCATGCAGTTGCAGATTTCCATTCATTCTCATGGCCATCTGGCCATCACTACTGTCCCTCCCCACACCTGATCCTGAACCCCTACATTCTTCTCCCAATCCCCACTCCCACCAAGTTCCCTCCATCCAACTACCTCTTATGACAATTTTATTCCCCCTTGTAATGCAGACTCCCACAGCTAAACAGTGGATGGAGCTTAGGGACTTTTAGGAGGAAGGGGATAGGAAGTCCACAAGAAGACCAACAGAGTCAACTAACCTGGACCCTTGGGGATCTCAGAGTCTGAACCACCAACAAAAGATACACAGGCTGGACCTAGGCTTCCCCACACATATGTAGCACAAGTACAGCTAGGTCTTTAAGTGGGTCCTGAACAACTGAAGTGGGGGCTATCCCAAAAATTGTTGCCTGTATGCAGGATATGTTCTTCTAGATGGGCTGCCTTGTCTGGCCTCAGTGGGAGAAACATAGAAACTTGATGTGCCAGGGTTGGGGGATACCCAGAGGGACTCCACCTGCTCAGAGGAGAAAGGGACAGGGGATCAGGAGAAAACTTGTGGGAGGAAGTGACTAGGAAAGGGCAGGACATAAAGTGAAAAAGTAAAATAACAACAAAAAATATAAACATTAAAAAAGTATCCATTGCCATGGAGTAGGGGTGGGGATGGCATTATGTTAGAGAAACAGGACATCTCAGTGCCATTAAGCCTTACTTCCAGTGGCCTTGGCACCGTCTCTGCTCCTGTGCTCAAGAAGCTGCTAGTGGCCAGCTACATTTCCATACCAAGAATTCACAGACCAATCCTGAACGACAGGACAATCTCTGGTATTGTTCCTCAGGCGTCATTCAGCTTGGGTTTTAGAGACAAGGCTCTTCACTGAACCTGGGGGTGGGGTGGGGGAGGGCTCTCCATGTAGATAAGGCTGGCCAGAGAGCTCCCTACTTCAAGGATTATAAAGCTGTGTCACCACACCTGGCTTTTGAAACGTAGTTCCCCAGAACTGAATTAGTGTTCTTATGCTTGCAATGCTGTAAAGACTGAGCTATCTCTCCTGCCGACACCATGGTTTTATGTTAAAAAAAAAAAGATACAATTAAGTCTGTTGAAAAAATAAAAGGCTAGCTTGTGTGAGCTTTTCTTAAACTCTAGAAATTCAAAATCAATGTCGCTGTCAGTGAGCTCCACAGAGACAACAAGAAATGTTTCGATTGTGTGTTGTGCTTTTGTTCTCCTGGACTTTGTCTCAGTGTATCTGTGTGTACCACTGCCATCCAGCTTTATGTGGTTACCCTTGCCTGCATTTTCAGAAAGTTCAAGTCAGCAAGAACTGGATCATGCACATCAGGCAAAGTGTTACTACTGGGATGCTTTTATGAGTTGGCTTAGGAAGAATTCTCCTATAAGCAATAAAGACTCTAAACAAAAAAGTATGTATCCCACTGACATTTACTTTTTGCCAATTGATACACTAGGTAGACTTGGATTTTCTAGAAAATTTTGACTTAGTGTGATTATGGATTATCTATCTCTTAGTTCTGCCAACTTTCATTTCTGGGATTTTAAAACTGTGTTGCTACACATATACCCATTTACATTATGAGCTTTTTTAATGATTACATATTACTCTGATTTATCCCTAGTCATTTTCTTTGTTCTGAAGTCTAATGTTTATGCTATTAATATATACATTATTTCATTAATGTTTACATAGTATAGCTTTGGTCTTTTCTCACTTTTCTTTCTTTTTTTTTTTTTTTTTTTTTTGGCTGGTCTAGAAGTCACAACACTTGCCTCTGCTTCTTAAGAGTTGACATTATAGGAGTGAGCCACCACGTCTGGTTGTCTTTTTGTTTACGGCACACGTATCCTATGTGAAGTGAGTTTCTTGAAGAAAACTGAAAGTTGTATCAGTTTAAAAATGTATTCTGCAGTGTAGTGGGGCATCTTTGGGTATATGCTCAGGAGTGGTATAGTTAGATCTTAACTATTCCCAGTTTTCTGAGAAACTCCCAAATTGATTTCCAGAGTGGTAGTATAAGTTTGCACTCCCACCAGCAATGGAGGAGTGTTCTCCCTGCTTCACATCCTCGCCAGCATGTTCTATCACTCTAGTATTTTATCTTAGCCATTCTGACAGGTGTAAGATGGAATCTCAGAGTCGTTTGATTTGCATTTCCCTGATAACTAAGGACTTTGGAAATTTCTTTAAGTGCTTCTCAGCCATTCGAGATTCATCTGTTGAGAATTCTGTTTAGCTCTGTACCCTATTTTTAAATTGAGCCATTTGAGTTGTTGGTGTCTAACTTCTTGAGTTCTTTATGCACTTTGGATATTAGCTCTCTGTCAGATGTAGGGTTGGTGAAGATCCTTGCTCAACTATGCTCATAGCAGCTTTATTTGTAATAGCCAGAAACTGAAAACAACCTAGATGTCCCTTAACTGACGAAAGGATAAAGAATCTACACAATAGAACACTACTCAGCTACTGAAAACAAAGACATGATGAATTTTGCAGGCAAATGGATGGAACTTGAAAGTATCACCCTGAGTGAGGTAACTCAGACCCAATGGACATGTACTCACTTATAAGTGAATATTAGCCATAAAATACAGGATGCCCACATTATGCTCCATAGACCCAAAGGTAAACAAGAAGGTAGGCCCAAGCAAGGACACTTGAATCTCACTCAGAAGGGGGAACAATATAGTCATAGAAGGCAGAGAGAGAGAATTGGTGGGAGAGGGGATAGAAATGAGGGGGTTCTGGTGTGGAAAGACAGGAGAGATAGCTATGAGATTGAATGGAAATCTGCAGCTGGCACAGAGGACAGGGGGGCATCTCGAGGACATGCCAGAGACCTGGGATAAGGGAGGCTCCTAAGAATCAATGAGGGTGACCTTAGCTGAGGCTCACAACAGTGGGGATATGGAACCTAAAGAGGCCACATCCTGTAGCCATGCAGGAACACCAGTGGAGAAATAGGGACACCAAATCACACACAAAACTTTTGACCAAAAACTTATCCTGTTTACAAGAAATGCAGGCACAGGGGATGGAACAGAAACTAAGGGAATTGGCTAACCAATAACTGGCTCAACATGAGAGCCATCTCATGGGCAAAGACCAATCCCTGACACTATTACCGATACTCAGTTCTTCTTGCAGACAGGAATCTAGCATGGCTGTCCTTTGAGAGGTTCCACACAGCAGGTATCTTAGAGGGATGCAAAGACCCACAGCCAAACATTGGATGGAGCTTGAGTACTCTTATGGAAGAGTTGGGGGAAAGATTGAGGGCTCCAAAGGGGATAGGAACCAAAAGAGGAACCCCACAGGAAGACCAAGAATTAACTAATTTGGACAGTTGAGGTTCTCTGAGACTGAAAAACGAACCAAAGAGCATACACAGGGTGGACCTACTGCCCTAACCCCGACACCTATGTAGTAGATGTGAAGCTTGGTCATCATGTGGGTCCTGAACAACTGGAGCACAGCTGTCCCAAAGGGTTGCCTGTCTGTAAAATTCATTCCCCTAACTCCATTGTCTTGTCTGGCCTCAGTAGAAGAAGTGCTTAGCTCGCTCTTCAGAAACTTGATGTGCCAGAATAGGAGTATATCTAGGGGGGTACCTCCATTCTCTCAAAGGAGAAGGGGATAGGGGAGATGCTGGGGGAAGGGGGAAACCAGACAGGGCACAGTGATCAGAATGTAAAATGAATTTTAAAAATATATTCTGAATTTTTCATTATTCTACACACATACAAATCATCTACATTTAAAGAGGTATCAATATATGTGGACTAGTTCCACCATTTGATTCTTTTCTGTCTGCTCCTTCTCCTCTTCTGTCCCATATCTTGTTTCTTGCTTCTATAGGGGTTTATGATCGCTTTTAGTTTTATCCATTATAATTGATATTTATTTGCACAGTTTAAGAATTTCAGTGTATACACTTAGTACAGAATCTTTATAACTTCAAGTGGAATTGAAAAGTCCATGTGGAGCCCTCCTTTGCTCCCAATTTGGGTTGTGTTTGTCTTACACATTATAGCTATGTTCAGTGACAGCCATGGTAATATTTTCATCTGTAAAATATTCACCTTTCACAGAATTCAGAAAGTTTATAGTACACACAGCTCTTTTACTGTGGTTTCCTCATTCTTCACAGTCCAAATTTCCTTTACATTTTACTTTTATTCTCTCTGAATAGCAATTCCCAGAGCAGATTTGTTTTTCATAGCAGATTTGATGGTAGTGAACTCTGACTCATGTGATAATTTTGTTCATAAAAAATATTTAGATATATAAATATGAGGTTACATTTGTTTTTAGCACTTCAAAAATATAGCACAGTTTTTGCTCTCCATAATTCCTGATAAATATATTATCCAACCAATTTTTCTATGTAATGTTTTTCTGGTTGTTCTTTAGTTTTTGTTTTTCATTTTTAACAACTGATTATGATAATAACAAGTGGATTTAATTCTTTGGGTTTGAATCTAGAACCTTGTATTTCCTAGGGAAGTACTCAACTTCTCAACCATATACCCAGCTCTAACTGAACCTTTTGAACAGGTAAGTTTATGTCTATGCCAGAACTGAGAAAATTTCAGATCTTATTTTTAACATTTTCACAACCCTGTGTTTGTCCTCTTTGTTGGGACCATAGTGATATGAATGTTGTCGTGGTTTGTATATTCTTGGACCAGGGAGTGGCACCATTTGGAGGTGTGACCTTGTTGGAATAGGTGTGACATGGTTGGAGTAGTTGTATCACTGTGGGTGTGGGCATAAGATCCTCACCCTAGTTGCCTGGAAGTCAGTCTTCCACTAGCGGCCTTTGGATGAAGATGTAGAACTCTCAGCTCTGCCTGTGCCATGCCTGCCTAGATGCTGCCATGCTCCCACCTTGATGATAATGGACTGAACCTCTGAACCTGTAAGCCAGCCCAAATTAAATGTTGTTTCTTATAAGACTTGCTTTGGTCATGTTGTCTGTTCACATCAGTAAAACCCTAAGACAAATATTAATATTGCTTTTTAACACCATCTCATAGTCTCTGAACCTCTGTTACTTTTGTTCTCCCTGGTCTCAGTATCCTGACCTTCTCCCACATGTTGGATTTTTTATTTATCTACCCCGAAGTCTATGGACACATTCTCCCACTGAGGTCATCTGCTGAATGTTGTTATTGTTGTTCTAATACATTAATTAGACTCTCTATTTTCTATTCATTTCAAATGTGATCATCATTACTTGTTCAAACATTTATGTAATAGCTGGAGACTTATGGAAATTTCTGGTAAGTCTTTGTATGAGAATTTTGGTTTCTTTAAAGGCACAGAAATGCTAAGAATGTGTTTTTGTTTTAATCCCAGGTGTGGGATATGGAGCTGCCTTGGATTGTCCACAGCAACTGACAAAATTGTGTGGTTTTGCCAGCTGCAGATAGTTTCTGTATGTGTGCGTGACATTTGAAATTCTGGTGAGTTTTCAGGGGATATATATATGCTTGAGCCCTGATAGAAGGGGCTGGTTGGCTGGATGCTGTTGGTTGAGGTTTGTCAAGTAGTCGCGTGCAAATAGGTGAAAAGAAGAAATTAGATGTCCTGACTGCAAAGATCAAACATACCCCAAGGAACTTGAACCTCCTAATCAGAAGAAAGTAGTCTAATGATAATGTTGCCCCCTTCCCTCTCAATCATTTTTCCCCTCCTACCTAGTGTTAGGGGTTTCAAAGGGTAGAGAAGAACCTACAAAGGAACTGCGACTCTCTCTCTCTCTCTCTCTCTCTCTCCCTCTCTCTCTCTCTCTCTCTCTCTCTCTCTCTCCCCCCCCCCTTTCACAAAAGCTAAACACATACTAAAACATTAAGCTGCATTGTCAAATGATACTTCAATTTCTGGAGACCAGCATCATTAGGGTTGGTCTGTGAATTTTACCCTTCTGTGGCATTGTTAATAGTTCAATTGTTAAAACTTTTGGAGTAATACTAGAAATGTAGCTCTGTGGTAGAGTACATGCTTAGCATACACAAGTCTGTGGATTCAATTCCCAGCAACAGAAAATACAATCTCAAAAACAGGAACTCCTACAGTGTTTTCTGGCTGTTCCATGTGTGTGAGCTGTCTTACTAGTTTACTGGAGTTCCAATTGATAGTTTTTATTTCTTTGTCTTAGGTCTTTGGTATGCTAATTAGAAGTCCATTGCTTCCTCTCAGGAGTTAGTTCATAAGAAATTTTATGGGGCCATTTCTCCAGAGGTATTTTCTGTGATTCCCCTAGGTACAGCTACAGCAATCTCTCCCTCTTAGTTAATTTTATTTTATTTTATTAGATACTTTCTGTATTTACATTTCAAATGCTATCCCAAAAGTTTCTTATCCCCCCCACCCTGCTCCCCTACCCACCCACTCCCACATCTTGGCCCTGGCGTTCCGTTCCCCTGTACTGGGGCATATAAAGTTTGCATGACCAAGGGGTCTTTCTTCCGAATGATGGCCGACTAGGCCATCTTCTGCTACATATGCATCTAAAGACACAAGCTCTGAGGTTTCTGGTTAGTTCATGTTGTTGTTCCACCTATAGGGTTGCAGACCCCTTCAGCTCTTTGAGTACTTTCTCTAGTTCCTTCATTGGGGGCCCTGTGTTCCATCCAATAGATGACTGTGAGCATCCTCTTCTGTAGAAGCCTCACAAGAGATAACTATATCAGGGTCCCTTCAGCAAACTCACTGATAAATTGATATTAGCCCAGAAACTTAGAATACCCAAGATACAATTTGCAAAACACAAGAAAATCAAGAAGAAGGAAGACCAACATGTGGATTCTTCATTCCTCCTTAGAATCGGCAACAAAATACCCATGGAAGGAGTTACAGAGACAAAGTTTGGAGCTAAGACGAAAAGGATGGACCATCCAGAGACTGCTCTACCCGGGGATCTATCCCATTATCAGCCACCAAACCCAGACACTATTGCATATGCCCTCTTTGTTTATAATTTGTTGTTCCCGACAGTGCATGGTTATACAGTCCAGGCCAACGTTGAACTTGTAATTTTCCAGGCTATAGAGATGGCTCAGTGGTTAAGAGCATTTATCTTTGAGTGGGCCTGGATTCTGTTCTCAGCACCCACATGGTAGATAACAACCTTCTCCATCTGATCTTTACATGCACTAGGCATGCATGTGGTGTACATACACACTGAAGGCAAAGACTTAGACATTCAAAAAGAAAGTAAATCTAAGAAAATAAAAACTTGAAATCTTTCTGCCACAAGACTCGTGAGTGTTAGGATGACAGTTATGCACCATATTTAGTTAGTTCCTTGGTACTTCTTATTTCAGTTTTATACTGGAAAGCTGGGTCTGTAGTTACTCAAGTCTATCTTGTACTTCTGTAAGTGCGATCTAATCAGACCAGTGGATTAGAAAAAGGAAGCCATCTCTCAGAGTTCCAGCACCTACTGACTCCCATCCTAGCTTCTGTTTATCACTACCAGATCACTTAGGGGCTGAATCATGAGAAAAATAAAATCCCCTGAGAGATTTCTACAATGTCTCTGTATGACAGGGATTCCCTTGGCTTCTGGAGCCTTTGCTGTCTGTGCTCAACCCTGATTCTAGGTAGGTTTTGGCGTGAAAATGAAAAATAGACTTCCCATTTGCTAGTACTTGAATTCTGTCTTCATCTCTAATTTTGCCATTTACTTTTTAGGGTCTTCATGTTATTGCTTCAAACATTAAAAAGTCTCAATAGTTGCTTTCAACTTAAGAACCTAGAAAGGACATTATTATTTTCTCACCTAGAATTGAAATGATAAAATCTGAGTGTCAAGTGTTAGCTTCTCCAGTCCACATTCACAATTTTAAAGATCTGGATCAAAATTCTTACTTTCGAGTAACTCATACTACATTAATTCTATTCTATTTCATCATGTCTCACTGGTAGAATTCTGTAATCTTTCACCTTTAAAGCACCACTGTCATACTTGAAATGTCTGAGCTTAGTTCTGTAGTCTTCTATAGAAAATCAAAATCCAAAATTTCAACCCCAAGACTAGCATCTTGGAGACAGATAATATATGCAATAAATTTATTTATCTAAGTGACAGATGTCCCAACCAATATTTCTAAAAATAAAAGTAACTTTGTACACTGTGAAGGTGAGGGAGAAAGTAAGATCCTATTTAATGACCAAGAGAAAACCATATATACTTGATTCTGCTACACATGTTTATTTCCAAGATGAGACTTTATCTTGATGCCACTGATAGTGCAGGGAATGATTTGATATTGTTCAAATCAGTTTTGTGTTTGCTTATATATCATTTATCTGTTAGACACCAGAAAATCAAATATCCCCATGTCTCTAGCTGCATATATGGAAGAAGATGGCCTAGTTGGCCATCATTGGGAGGAGAGGCCCCTTGGTCATACAGACTTTATATGCCCCAGTACAGGGGAACGCCAGGGCCATTATGTGGGAGGGGGTGGGTAGGGGAGCAGGGCGGGGATGTGGGAGGGTAAGGGGAAATTTCTGGATAACATTTGAAATGTAAAT
>LR753411.1:364234-366734 GCA_902729485.2 Mus minutoides
AAAAAAAGATGTATCTGTTTATTCATTTAATCTATTTATTCATTTTATTTATTTATTTATTTATTTATTTATTTATTTATTTATTGTGGGTGCGCTGTCACTGTCTTCAGATATACGAGAAGAGGTATTGGATCCCATTACAGATGGTTCTGAGCCTTTTTTTTTTTTTTTAAACCTATGACTAGCCTAAAAGAAGAGCATAGCTTGGAGCCACTCAGTTAGAGTGAGATACCTAACCAAACCACAGATTGCCCTAAGGCTGGTCTTCCTAACACTGAGAATACCTACTAAATACACTACACAGGAAATAGGGAACCAGATCCTGCAGCTTCTATGTAGAAGCTTCTGCCTTTTTTATCATTATACATTTATATTTTACTGATCCAACTAGTCTAGCTTTTATCTTACCTTTTTTTTTTTTTTTTTTTTTTTTTTTTTTTTTTTTTTTTTTTTTTTTTTTTTTTTTTTTTTTTTTTTTTTTTTTTTTTTTTTTTTTTGTTTTGTTTTGTTTTTCGAGACAGGGTTTCTCTGTATATCCCTGGCTGTCCTGGAACTCACTTTGTAGACCAGGCTGGCTTTGAACTCAGAAATCTGCCTGCCTCTGCCTCCCGAGTGCTGGGATTAAAGGCGTGCGCCACCACGCCCGGCTTATTTTACTTTTCTGTGCAATGTTCTCTCATTTTCAACTACTTACATGCAGGCTTATGTGAAGAATTGGTATAGCTATTGTTAAAGACTTCCTACACCATCCAGACATACCTGCAGATGGATGAACATATACATATCCCTGAAAAAGGCTCATTTTGTTTCAGGTTGATTATGACATCTTTCAAGGATCAGCCCATGTACATTTAAAGCAACTCCCCTTGTTTACGGGATTTATCTCTGGTCCAGAAAAGTTCCTTGTTGACTCGACTATGAATTAAAAGTCAAGCATAACTCACAGTTTCTAAAAGTCTGAAAATAAAACCCAAACATACTACCATCTTATGTTTAGCACACAAGAATAATCTGCTGTATATAAGTCCTAAATTCAAAGTCATTAGACTGTAAAAAGTATCTCCTCCAAACTCTTCTATATAATTAATATGAGAGAAAATAAATCAAATATCTAATCCTACCAGCTTCAACTTCAAAATGTGTCTTGGACCTAACAAATTCTCATAAACAGCCTTGCTTCCCCTTGGATCAAGCAGAAACTACATTCTCCATTTCTCTTAGAATTACAAATCAAAGTCCTTAATCTGGATCACTAGGCCCTCCACGTCTGTCTCAACACGCTGCTCCATCTCTCTCACTATACCATTTAATACTTTCCCCATTATTCATTTCTATTGTATCGCATGACCTCTTTGTTGTTTCCTAAATGGGTTAAACATACTGTATCTCAGGCCCTAACTTCCTGTGTTTCAGGCCCCTTACATTGGGCTCTTTTTCCAGATATTTGCTATGTTTATTGTCTGAGATTCTTCTGGTCTCTTCTCAATATTACTGTTTCAAAAACTGTGTTAAGCCCCACTACATAAGTCATCAATCCCTTTCCTCCTCACACAGCTGCATTCTTCTCCACTGTACTGTGTCACCACTTGCCACGTCACTTCATTATTAGTTATCATCAGTCTCCTTACACCAGGAATTTAAGTTTCAGGGCCTTCCTTTAGTTCGTTGTTATACCCCTGATGGCTATACTAAATATTGGTTCAGGGTAAGTGCTTACTGAATTTTTGAAGAACTGTAGTATAGAATAATAATTATTTATAACCATGACTCTGAAGCACAAAATGATCTCTGCTTGACAGACCATGGGAGGCATATCCTATATCAAGGTTATCATCATGGTTATGCCTAAAGGAACAAAGTAGACAAAAATTACCAAGGATACAAGATCCATTTTAGGCCCAGAAATCCTATCCTACAGTTCAACAATATTACCCTAAAATTTAGGGAGTTTTGAAAAGCTTAGTTTACATTATTTAGTACTTCTCCAGAGTCTCCAGCATTGTAAACAAAGACACTAAGTGGGATGGTAAAGGGTTTGAGTGTGAGTGTGTATGTGTGTGAGCAACAATCAGTCCAAAGGCTTGATACTCACTAGGCAACCTTTCTTGAAGCAACCTGACCAGCACCAACATACATATTTTGGTGGTCTTTCTTTTGGACGTGAAACTACAAATCCAGAAATTCCTTGCAAAATTTCACAATGCCCCTTCCACAAAGTAAAATTAGTGTTTATGATTAAATGTGTTGTTGGTAAGGAAGGCCCTAAACTTATTCTGCACAGCAACTCCAGTGTGTTGACCCATACAATGCAAACTATGTTTGAATTAATGTTTGGCTTTCCAGGGAGTTTCCTGTGCTTCTAAAATAAACCAAAGAACGACACAATGTATAGCCTTAAAAACAAAATTCTGCAGGGTGAGTGAAAAACAATATATGGTCTAAATATAAATTCTAATTTCAGCATGTGGTCTTGCTATTTTTAATCCCCATGGAATTTCAG
>LR753411.1:371734-377656 GCA_902729485.2 Mus minutoides
GGCTAATTTTTGGCTCATGATATATAAACAGGTATATTAGTCAGGACTTGCACAGGTTGCCTAAAGAACTAATTTGGCTAGGAAGCACATTTTAAAAAGATTTATTTTTATTTATGTATATAATATATGTATGTCACAGGTGACCACAGAGACCAGAAGTGTGTGCCAGAACTCCTGGGACTAGAGTTAAAGGCACCAGTGAGCTATCTCATGAGTACCAGTGAGCTAAGAACTAAACTAGGGTCCTTTGGAATAGCAATAAGCTCTTAACTGCGGAGAACCTCTCCAGTCTCACACAGGGAACATGTTTTTGACTCCTCAGTCTTTTCTTCACGTTGCTACCCTGTGATGTCTTGAACAAGTCTGTATATCATTGTTGAACTGTGCTGTGACCATGAAAATAGGTTGCTGCTGCTGTTGTTGACAGATGAAAGAAGAATCACAGGGGAATCATGAATAGCCCATAACTGAATTTCTTTCTATTTTTATTGGATATTTTATCTATTTACATACATTTTCAAATGTTATCCCTTTCCTGGCTTCCCCTCTGGAAACATCCTATCCCATCCTCCCTCTCCCTGCTTCTATGATGGTGTTCCCCCACCCAACCACTCCTACCTCCCTGCCCTGGCATTCCCATTAAGTTTAAAAATATGTACTGTCTTAGATTGAAAATTAAATGTCTGTTCTTTATTAAGCCACAGTTAGTTTTGATTTCCATTACCTTTAGGTCAATATAATTTCTAAGTGTTATAGGTAAAACTATGTCCCTAAAAACATATGCTGGAGTTCTAAGCTCTATTACCTATAAACATGCTTTATGTTAAAATACGATCTTGGCAGAAAAAAAAATCCAAGTTAAGAAAAAATTGGGGTGAATTAATGTGGCCTCTAATACAGAACGACTGGTGTCCTTATAAGAAGAGACACATAGGAAGATGGCCATGTGACAAAAGAATCACAGATTAGAACAGAATATGTACAGAGCCAAGGGAAATCAAAGATCAAATGCTACGAGAGGCAAGAAGGGGTTCTGCCCTAGCAGGATGACTGTGATGACGCTTATAAGTTGGACTTCTCCACTCTAGCATACTGAGGTAATATATGCGCGATTTCTGTTGTTGTTCTGTAATACTACAAATTGTCAACCCATGATCTTGTATATGCTGTGTTAGCATTCAACTAATGATCTATATATGTCCATCCAAGTTTCACCCTTTAAGCCATCTGGTTTGTGGTACTTTGTTAATATACTATCAGTTAAGAGTCATACATTGAAGCCTATATAAAACACTTGGGTCTAAGAAAATATCATAGGAAACAACCTAGCAGTAGTATATATAAGAATGTTAATACAGCAAAATAAACTTATCCAGAAAAGGTGGCAATGGCAGGTTTATTCTGCCATGTACTGGTTTCAGAGAGGGTACTTGAGGACTGTATATAGTTCTGAATGCTTCATACACCAACTCTAAGAATGAGCATAAGACAGGTGCTGAATAAGTAGTTACTAAAGACAGGAACAGAGAGAGAAAAATCAGTCCAGATTCATGCAATATTACCCTTGGAAATAAGACTAATAAGTGAACCATGGGTCACAAACACAGAGCATATGTAAGACCTTTTTACTTAATAAAATATAAAACTTTAAGAGTAAATAGAAATATTCATCAACAAACACATGAATCATCCATCTGGGTTTAATTAAATACTATTGGTCAAAAAAAGAAAGAAAATTCACATAGGATATAGAGATGGACAGTATGTTAAATGAAAGAAGTCAGACACAAAGGGTGACATATAGTTTCATTTCTATGAAATCCTCAGCATAGGTAAATTGCTGAGACTGAAAGCAGACAAGCCTTTTAGTGTAGTTAGGAGGAGAAGAGGATATAGACTAGGCACTAATGGGTACAGCCTTTGCTTTGGGGGGGTAAATGGTTGGAATTAGACAGACATGCCAGTAACACATTAAGAATGTACTAAATGGCAATATATTGTTTACCTTAAAATACTATTTCAACTTTCTCTTAGTAGAAAAAAAAAATCCTGAAAAATATATTGAAAAATAAAAGTTGAGTATGTGCTTGGTAGTAGAGAAGCGATATATAAAATTCAGAGATCTCAGTGTTTAAGCACATCAAAACTACAAAACTCTAACATGCCTTCCACAATAAAGCCTCTTTCTAAACTGGAACATCCCTCTTCCCTCACCCATTGCATGCATAATGCCTTAAGAGACTACAATTATTATTATACTTTTTCTTATGTAGAAATATAAAACACTACACAAGTAGCTTGTCAACATTCTTGATCCATCTCTTACTCATTAAACCAACAATTTGTTTAGGCATAGCCATTCTGAAGTCCTAACATATGATGACTTTGGGTTCGTAATCTTCTCTCTCCCTGGAAGAACAGAAGTTGTACATGACAGTGATGGTGACAGAAAGGACCTTAACAACTTTACAATAGAGGATAATGTGAGAAAGCTGAGGACTGTCTCAATGTAGAACAAAAGGGCATGTTATGGTTTCCCCTGGAAGTATCCTTTAAGAAAATCAGTTGACTGTATATGGGATAGATCCCCAGGTGGGACAGTCTCTGGATGGCCTTTCCTTCAGTCTCTGCTCTACAGTTTGTCTCCGTATTTGCTCCCATGAGTATTTTGTTCCCTTTTCTAAAAAAGACTAAAGCACCCACACTTTGGTCTTCCTTCTTCTTGAGTTTCATGTGGTCTGTAAATTGTATCTTGGGTATTCAGAGCTTCTGGTCTAATATCCACTCATCAGTGAGGGTATACCATGTGTGTTCTTTTGTGATTGGGTTACCTCACTCAGGATGATATTTTCTAGTTCCATCTATTTGACTAAGAATTTCATGAATTCATTGTTTTTAATATCACTAAACCCAGACGCTATTGTGGATGCTAAGAACTGCTTGCTGACAGGAGCCTGATATGGCTGTATTATGAGAGGCTCTGCCAGAGCCTGACCAATGCAGATGCTTACAGCCAACCATTGGACTGAGCACTGGGTCCCCAATGGAGGAGTTAGAGAAAGGACTGAAGGAGCTGAAGGGGTTTGCAATGCCATAGGAAGAACAACAATTTCAACCAACCAGAACCCTCCCGCACCCCCAGAGCTCCCAGGAACTAAACCACCAACCAGGAGTACACTTAGAGGGACAATGGCTCCAGCCACACATGTAGCAGAGGATGACCTTGTCAGGCATCAATGGGAGGAGAGGCCCTTGGTCCTGTGAAGGCTTGAGGGATGCCCCAGTGGAGGCAGGAGTGGGTGGATGGGTATAGGAACAACCTCATAGAAGCAAAGGGGAGGAAGGATGGGAGAGGGGGGTTTCATGGCGGGACCAGAAAAGGGGATAACGTTTGAAATGTAAATAAAGAAAATATCAAATAAGAAAATGGAAAAAAAGAAAAAGAAAATCAGTTGAATAAACAACTAAAGAACTCTACTATAGCATTTCTACCCTAGGAAGTGTTTAATTTCTTACATTATTACTACCATGACCCAAGGAATCACATGCAAACATTTTTTCAGCTGCATATCAAAATTAGAAATGTCAATGGTAAAAAAATTAATTTGCTTTGAAATCTTAATTCCACAACAACAACAACAACAACACCTATGGATTTGTTTGTTTTTAGGGGGAAGTATTCCATGACATAACCAAAGCTGGCCTTGAACTCAAAGCTATCTTCTGAGTGCTAAGATTAAAGGGGAAAAAAAAACACTGTATCTACTTTACAATAAAAGACTAAATTGTTCTTTTCAAATGAAGCATGGTTTTGATTAATAACAATACAGATTCTCCTGTGGTTCAGTTACTATGTGTGCACATGGCCATGTTAAGAAAACCAAACACCACGTCCTTATTAAAATATTTATTATTTCATTTAGTTAAGTCCAAGCTTTGTCACCAGGACAAATGAGGAACATCTTATTATTTAGTAATATAAATACATATAAAACTTTTCACTTCTGAATTTAAAACCATTTAAAGCAGAGAAGATTCACAGTATTTTTAATAGCCAGCAACTTGTATACCATTAAATTCTCATGAGTCCAAAGAAAATTTAAGAATGCAGAAGGCATATTTTAATGTATCTAACAGAGAAAAGGCATGTCCAAAGCTGTGGAAACAAAACTGTCCCCGTTTTTTGCTCATAACTCAGGCAATATGAGTCTTAAAGAGGCCAAGTTGCATATCCCAAGTCAATTCTAGAAACTACTGAAATTAACTGTAACCCAGGACTAAGAGAGTGATTAGACGAAGATGAGTCTGGCACCTTAAACATCTAGTGTTTTACCACAAACTTGAACCTATCTGAATCATACTAGAAATGGACTGTGATTTGTTCAATTCATAAATGACCTTTTTTTTCCCAAAGATAACAATTTTATACAAGCAATGTTAAACTACTTTAAAATTTTTTAATACTATGTGTATAAAACAATGGATTCATTGTGACATTTTCATACATACCTGTAATGTAGTTTAATTATTTTTATACTGACATCCCATATCCTCTCTCTGTAGTATTCTTAAATCTAGAGTCTATATACAGGGAAGATATAAAATGTTTTTCTTTCTGAATCTGGATTATTTAATTTAATGTGATAATCTCTGGTTCAAGGAATTTTTATAAGAATTGCATTACTTTATTCTTTTGTATAGCTAAGTAAAACCTCACTGTGTAGGTATATCACATTTTTTATACATTTTTCTATTCATAAATAAGAAAATGTAGAACATTTATAAACGTCCCCAACGCTGAGCAAATTTTACAGGATAGGTGTTTAATACAACTTTGTTGAGATGGGAATCACACTTCATTTTATAGACCAGGCTGGCCTCAAATTCATGGTAGTCCTGTTTTAAACACCTAATTGCTAGGATTTTAAGCATGCACCACTACACCTGGCATAATTATTAAATAAGAGATACAGCTGAGACTCAGTAATTGAGAGCTTAAGTACTAGATGAGCATAATCTATTCTTTTCTTTTTTTGAGGGTGAAGGTTTCGAGACTCTATTTCTCTATACAGTCCTGGCTGGCTATCCTGGTACTTGCTCTATAGGCCCAAATGGCCTCAAAGTAAAAGGTCCACCTGCCTTTGCAGGGATTAAAGGCATGCAACCACCACACCCAGCGAGATGTGCATGATCTTGTAAAATTGATATTTTGGAAAACCTGTAGAACCTGCAGTGATGATGTTCATTGTAAAACTGATTCTCAGGCACCTTGGAAAGATTAATGTTTTATTCCTAGTAGAAAAACTCAGAAACTTCATACTTTTCCTAATTCATTACTAGCAATTCAAATGGACTAATGAAAAATTAGCTGAGTACTACTTTCAAGGCTCCTGTTCAGAAATGCTAAGGACAGTTTCACTAACCAGTAGGCTCTGAAATAGTAATTCCAGAAGGTCGTGCCTGAGCAGCTAATCTATCAAAGCTTCTCTGGGGGATAAGTAGCTTAGACTATGGTAAACATTTGCTTAAAATGTCATAGTATAGAGAAGGGTAGAATATAAGGACAAGAACCAAGTTACTTTAAAATGCTTGTGTTGGCTCATTGAAAAAGGATGCTAAACCATAAGATCACCTAGTATATGAAATTACTCTCAGCAATCCCACTGATGTTTATCATGAGCTTAATGATCCTCTAACTCTATTCCTTTTTTTCCTCCTCTCACTATGAACAGATGCATCAAACTAGCTGACTTTCTAAGAAACAACCCAATTTCCAACTTAAATTGAGGAGTTACATATTTTAAGTCTCCAAGGTAAAATAAAATATGATTCATAAAATATGATTCTCCTTAGAACCAGTGGGTCACAAACCCCAGGAGTCAGTCTCTCTCTCTCTCTCTCTCTCTCTCTCTCTCTCTCTCT
>LR753411.1:377756-464844 GCA_902729485.2 Mus minutoides
GACCTCTACAGAATGTGTCTTTGTTCTGTTTATTTACCTGTTGACTTAAGTCTTGAGACGGATACAAAAGTAATTCATAGGACAGCTAATTTTCACATGTTCTACATTTTAAAACCCTATATTATTATGCTAGTTATTGAAACGTTAGAAAGTCAAGGCACATTTAATATTTACCCAGTTATTTGAAAAGCTATTGACAATGTCCAAATGTGTGAAAGGCTTTGCTACAAACAGTACAATTCAGCTGGGCAATGATGGTTCACAGCTTTAATCCCAGCACTCAGGAGGCAAAAAGCAAGTGGATCTCTGTGAGTTCGAGGCCAGCCCCATCTACAGAGTAAGCCCCAGGACAGCCAGAGCTACAAGGAGAAATCCTGTCTCAGGAAAAACAAAATAAACACAGAACAACAACCAAACTGAGATACTAATAAGGTACTGGTATACAGTAAAAACTAGAATAGCCATCAAGAAAGCTATGTGGCAATAAGAATCACTACTATATTTACTTTTAGGCACATTGATAATACTCTATCCTAATGAAGCAATCGAGATAAAAAAATCATTTAAGTGGGAAACACTCACTATAAAATTTTCATTACAGTCCTATTGAAGTGTTGTTAAATTGCATGTAATGCATTAAGTAGCCACACAGAAAAATGCTACAAAGCATACCTTCATTGTGACTGCAGTCAAAATTACATACAGATATGCAAAAGAAAAGACAAAGGCAATACAACAAAACACTTCCCTAAAATTAGAGAAAAGATTTTACATCAAAAACTGGGACAACTAGAAAGTTGCTTTTGCGTTAAAAAATAAGTAAATAATAGATCGCCAACTTTTACGTTTTCAACAAAATCCCTGCAAATACCTACATAAAGTTTGAACACAAGGCATATTTTGTGAAGTAGTCTATATGATCACACTGCAACATCCAAGAAGACTTACAGAACTAGTTTAAATTTGTTTACCTTAGTAATAGTTAGACAGTAGCTAGTTATGAGATCCTTTTTGTTCAAAAGATCTGGAACATTCTGTTCACCAGTTTGAAAAGTGCTGATTGGATTGAAGGTACTGCAAGGGGGAATGGGAGGAAGGGCATCTTAATTACCACAGAGGCTTTTCCACATTCCATGGTCCATAGTTGGTAGTCCTTAATGGCAGTATGCATTATCCCTCAGGCAACTATACTAAGGTTTGCTCAAGAACCAGTGATCTATGAAGATACTGATGATTTAATGACACAGAGGGCAGTAATGCACCTCAAGATGAACTCTTTGAAGTACACTTTTGGAAGATTTTCTACTGCTTACAAACTGGGAATTGATTAAGTCTAAGTTTCTACAAGGAATCTCTTTTGTAATTATGAAGTTGTGTAACCCTTATGAAACATAAGTAAATCATAAGAATTAATCTTTCCTCTTCATATAAATATAATATTGATTAAAATAAGTTAAAAATTTAAAGCATGTATTTTCTTGAAATCTGGATAGTGAAGAAAAAAAAAATCTATCAGTTTGATAGAGGGATGTCTTCATAGGGCAAATATAGAGCCTCTGCTTCCATGAGCTAAAGGCTGGACAAACAACCCTCTGCTGTCTTTTGTGTGGTACTTTAACATTAGGTGATAGTTACCTCCGGTCTAAGGACAGCTTTCATGCAGACTGGACACAGAGGCCCATTTCGGGAGAAATGAAGGGGAAGACGTCGAAGGCGACTGCAACAAGTTGGCTCTTCACATATCAACCAGCCCTGGAAACACAAGAGAGAAAAATCACCACTGATCAACAAAAATAATAAATCCTTCTGTTATCAACCTTACCAACCTTGCTAAGAGATTACAAAATAACTTAATTACCTACCTTTTTGGATATGCTAAGTAGATGTATGCTCTAAACTTAAAAGTTAGAAAAAACATGGGATTAGAGAGATAGCTTAATGGTTAAGCATACTAGCCATTCTTCCAGAAACCAGGTTCAATTCTGCATGGCAGTTCACAACCACCTGTAAACTCCAGTTCCAGCCAACATCCTCTTCTGGCCTCTGTGTGCACTACACATGCTGTATGTACATATATGCAGGCAAAATATTCCCACACATGAAGTAAAAAGAAATGTAAAACCTTAAAAAAAACTCAGAGGGTTTTGCCTTTTCTTAAAGAATATATATGCCCCCCACATAAAAATCTCACAATAAAAACTTATTATTATGCAACCTATAAATCAAAGGGTTTTAGTTAAGACCATCACACCAAGTGTATAGTAATAAGTGACCTTCAGAATAGCTGAGTGATCACTACCTAGTTATATAACTATGCTCAGTTTCCTTCTTTATAAAATAGGTATGTCAATGGTACTGGTTTTATGACTTATAAGATTTCTGTAGTGATGTAACACACTTAAAGTACTTGCAAGTACTCTTGTCATGAAAGAAATGCTTAATACTAGTAAATATTAGACTTAAATCAGTTTGTAATATGTGTGTTCTCTGGAGGCATAAATCTGATTCCTATGTTTTCAAGGACAACTTGGAATAAGCACTATTTTTCTCAGGTTTGAAGCAGCCATTACCTATTTTTCTGGCCTGTAAATATAATGTCATCTTTTCTTCTTCAGTTAACTCTCCCTTCCCGTTCTTTGAATTTTCTCAATACAGTATGTCTATCATTTTGAGTTAGCATTATGTTTACTATAAAATGTATGCTAAACAGAAAGACAAGCTATCACAAATAGTTGAGTAGATTCCCATTCACACCGAGGCCCTAAGGCTTGTGGGCTTTGATGGTACATACATTGCTACCAAGGCACAGTAAAGCCAAGCCAAGCAAGGTGAGGTGCTGAGGTAGGTGAGCAACTTATGTTCTTATGTTCTCTCATCTCAGTGCCCATTCCTATAAGGCTCTAAGAAGGGAGATACTGGCTATCTATAAGGCTTGGAGCATTCTGAGAGATAATTTCTGACTTGAAGAATAACCAGAAATTTGGTCAGTGGAAAAGAAAAACTTGGGCAGAAAGAATAACACATGCCAAATTGAGGCCAGAGTCAAAGTATAGTTTAGTTAACAAAGGGATAAGTAATATGTATAGCTCCATTCCTTATTTCCACTTTCAGCAGCTTGTCTTAACCCCTTGATAAAAGCTGTATACACTTGAGTGTTGCTTGAGATACTGTAACCTCCACCCACATCATGGCATTTCCATGTGGAGTTATTCCAAATCGGAGGGATGCCCTCACTCACTGCTCTGACCACATTCTTTCATGGAAGTAGGTACAAGCAAACTCAGAGGAAAGCATCAAGGATTGGTTCTTCTAGCGCCATTTAGAGCTTTCAAAAAAAGCAAAGTGCATTTGTACAACTTACCTTTAAACAATAAAAAAGTCATCTAGTCAATATATTCAGAGGAAGTTTTACTCATACCTTCATTTGGTAAATTAAACTATTTTAAATTGTAATTGAACTTATCAGGTACAGAATATCAAACAAATTCTTATAAAATTTCTGACATGCACCTAGAGTTTTGTTAAAAACTGGCAAAGGGGCACCAGGTTCAACATTTCAAGAAACTAGAATCTAAATAGGAAGGCATAGTCTGCAGAGTGCCAGCAACTCAGCATAGAGAAGGGATAGATTTGAGATGTAAAGCTCTCCACTTAACTTATAGCCGTAGAAAGCTGTAATTCACTAAATTTTAACAAACAACATCAAAAAGCAAATAGGTAACAACTACCATAGTAGTATTTACTTTTAAGATGGTGGTTGGTGGTTTGTGCTATCTAGCTCAGGCTGACCTGAAACTCATAATCTTCCTGCCTTAGCCTCTAAAGTAATCAGGATATAAGCAAAGTGTCATCACACCTGAGACAAGAGATCATTAAGTACCAGAACACAACTTAGTCATTAAATAATAAAAATAAGTTGTTATTATTATTATGTATTTTAAGACAGGTTCTGTCTGGCCTCTAACTGACAATCTTCCTGACTCTGTCCCCTGAGTGCAGACACTATAGGTATGACACCCAGTCCAGGAAGTTGTTTTTTAATCTACAAAATATGATGTTCAAATCTTAAGTCCTTTTCAGATGTTCTAAACACTTGATTTCATCACTTCAATACTGCTTCATGATTCACCAAGTGAGCTGCCAATCAACAAGATGCTAAGGTGCTGTTTCACCCGTTTTAAAAACAAAGCAAAGACCTAACTCAATCTCTGACAGTTACTAACTAAAGTCCTTTCAAATCATATAGAAAACAGATAATATAATTTGTCTAAATTTCCTAGCAGTTATAATTAACATTAAAGAGGTTCTTTCTTTGTCACCTTTCTATTCGGTGCTTATCTGGGTTTGTTTGTACTTACTATCTGTTAATCTCCCTTTATAAATGACAACAAAAACTAGTGCCATTGTGCATGAAAATTAAACATGCTGATAACTGTGTGAAGAGAACTGATGGTGAAGAAAATATTAGAAGATGGTAACTCTTTATGCCTCATGTTTTACTTTGATAATTAAGCTTTTGGTCGTGCTACATTTTAAACAAAACTCTTTTATGGGGGAACCAGGCTCTAACTGTTTCCAATATATGCTTTGTTTCAATTCAATTTCACCTAGTACATTTCAGCTAACACTTTACTCCATAAACAAATGGTAAGCAACAATGCTAAGTTTAACTTTCAAGAAACACTTATATTGTTAAAAAATAAATTACAAGGCTTTGAAAAAACATGGGGCAAAGTGTCTAGTACTACATCATTCTGGTGAATGTTATTGGTAAAGGGCAACAGAAACAAAGCAAATGAAACTATTAGTATCTTGTGATCTTACTTTAAATTATCATTTACAATAACAAAACTAAACATTTTCACTTTCCCCATAGGATAACATGGACAGCCCAAGGATCTGTTGCCAAGTCAATAAAAGAAGAAATTTGTTTTGAATAATTTCCTTGGAAGGTCAATCTAAGCAAAGGCAGATTTTAAGCTGCTGTGCTGCAGTAGCCTCTTCCCTGGCTACCCTGAGCCCATTCTCTCCCACACCCACTATAAAAACTGGCCAAGTACAGTTCCCCAGGGCTCTCCATCCTGTATTTTCTCTCCCCAGGCAAGTAATGAACTCAGCAGTCCAACTTTCAAATGTTTACAACCACACTGTGGTCCCTGCTTTCTCAATTCTCAACAAATAGTCTTTGCTCCATTGGATTGCTTTTGTCACTATCCTCAGTACTTCTTGGCTGTCTTCACCTTGACATTGCATGTCACATAATCCCTTCCTAAAATACCCATTGCTTGAATAAAATGTCCATTCTTCTACATATTCTCAGCCCACTGGGATTTCTCCCTTTATTTCATTAGACAATAACCATACACTGGTTCACAATGTCCCTGAAGCCATTTATTTTACCTTTGAACTGGTCAGGCCCCAAAGACTAACCTGATTTGAGTTTAGTGGTCTTCTTGCTAGTCACTACTCCACAGACTCACTCCATGAAACACTGTACTCCCAAATATTACTGGATAATTTTGTGTAGGCCACCAAACCTACCAAATCTCTCTCTGAACCTCAGTTTCCTCATCTATAAAACAAAATACTTATTACTGTTGTTCAGAGGATCAAACACAAAAACAAACAAACAACAACCTCACAAAATATTCAAAAAGTGCTTTGAGGACCATCACTGTTATAGCTGACAATGCGTTTTTAAAAGTACACTATATTGTAGCCATGAAATAGAGTCCAGGAAGTGGCATTAAGAAGCAGAGAACTAAGGCCAGGTGTGGTGACAGATACTTTTTTATGACATTTTCTTTTTTTTTTTTATTAGATATTTTCTTCATTTACATTTCAAATGCTATCCCGAAAGTCCCCTATACCCTCCCCTCTCCCTGCTCCCCAACCCACCCACTCCTGCTTCCTGGCCCTGGCATTCCCCTGCACTGGGGCTTATGATCTTCCAAAGACCAGGGCCTCTCCTCCCGTTGATGGCCAACTAGATATTTTTAATTTCAGCATTAAGGAGACAGAGACAAGTGGATCTCTCTGAGTTTGAGACTAACTTGGATTACATAGTGAGTCCCAGGATATTACATAGATTATAGAGACAAACAGACAGATGGACAGACAGACAAACCAGGGGAAGGGAAAAACAAGTGGAGAACCATAATAATGGATAAATGACAATTAATATTAAAAGTGTAACTGCTTTCAAATTGAGTGGAAAATATTAACAAGAATATGGTCAATGTAAGAGGGAATTTCTTATTTTTCCCAACAAAGCTGTACTTAATATGAAATTAAAGAGGCAGAATATATGACAAGGGAAGAAGACAGAGTCTTCGCTTTACTTTAGGATTCACAGAGATTTTCAAGAGATGGTTCTGCCATGACATACAATTTAGTCTAAATCCTAACAGTTTTCAAGGAGCTGTTATGGTGACATAGTCACAGGGCAAGGTCTGCCAGCCTGCATGCGATTTTATAATCTATCATATAACTATTAGTTTTGTAACACTCACCAACCACCCTTCTTCCTAAACTATTCAGATTCAAAGAGCATCAGATTCTCTTTTTATCCAAAGGCATTTATAAATTTCTGGAGTTCCCTTGCAGGCAACATTTTCTGCCACAGAATTATGCCCAATGCATTAAAAAAGAGGGTCTTCTTATAGACAGTGCACAGTACGGGCCCACGGCTGCTTCTGAAGAATGACATGCTATGAGTTGGGATTTCAAATACACACACACACACACACACACACACACACACACACATGCTTTCTGACCCACACTGACACCCAAAACTGGGAGAAAAATTCCCTAAGCTCTCCAGGGAAAGTTTTAACAGGAACACAAATTTGCTTTTAAATATTTGACACTGCAGCATGCTGACATGTCAAAGAGTGATTATTAAGTCTCAGAAAGGTGCCAGAGTCGGAGATGAAAGGGCAAATCAGTAAAATAAATATATAAACTACTTACCAAATTTAATACAAAAATATTTTAAACAAATTATCAAACAATCAGAAGTGGAAAGTGTCATGTCAGTCAATGTAAGAATTTTAAAGATCATTAAAATAGATTTTTAAGTTGGAGATCTCTTTAAATGAACAGTCATCTGTCATTTCATCCAAGCTATTTGAAACGTATTGATCTAACCATTTGTGTAAGGACAGACTCTGTCATCAGTTTGCTGAAAGGATAATGAAGCACTCCCAAACTGTTATGATAGGTTACATGCAAACTGTGGTCCTCATTTAAGCACATAGAACAGCACAAGTGGACAAACTACAAGCTCACCAATTGTATATTACATGACAGATTAGCAACCTGGTCTACTTTGCCTCACATCAAATTCAATGCTATGGTCTTGCTATTTTAATTTGCAATCAGAGTTTAAACATCAGAAGATGTACCTGAGGCACATCTGTGTAAGCCATCTCCTGCTACAATGTGAGCACAGAAAGCCAACAATTGCCAGCAATTGTATTTTTACCACTATAGGACAATAAGAGAAAAGTTAAAATTGTTGCCATGCTAGCTAGTGGGGAAAATATACCTAAAATGACTTTATATATGAAAAATTACACTTTGGGTGGAAAAAGTTCATTGAAGAACATGTATCTCTCTATATGGGTAGCTTAAAAAAAAAAATCACTCGGTATACTCAAGCTTATTCCATAAAATACTCTCCCTATTCACTCAACTCAAAAGCAAGTGATATTCTTAGGTTATAATAGGTCGCAACTAAGTATACAGTACCTTGTTTCAAGAATAATTTTGCTTTGTCTGTTGATTGTCAACAAAACACAAAGAACTCATGCAGCCTAGCCATGTACTGTGGATGTTAGAGATCTGATAAAATACAAATAATAAGAACACAAGATTTCAGATCTACCCTGCTTTCACTTTACATGAAAAACTGAAAGCATTTGCTTCTCCACATTCCATTCATCTCTATTGTATCACAAATCTTTTCATAAAAGACTTTATTCCCCTCATGTGAAGCTGCAAGTGACTTGAGGATATAATATTCCAACTGTGATGACTGACTCCCTAACATGATTATAAATGGTCATATCAGGTTAAAGCACATATACAGTCACTTCACCATGGAAAAAGAGGGAAAGACTCAAATGTAATGACATGGCAAAATGGCTACTCTGCTGCTTACATTAACATTTTAGTGATGAAGTGCTAAGAGAAATTGTTTATTATTTCTATCATCATTTCAAGTCATCACTCTTTAAAAAGCCCACTACCTTACTTTTGTATTCAAAATAAGAAACTCCAAAAGCAAGCTCAATGTTCAGTTTTATCACCATGTCCAGAGTGGGAAAAGAATAGAAAGAACTACTGCAAAAACTCCAGCTTCAGTTATCTTTACAATGTTTCTTCTGTATTTTTTAAACAAACAACAAATCCATATTAATTTAAAGATCTAAAAACTGTTATTGATTATGGAAAAGTTTTTTGACAAGGGCTGTTACTGATATATCTGAAAAATATTCTAAGCATTACATGTTTGGTTGATGCCAAGATGAATTTGCAGAGAATATGTTCATGGCAAGGGGTGGGGGGTATGTTTTTACTACTAACACTAAAGTTTCAAGAATGAGTCAATTTAATCACATAAGCAGTTCTTGAACAGAAAATGACAGGACATGTTTTGGAAACATTAGAATGATTCAATAAATTAACCCACTCATTAAAATGCATAGTTTCTTATGTAATATGATCTGAAAACAGTTTCTTATGATTGATCTCTAAAGGCAGGTAATAAATCAATTTGAAGAGAGGTATCTTGCTCTTCACACCTTCTACCCTGCCTGGATCCAGTGTAAATACAGATCCACCCAGATCTCTAGGCAAATGAAAAAACTTAAATCAAAAGAGCAGGCATAGTCCTTCACCATAGAAGTTATCTTAATACAGTAATAAGTTACTTTGATTGGTTTTTGTTGTTGATTTGTTTTGGATTTTTGTGGTTTTTCTTTTTGCTGGTTTTTTTTTTTTTTTTTTTTTTTTTTTTTTTTTTTTTTTTTTTTTTTTTTTTTTTTTTTTTTTTTTTTTTTTTTTTTTTTTTTTTTTTTTGTAGATCTGTATTGGTTAGCATGGCTTAAAGCAATGTGTCTTTGGATACCAAATAACAATGTTAAAACTGAATTATCTATGCAGTTGCCTCATAAAAATCAAAATAGAATTCACACTATCACCAGGCAATGTTTGTTAACTTAACTTTAATTATTTTCTCCTTGAGAATGGTACTAATGAAACTGAATATCTTTCATGGTCTCGAAGGGCCGTTTGAATAGTCTGTAAACAGAACGAAGGGGAGACAAGAGCTGTGGCTGAGCCAGGGGTTGCTAGGTGACGCAGAATGTAAACCCACAAACTTGGTCAAGTTTGCTTAGCTTTCATGCTACTTTCACACACTTTCATAAGTTTTGAGAACTGAGTTTTCAGGTGGTCACTACAGAAAAAGAATCCCTCCCTCCAAATTCACGTTCCACAGATACTCTGACATTCAAAAGACATGAAATCCATTTGACCTTTGGCTGTAACAAGGGAAACTTTGGATACCCACAATCTAAAAAACATATATCAAGATGGATTCCAGTATTTCAAAAAAGGCATTCCTAATCCCTCTTCCAATGTTAACTGAAATAAAGATTTCTTCTGAAGAAGTGGGGTGGGGGATGTGATCTCAGCTCAAGAGTTTTGGGGCACAGAAACTCAAAAGCCATGGCAAATACCTCAGTACAGACCATCATGCTGACGACCCTTTCGGTTTAGCTACTTTCTTCCTCTCTTCTGGCTAGTACCAGGACTGACTGCCTGTGAGGCTTCTCCTAACCCACCCCTCCCCCAGCCTCCTTTTTAAAGTAGCTGATCAGAGATTGTCCAGTAAGAGCACTTTATTAGATCATCAGCCAGAGGGGTTCACAAGTACTGAGAGCAATGGGCTCAAATGCGGCACATCAGTTTTAATAGACCAGGGGCTACTAGTAAACTGCAGATACTGCTGAGAACTTTCCATGCACTGAACTCTTGAAAAAGCACCGTCTCTCCAGCTTAAATGCAGCTGCCTCTTTCAATGCCGCAAATGGGTAAATTTGACAAAAAAGCCACCATTAAGACTACATGAAAGGCTCAAGACAACATCCTTTCAATGCTTTGTACTTCAGTAATCAGATGTACTTACTCACCCCCTCCCCCAAACCCGATCAAGAACTATTTCTGAATGGTAGGAAATAATTCCACTTTGTACATCTTTTAGTTAATCAAGACTTTCTATTCAGCAATTTGACCTTTTGTTCAAAACAGGATTATCAGTTTTTTCGCCAGTTACCAAGGGCGACTCGCATGGTGAACATAATTGCAATAATTTGCAAAACACCATGGCAACCCACATTACAACTAGGTAAATACTGGGCTTTTGTGCTACATTGTTATTTTCAGAGATGCTGAAGTCAAAGAACGAATGACAAATGAACACAAAATTTATATTTGCTTTGTCTCAAAAGAGAAGAAAATTGATAACAAGAATTGGGGGGAAACCGACTACAGCTGTAATTTCTAACTTGATTAATTAGGATGGTAACAGTCCTTAACAGTATATTCAACAAACAGCCCTGACTTGGTCTCTCCACCCACCTCTCTCTATACCACTACCACTGTCCCCCCACCCCTGACTTCGTCTCTCCACCCACCTCTCTCTATACCACTACCACTGTCCCCCCACCCCAGACAAATTTTTTCAGCTTGGAGAACAAACATCCCCCATTTGCTCTTTTCTTCCATTTAATGGAATCCTTAATTGCAGAATATTGTTCTCCTGCTCTTCACGGCAATGAAAACGAGAGAAAGGAGGAGAGTGCCAGGGCAGACAGGGAGCTACAGTCATTTGTTTTCCTGCCTCTTTTGGACACCCCAGGCCCAATGATGACATGGCATTTTTTCTGGTTTCAGCAGCTGTTTCGTAGCAGACAATAAAGTAAAAACTATTTAGCTTTGCAGAAAAGCCACTTCTGTCCTCTTGACAACACAAGGTAAGTCTACATGCCGAGATGAAGTTTCATAATTTAAATGCCAGAACATAAGATGGGAAAATGATGTTAATAATAAAGAACATACATTTTCTTGTAAAGAAATTATCAACTGCGGTACTGTCCAAAAAAAGCTATTGAAATGTGTGTGTTTGCTATTTATGGAAGATGTTCAGCAATATCACCAATGGTTTGAAAACCACTTTATACTCACAGAAATCCCAATTCACAAAACAATCTAAAATATAAACTGACTACTCAGGAATTAATGCAAAAATCAAAATAGCATTTTCAGTAGGTAAGCAGTTTTTCATATAGCATTATCTTTTCACTAATAAATGTGACTGTAAAAGTTAGATCAGAATGTTTTAGAGTCAGATGTGAGAGGCAGGTTTGATTTTTGTAGTAAAGAAGCAGGTGTTTCTCCTAAGAGGCACACATTCTACTATAATGCCCCCATTTTTTGTAAATTATAAACACTGACTTTCTCTTGCAAAATGTAGTATTCAGGGACAAGAAAAAGAAATACACAGAGCAAGGGCTTGCAGAAGTCCCACTGCCGAGCTCTCTAGAGATAAGCAGCTGCAGACGCACTCTGAACACAGCCCAGCTCGCTTTCCTTCATCTGCTGCCTCCTAATGAGGAGGAACCAAATGAGAGGCTCTGAAAAGATCTGCATATTTCCCCTAACTTTTGAAAAATCAAATGAATAGGATACTATAATGGGTCTATTCTTATTTTGTCAGGGCTGAAAAATCTCCACACACCGAAGATTTAGCTTTGAGAAATCACAATGTAACATTCTTCAGAATATGCCTTGGAAATTAGAGGTACTGTAATTAAAAAAAAAATTTTTTTTTTGAGGAGTAGAAATCAAAACGATGGCACACATTACACCCTTTTCAGGCAGGGGACATCTTTCGATATTTTGATAATATGTATTTTACTTTCTTGATTAGTTAAAAATGCATGGTATCTCTATCAAAATGCACCCTACATCAAAAGTCTAAATGTTAAGAGAAAATGTTCCCTGTAATATCAAATGCCAAAAGGGGCAAACAAGCCTTTTGTAATTTTTGATCAAATAAAATGGATAGATGATAAACTAGGCATAAAATCCCTTTAACACTAAGTCCTTTAAGAAACCCATAGGTACAAATAAAATACTTTATAATCTGTCCAGAATCCCTTCACTTGTAATAATTACCTTATATACCTGCCTTCTTCACAACCTTTAATAGTGCCTTCTCCAGAGTTTCTATTTTTCCTTTCTTGACATTGGTTTGTTTAGGACTAAAAGGCATGATGATAGCTAGCCTCCTATAACTTTAATAAATTACTCAAAACCCTAAATCAGAAATTAGAAACACCTGGCAGATGGACTACATTTCTTCTTCAGTTCACTTCCCCATGACCCCTATAAGATGGTAGCTTGCAGTTAACAGGAAACCTGCCTGATATACTATCCCCAAATTCTTGCTCTTCGATTTGAAACTCTGGCTGCACACTAAAATCTCCAAAGGAGCATTAACACAGGTGGCTGGACACCATCTCCAGGGCTTCTGATTGAGGGCTGGGCTGGGGCCTGAGAATCAGCATCTTTAACAGGTCTCCAGATGTTACTGCTGTTGCTGATTTGGAACCTTACTTTTAGAATCACCAGTGCCTTTTAGAATGGGTACTATTTTTTTTATTTTGTTCTGTTTTTGTTTTTATTAAAAAAGAAAAAAAAAAAAAAAACACAATCCTCGAGTGATGCTAATATGCAGTCAGGGATGAGAATCCCTGCTCTGCACCTCTCATTTTCTCTCTGCTGTTTAAGATGATTTTCTGAACAATGCACTTTATTAACAGAATTATACTTCGGAATAGTCTCTCTCAATTTCTTTCTCATTCAATATTTACTCTTTTTTCCCTCTCTACATACTGCTTATGTGGCTATTCTAACTCTCTCAAGTTCTCCAGACAGTGTCTGAATTAGCAAAGCCTCAAATCAGACTTAATTCTCCCAATAGAACAGACTGACTCTAAACGGCTCATACCAAGTGTGTCGCTTAGTAGCAATGTGAAGAAAGCAACAAAGACATCCTCTAAATATGCCTCTAAAATATGACTGCTCTAAGAATAAAAGTATTTTAAAGGAGGGTTTTAAAATACAGTGTATATAAGAGGTGACCACAATTAACATTTTTGACAGGTAGCATGAAATCATGTATTTTAGCCCTAAATTTTAAAGGTGGAAAAGACTTCAGAGCTCTACCCCAATTCTTTACACCTAAGAAAAATAAAACCTCCTAAAAGTCAATTTCTGTACTAATGAAGTGTGTGAATTGAACTTCCAGTCCAATGTGCTTTTCTTACACTTTCTAACATGATGCTCAATACATCAGATATCAGACCTGCATGCAGCTCTTAAGCACTTGGAATGTGGCTGCTCCAAACTCAGATGTGATGCAAAGGTAAAACTACAGCTTCCTGATATTTTTAAATATGCATTATAGACTGAAATAATTTAGATATATTGTGCTAAGTTTAAAAAAAAGTATATATACACATATATTAGCATACATTAACAATTCTTGTTTTTTTTTTTAAAAAAACATAAATGGGGACTAGAAACATAGCTCAATGGATAGAGTACTCGCCTACTATCCAAGAAGCCAAGAGTTCGATACCCAGGACCTGCATAATCTGGGGGTGCATGGGACCTGCATAAACTGGGGGTGCATGGGACCCTATCTCAAAAAAGAAAAGTAAAAAAAGAGATCATTACAAGAGTGTTATATACACTGCTGTAAGGCCTGTTTTGTAAAATATAAAGGTGGTACTCTATAAATGCATACGGATTTGCCCAAGAGTTGCATTTTCCTGTCTTTGGCCTTTTTTCCCCTACTAGGTAGTTCTCCTTTTTCCATGCTTCTCACTATGATGACAATGGACTAAACATCTGAACTGTAACCCAGCCCCAATTAAATAGTTTGCTTTATGAAAAAAAAAAAGGAAAAAAGAAAAAGGAAAAAAAGAAAGGGTACTTTATTTTTCCAATAGGGAATGGTTTATTTAACCTCCCAGCTTCATGAAGAGAAAAGGAGTGAGTGCTTTATATATGAAGGTAGTCAGGCCCTGTTGTTAGTGCATTGTTTGTTGCCCATAATTTTTTAAAAACTTAATGGCATGCATGTGTGTATATATAAATGCAACACAGAAATTCTATTACTGATGATTTTATGCATATATGAGTATTTTGCTGCATGTATTTCTGTGTCTAGTGCTGTGAAAGCCAGAGGAGGGCATCAGATGTCCTGGAATTAGAGTTACAGTTAGAAGGTGTCATGTGAATACTGGGATCTCTAGAACCTATGACATCCAGTGTTCTTAACCACCGAGCCATCTTTCCAGTCAATATAAATTCTTTTAAATTTATAGTCATATTTACTAAAGTTTTCCTCTATTTTTGGAGTCTGAAATTTTTATTGTTTCAAAGTGTTCTCAAGTGAAGCACAGAGGATTTTTAGGGTCGTCAAACTACTCCATGATACTACAATTGACACTTGCTACTGTATATTTGTTTACATACAATGTATAATGCCAATAATGAGCTGTAAGGTAACTATGACCACTGAGCCAATGTCCACACATTCATACATTCACATACTCGTGATGGGCATTCCACTATAACAGATGTTGTGAGGATATGCATGTGATGAGCTGGAAATTTAGGAGAAATCTATTGTGATCCTGAAACTATTCTACACAATCATCTGTTTTGAAAAAGACTTTCCAAGGTTAGTACACCTTTAACGTGTTCTTCTCTGCCCTGGAGGAAGAAGAACATTTAGCTATACATTTTTCAGATGATTCTTATCTACTGGTATAAATCACCCTCTTATAAACTACTAGTTTCAATTTTGGATTTATTTCTGAATTCTTCTATAGCAATTCTATTCAAATCATTAAATACTCATGGGGAAAAAATAATCACCCTATACTCCTATGGTAGTTTTTATAAATCTTTTCATTGTTTAAATTTTGAAAAAAAGTGTACAAAATCTATGATATAACTAAGAATGTACTTTTAAATTTTTCTAAGATCTTTTTTCTAAAAGTCTTTCTATATTTTAAAGTTTTCTTTACATTTAACATTTAAATATATTCTTTGATATTTCATATCCACTGTCACTTGTATATGTTAAATTTCTTGTTACACTTTCTAATTGGTAATTGTAAAATTTCTTGTTACACTTTCTAATTGGTAATTGTATAGCTCAAAAGCTACTGATAGGTAATTAATTTTTAAAATAGCATTCTTAATAACTTTTGTCTTTTATGATGAATTTCACTGGGTTTTCCAAGTTCATGGCAATCTACAAGTAATGCCTTTTTTCCTGCCCTTCCAATTTTTAAAATCTATTTCTTGTTCTTATGATGGTTAGCTCTTTGACAACTCAATACTATTGATCACCATTTCTTCTGGAGTGACCCTCCAGCCAATTTCACAAGAATCTTCAGTTGTAGACCTATGAGTTAATTCATAGATGGATGGATCTCTATGCTGAGAAAAGGTAATTTGATTAAGATCATTGCAGAGCCTGTATCTTTATCTTTGTATCAAAATGCCTAAAATAAACTTGCTGCTGAATTCAGTTTAAGGACATTAAATGGCTAACTCATGACTTAAATATTTCATTTGACAGTTAGAGATTAAGTACTCTAAAGAGCTTCTAGGCTTAATATGGATTGAATGTAAATTCAGCTTTGTTATTCAATCACACCTCTTTAACTCAGTCTGAAAATATAGTGAAATAGTACAATATGATGTGACAGAGGAGTGGTCTCAGTTTGGAGAATCCATACACTTCTTTCAGACAGACTAGAGCTACAACAGACTAGATAGTAATGGTTATTAAGGTTTGCTTATGGAAAAAAATTCTCTAGTTTTACAGCATATTGTTATTTTACCTTAGCACCCTAAGTTGTATTAAAACTTACTACATAGCTCAACCTGTAAACCTGTCTCAGTCTCCAAGTGTTGAAATTACAGATGTACACTACCTTGTCAAGCACAAAATAATCTCATTACTCAACTGTTATTAAGTCAGACTATCATATTATCACACTTAACCATTTAACAACATTTTCAAAGTGCTTTCAAATCAGTGAAGCAAAGATTTTTAGGTTAGTAAAACTACTCTATATGTATAGCAGTGTAGCTTAATATACAATCCATAAAGACCACATAAAGACCACATAAATATAAATGTTATAGATGCCCATTATACAGCCTTACCCTAGATGTGGAATCAGGTTCTGCGGGTATGATAGCCAGCAATCTGTTTTATGAAGTTTTTAAAAGTTTGTGATGAATAAGCCTTTCATATAAGAAAGTTTGTGATGAATAAGCCTTTAATATAAGAAAGCCTTAGTAGTAAGAGCTCTTTGGAGTACTGAATCTCTACCTGTCAAAGGAAATCAAACTACACGGCACACTCTATCAAGCTGTGAAACACAGAAACCAGGTTAAGGAAGAGGGCTAGAATGACAGGCAAATGTGTTATGCATAAGCACAATTATAAATAATAAGCTCAGTTGATACATCCTGACATTGTGTTCAATATGCTACTACTCCCAAAACCAAAGATTAAATAGGATTTTAAATTTACATTCTTTTTCAATTCCTAAGTTGGAAGAAATATAAATCTTCCATTTTAGGATGCTTTCATATGTAACTTAAACAAATTCAAAGAATACTAATTTGCTTTACCTCCCCAGATGTTTTGACCTTGCTAGAACCTGCTTCACGTTTTGCTCATCTAGAGCAAGCCTGGAATGCTTCACTTAAGTGTGGAAATGTTTTAGACATGACAGTTTAGTTGCTAACTTACTGATTTGACTCTGAAGCTTAAGGAATGCTTCTTGAAAAAGATTCTCTTTAGTTTTATATAAAACTAAAGAATTTGACTTTCTTCTTTCAGCACTGTCACTGAGTGTACCTCTGGGAAAGCAGAAAATGAGACTGTAGTAGGCCACTAATTTCCTAAAAACGGAGAAGTCTTTACCTAATCAATGCTGCTTCCTAGGCACACTCTGGAGGTATTTGAAACTCTTCCTCTTGAAGTCATATAGGTTCAAACACACTAGGAAGGTCTACATTAAAGCTCAACTTGAACTGTTCCATCTGGAGGAATCACTCTGAGACCTTTAGTGTAAGAAGTTGAACATGACTTCAAGAGGAAGAGGTTTGAACACACTAAAATAAAAGGGGGGAGGGGTGAAGATGGAGAAGAAAACAGAAAGTCACCAGCCAACTTCTTATACCCTAACAGGCTCACTGAGCTTTGAACTTCTATGGCCTAGGAGAGTCTCTGAGACATTACAAGGGCTAGAAAATATTTTTCTTGATAGAATTAAGCTCTGTGATATTAAGAGTAATTCAGATGGCCACTCTTCAGCTTCCTGCAGGCTATGAGAGGTAAGAGATCCAAAGCCATCAATGCCTTTCTTCACTGTATCCAAGCCAACTTACAAGATGCAGGTAAAAGAAAAAAGTCAGCATACTGGAGAGAAAGGGGAGCTTCTGATACTCCCTCACCTTACTGTATCAGTGAGCCTGTGCTTTGGAGCACACTCTTCACGCTCGGAGTCCCTGGGTATATTCCCATGAATAGAGTCCTGACTCTCTTATGGAATAATAATGAGCATGGTATGTAAGGCTGTCTTAAGTACATACATGGTATGTATGTACTGTCTTAAGTTGCCTTCAGGTACTTGTGCAAACAAGTACAATTCCCGCATGCACAAACTCATCTTCTCTCCTTCTCTAAGGCATGCATGCATCTGCATGCACACTTTAATCAGACTGACTACTGGTAGATAATTGTGACTACCTTCTCTATGTCCCTTTATAACAAAACTCAGTAATGATTACATCAATTAAATATTGAATATTTATCCAGCACATAAGGCCTGTTGGATAATGAAAGTTAAAGCTAAGGCAGTAGTATATGTTTATAAAGATAATGCTAAAAGTTTTTTAATGCCAATCATTCCGTTTCCTGGGAGTTATTAGGCTACCTACTAGAAACAAAGAACCCAAATCATTGCTCTCTTGCCTCTTCTCAGGGCTTCTCAAAATTTATAGCTTTGAGAAGTAATGTCCCAAGTTTCAAATCCTGAAATATTTTTTAATGTCACTATAAAGTGTCACAAGAATCTCTCACTACTTGAGCAGTTTATGAAGTATGTTTGATATTAAGTTCTATCTGAAAGCTGAAGAACAATCTAGCACCTCTTCTCTGATGACGTAGGAATGAACAACCGAGACAAGTCCTCTCATTTGGCCATTAAAAGGAGCTCAGCATTATTCCTTTAACCTTTTCCCTAACATGAACAACATTAAAAATGCTTCACTTATGAACTTAGGAAACAAAAAGTATGTTTCAACTGGAAATGCCACAGAACTACCATTATGCCATAATTCAACTTTGTGTTATTCAATGCAACCTAAGGGGTAGCTTTTATACAGTACAAAATATGAAACTCCACTTTTCTGAAAGGTCATGGAAATATTAGGACATAAGAAGAAAGTGAATTAGTAAAAAATGAATTCAGTGAAGATTTTTATATTAGAAGTCAAAGTTAATACAGTTTCTTACTAACAAGGTGCCATCGATCACTAGAAACGAAAAGCTAACGTTAAAATAACTTGCTATGTCTTTCAGGTACCTGCTTAGATTTCTCCCTTCACAAAGCAGATAAAAGGCTCCCCTTTCTCTCTGTGCTTATAATTTTCTGTTTGCCTTAAAGAAGTAATTTCTTGAAAATGTACCTTCCTTATTAATAAAAACCCCGATGACTCAACTACAAAAAGGTAGAATCTAAGACCTAAAAAAGGTTTAGCTTGATATTAAATTATATTTTGTTTCCATTAAAACAACTTTCAAGTTCACTACAAATATTACAGTAAATCACTTCTTTAAAACAAAACAAAACAAAAAGGTCATGAATGTATATTATAAAAATCAAATCCCATACATTATAAGGGTTTTGTGTAAAAACAGAAAGACATTTCAAGTAGAACACTAGCATAGTCTTTCTGAGGACTCCATTAAAGCTCAAGACTAAAGAGAAGAAAAAGAAAGAAAGAAGTCCTTATGCTAATGCAAGGTAGGCAAGGAGCAGGGAACAAATCACACGAGAACTTGGAAGAACTCCAGGGCAGAAGGAGATACAGTCAAAGACTATTTCTAAGTTAAAACACTTCATGAAATAAATACAGTAAAAAACCTCATTATAATTAGTACAAAATAGAAAGGTTTCCTGTACTTAAACTATCCAATAACTAGAAAGATAGGATAGTCAATTTATTGCAGGCAAGCAAGCAAGCAAGAAAGAAAGAAGAAAAAACAAGCTTTCAAAGATATATGATAAACCTGAGTTAAAAATGTTTGTTCTAAATTAAGCCACTAGTACCAATTCAAAAAAGAAAATCAAATTTACTGAAACCAAAGCTATATAAACTATGAAAACACTAAATTAACTGCTTAACTTATTTTACTTTAGTTTCATATTGAAATAATTAGCTACCAATCTACATCAATACTGTAAATGAGACAAGAATTATTTATCGATCTTAGGTTCGGATCCCTCACATACCGGTCTGCACAGGTCAGCTCACAGACTCTGAAGGGTGAGTGAGCGGACAGACCCAGTTGCAGGCTCTAGACATCCTGGAACTTCCCCGCTAGAGGACAGGTGTCCTCCCAGAAGGACTTTGCATGCAGAAGCAGGTGAGGGAACCATCTTGGGTCCTGGATGCCAGAGAGACTAGTATGCACAGGTAGGCTCACTGAAAGTGAAGGGTGAGTGAGCGGACTAGAGAAGCCACACAGGTTCTGGGATAGGTCCAGTTGCAGGATCTAGACACCCCAGTACCTTACCAGCCAGAGGAAAGGTGTCCGCCCAGGAGGGCTCTGCCCGCAGAAGGAGGTGAGGGAGCCATCTTACATCCTGGGACCCTCAGAAACCAGTCTGTGGAGGTGAGACCACAGGCTACAAAGGGACCACATCTTCTGGGACAGGCCCTATATCAGGCCTTCATCTTTAGCCAAAGTCAGATCTGAACACCAGACATCAGAGGAAAGCTTGCCTGCAGAGACTACTCTGACCACTGAGACTCAGGAGAGAACTGGACTCCCAGGACTGCTGACAGAGGCTAACAGAATCACAGGAGGAACTAGCTCCAACCAGAGACAACTATAACAACTAACACCAGAGATTACCTGATGGCGAAAGGCATCTTAATAACAGAAACCAAGACTACTCACCATCATCAGAACCAAGCACCCTCACCTCAGCCAGGTCTGGATACACCAACACACCCGAAAAGGAAGACTCAGATTTAAAAATCATATCTCATGATGCTGGTAGAGGACATTAAGAAGGACATTAATAACTCACTTAAAGAGATATTGGAGAACACTACTAAAACGGTAAAAGTCCTTAAAGAGGAAACACAAAAATCCCCTTAAGAACTACAGAAAAATACAACCAAACAGGTGATGTAATTGAACAAAACCATCCAAGACCTAAAAAGGGAAGAAGAAACAATAAATAAAACCCAAAGTGAAACAACTTTGGAGATAGAAACCCTAGGAAAGAAATGAGGAACCATAGATGTGAGCATCAGCAACAGAATACAAGAGATGGAAGAGAGAATCTCAGGTGCAGAAGATTCCATAGAGAACATGGGCACAACAATCAAAGAAAATGCAAAATGCAAAAAGATCCTAACTCAAAACATCAAGGAAATCCGGGACACAATGAGAAGACGAAACCTAAGGATAACAGGTAAAGAAGAGAACAAAGATTTTCAACATAAAGGGCCAGTAAATATTCTCAACAAAATAATAGGGGAAAACTTCCTGAACCTAAAGAAAGAGATGCCCATGAACATACAAGAAGTCTACAGAACTCCAAATAGACTGGACTAGAAAAGAAATTCCTCCAGACACATAATAATCAGAACAACAAATGCACTAAATAAAGATAGAATATTAAAAGCAGTAAGGGAAAAAGATCAAGTAACATATAAAGGCAGGCCAATTAGAATTAAACCAGACTTCTCACCAGAGACTAGGAAAGCCAGAAGATCCTGGACAGATGTTATACAGACCCTAAGAGAACACAAATGCCAGCTTAGGCTACTATATCTAGCAAAACTCTCATTTGCCATACATGGAGAAACCAAAATATTCCATGATAAAACCAAATTCACACAACATCTTTCCACGAATTCAGCCCTTCAAAGGATAATAAAGGGAAAACACCAACACAAAGACAGAAACTACACACTAGAAAAAGCAAGAAAGTAATCCTACAACAAACTTAAAAGAAGACAGCCGCAAGAACAGAATCCCAAATTTAACAACAAAACTAACAAGAAGCAACAATTACTTTTCTTTAATTTCTCTTAACATCAATGGACTCAATTCCCCAATAAAAAGACATAGACTAATAATAGACTGGCTACACAAACAGGACCAAACAGTTTTGCTGCTTACAGAAACCCACCTCAGAGAAAAAGACAGACACTACCTCAGAGTGAAAGGCATGCTGGAGTAGCCATTTTGATATAGAATAAAATTGACTTCCAACCCAAAGTTATCAAAAAAGACAAGGAGGGGCACTTCATGCTCATCAAAGGTAAAAACAACCAAGATGAACTCTCAATTCTGAATATCTATGCTCCAAATACAAGGAGAGCCACATTCATTAAAGAAACTTTAGTAAAGCTCAAAGCACACATTGCACATCACACATATAGAGGGAGACTTCAACAACCCAGTCTCACCAATGGACAGATCCTGGAAACAGAAACTAAACAGAAACACATGGACACTAACAGAAGTTATGAAACAAATAGATTTGATAGATATCTACAGGACATTTTATCCTAAAACAAAAGGATATACCTTCTTCTCAGCGCCACATGGTATCTCCTCCAAAATTGACCATATAGTTGGTCACAAAACAGGCCTCCACAGATACAAAAATATTGAAATTATCCCATGCATCCTATCTGACCACCATGGACTAAAAGCTGATCTTCAAAAACAACATAAATAATAGAAATGCTGTAGGAGGCGCTGCCCGGCCCCGACCGAGGCGGCAAAAGCCGCCGCACGAGCCCTGACCAGCGAAGTCGCCCGAGCTCCGGGAAGGCCGTCCAGCTCCGGGAAGGCCGTGTGGCTCCGGGAGCCTGCGGCTCCGCCCCATTACAAGATGGCGCGGGGCCGGCAGGCTGCCAGGGAGAAGAGCCTAGTGCGCATGCGCATCTCTCTCCTCAGGCCTCCTCAGGCAGTAGCCCCTCCCGAAGGGAAATATGCTAATGAGGCACTGCTTGTAGTACCAATGAAGGGAAAATATGCTAATGGCTGTGGCTTGTGGCACCAATGAATGGGCCACATGCAAATGAGGTATGGCTTGGTGCACCAATCAGCAACTACTATGACACCCCTCCCCCTTCCCTGGGAGTGAATAAAAGCAGCAGCTCTGCTGCTGTCCAGAGTCCTGGGAATCAACTATCAAGGTGCTCCAGAATAAAGCTGACTGAGAAGATCCTGGTGGTGGCGTGTCTTTCTTGCTAGTCGACGGAGACAGGGAGGCGCGCTGCAAAAGGCAACATTCATGTGGATACTGAACAACACTCTACTTAATGATTCCTTGGTCAAGGGTAAAATAAAGAAAGAAATTAAAGACTTTCTAGAGTTTAATGAAAATGAAGCCAAGACATACCCAAATTTATGGGACACAATGAAGGCAGTCCTAAGAGGAAATCTCATAGTCCTGAGTGCCTCCAAAAACAAACTAAAGAGCACGCACTAGCAGCCTTACAGCACACCTAGAAGCTCTAGAACTGAAGGAAGCAAATTCACCCAAGAGAAGTAGACGGCAGGAAATAATCAAACTCAGGGCTGAAATCAACCAAGTGGAAACAAAAAAGAACTATTCAAAGAATCAACCAAACCAGGAGCTGGATCTTTGAGAAAGTCAACAAGATAAATAAACCCTTAGCCAGACTAACTAGAAGGCACAGGGACAGTATTCTATTAAACAAAATCAGAAATGAAAAAGGAGACATAAAAACAGATCCTGAGGAAATCCAAAACATCATCAGATCCTACTACAAAAGGCTATACTTAACAAAGCTAGAAAACATGGATGAAATGGACAACTTCCTAGACAGATACCAGGTACCAAAGTTAAACAAGGATCAGATTAACAATCTAAACAGTCCCATTTCCCCTAAAGAAATAGAAGCAGTCATCAATAGGCTCCCAACCAAAAAAAGCCCAGGACCAGATGGGTTTAGTGCAGAGTTCTATCAGACCTTCAAAGAAGACCTAATTCCAACTCTCCTCAAACTATTCCACAAAATAGAAACAGAAGGTATTCCACCCAATCCATTCTATGAAGCCACAATTACTCTGATACCTAAAGCACACTGAGATCCAACAAAGAAAGAGTACTTCAGACCAATTTCCCTTATGAATATTGATATAAAAATACTCAATAAAATCCTTGCAAACCGAATCCAAGGATACATCAAAACGAACATCCATCATGACCAAGTAGGCTTCATCCCAGGGATGCAGGGATGGTTTTATATATGGAAATCCATCAACATAATCCACGATATAAACAAACTCAAAGACTAAAACCACATGATCATCTCATTAGATGCTAAGAAAGCATCTGACAAAATCCAACACTCATTCATGATAAAAGTCTTGGAAAGATCAGGATTTCAAAGCCCATACCTAAACATAGTAAAAGCAATATACAGCAAACCAGTAGCCAACATCAAACTAAATGGAGAGAAACTCAAAACAATCGAACTAAAATCAGGGATGAGACTAGGCTGCCCACTTTCTTCCTACCTATTCAATATACTACTTGAGGTCCTAGCCAGAGCAATTCAACAAGGAAAGGAGTTCAGGGGATACAAATTGGAAAGGAAGAAGTCAAAATATCAATATTTGAAGGTGATATGATAGTATTATAAGAGACCCCAAAAATTCCACCAGAGAACTCCTAAACCTGATAAATAGCTTCAGTGCAGCAGCTGGTTATAAAATTAACTCATACAAATCAATGGCCTTTCTCTACACAAAGGATAAACAGGGTGAGAAAGAAATTAGGCAAACAACACCCTTCACAATAGTCACAAATACTATAAAATACGTTGGTGTGACTCTAATGAAGTAAAATATCTGTATGACAAGAACGTCAAGTCTCTGAAGAAAGAAATTGAAGATATCAGAAGATGAAAAGATCTCCCATGCTTATGGATTGGCAGGATTAATACAGTCAAAATGTCTATCCTGTTGAAAGCAATCTACAGATTCAATGCAATCCCCATTAAAATTCCAACTCAATTCTTTACTGAGTTAGAAAGGGCAATTTGCAAATTCATCTGGAATAATGAAAAACCTAGGATAGCAAAAACTTTCTCAACAATAAAAGAACCTCTGGGGGAATGACCATGCCTGACATTAAGCTGTACTACAGAACAATTTTGATTAAAAAACTACATGGTACTGGTATAGGGATAGACAGGTAGATCAATGCAATAGAATTGAAGACCTAGAAATGAACCCACACACCTATAGTCACTTGATCTTTCCAAGGGTGCTAAAACCATCCAGTGGAGAAAAAAAGAAAAGAAAAAAAAAAAAAACAGCATTTTCAACAAAGGTTGCTGGCTTAACTGGTGGTTATCATGTAGAAGACTGCAGATTGATCCATTCTTATCTCCTTGTACAAATCTCAAGTCTAAGTGGATCAAAGTCCTCCACATTAAACTGGAGACACGGAAATTATAAATTTCCATGGAGAAAGTGGGGAAAAGCCTCGATGATATGGGCCCAGGGGAAAAATTCCTAAACAGAACAGCAATGGCTTGTGCTGTAAGATCAAGAATTGACAAATGGGACCTCATAAAATTGGTAAGCTTCTGTAAGGCAAAAGATACTGTCAATAAGACAAAAAGGCTACCAAGACATTGGGAAAGGATTTTTACTAATCCTAAATCTGATAGGGGACTAATATCCAATATACACAAAGAGCTCAAGAAGCTGGACTCCAGAAAATCAAATAACCCCATTAAAAATGGGGTACAGAGCTAAACAAAGAATTCTCAACTGAGGAATGGCTGAGAAGCACCTGAAAAAAATGTTCAACATCCTCAATCATCAGGAAAATGAAAATCAAAACAACCTTGACATTCCACCTTACCCCAGTCAAAATGATTAAGATCAAAAATTCAGGTGACAGCAGATGCTGGCGAGGATGTGGAGAAAGAGGAACATTCCTCCATTGCTGGTGGGATTTCAAGCTTGTACAACCACTCTGGAACTCAGTCTGGAGGTTCTTCAGAAATTTGGAGATAGTACTACTGGAGGATCCAGCAATCCTCTTCAGAAGATGTTCCTACTGGCAATAAGAACACATGCTCCACTATGTTCATAGCAGCTTTATTTATAATAGCCAGAAGCTAGAAAGAACTCAGATGTCCCTCAACAGAGGAATGGATACAGAAAGTGTGGTACATTTATACAATGGAGTACTACTCTGCTATTAAAAACAATGAAAGTTATGAAATTCTTGGGCAAATGGATGTATCTGCAGTATGTCATCCTTAGTGAGGTAACCTAATCACAAAAGAAGCCATTAGATATGCACTCACTGATAAGTGGATATTAGCACAGAATCTTAGAATATCCAAGATACAGTTTACAAAACACAAGAAAATCAAGAAGGAAGACCAGCATGTGGATACTTCATTCCTCCTTAGAATAGGGAACAAAAAATCCATGAAAGGAGTCACAGAGACAAAGTTTGGAGCTAAGACGAAAGGATGGACTATCCAGAGACTACCCCAACCAGGGATCCATCCCATAATCAGTCACCAAACCCAGACAGTATTGCATATGCTAGCAAGAGTTTGCTGAAGGGACCCTGATATAGCTGTCTCGTATGAGGCTATGCCAGTGCCTGGCAAATACAGAAGTGGATGCTCACAGTCATCTATAGGATGGAACACAGGGCCCCCAATGGAGAAGTTAGAGCAAGTACCCATGAGCTGAATGGTTCTGCAACCCTATAAGAGGAACAACAGTATGAACTAACCAGAACCCCCAGAGCTTGTGTCTCCAGCTGCACATGTAGCAGAAGATGGCCTAGTCAGCCATCATTGGGAAGAGAGGCCCCTTGGTATTGCAAACTTTATATGCCCCAATATAGGGGAACGTCAGGGCTAAGAAGTGGGAGTGGATTGTTAGGGTAGCAGAGGGGGGAGAGGGTATAGGGAACTTTCGGGATAGCATTTGAAATGTAAATTAAGAAAATATCTAATAAAATAATGAAAAGATAAAAAAGTTATTTTATCATTGGAGCAACATATTTGCAATAATCTATTTTAACAAGTCCATTTTAAAATAACTTACGAAATAAAAAGCATAAAGAAAAAAAAAATCTTAATATGCTGTTTGGTAAAGTTCAAGTCAGCCTTTGAACAACACGTTTACCTATCCAGTAAAGCTTGTGTTAATGCGACATAAGAGTTTGGCAAATTCAACTTTAATGGAGCATAAAAGTGCTTTTGCTTGAAAGTGAGATCATTTTTAAAAATTCAAAGCATGATCACTTTCTCTTTTTTCATAGAACAATCTGATACAAGCAGCAAAGCTTAAATAAACTAGAAACATTTCAAATGATCCATAAAGGATTAATAAGCACCACAGGAAGTCCTATAGGCTCAGCGTATACATTTTCCATCCACCACCACCCCCCTTCCCAGATGGGCATGATATGAAATTCTAAACAGAAGTCAAGTTTCAAAGTCTCTAAATGTTAAAGGGCTGTTATATTGGGGTGAAAGGTCATAACTAAGGACTCTCTAATTTGAAATGGATCAAATTCCAGTGACACTTGGATAGAATCATGCAAACCTAGACATTCAATTAAAAAGGTCTTCTTGCTGCTGGTAATAGCCAGTGGTCAGAAGCAAAACTCAGGCAAAAGGAGTAGCAGCAAGCTACAGGCCACTAATAGAACAAGAACAAAATGACAGCTATTATTTTGGCAGAGATAATCTATGCTGAAACACAAAACACAAACGCACACAATTTCTTTCAATGCAATTTTCTTGTCTTCCCACTGACTTCTGTGATTACCACAGAAAGCAGGGTTCTAAACACATTTCTCAATTGAATCTTCAATCAATAACAGTAAAAAATTAAGATGGAAGATACGGGGAATGCATTATGGCATTAGTAAATGCTTGCAAAATGTGCTGAACTTATCAATATGCACAAAAGTTGCTAGGCAGAAATCTTAGATATCTTAATGGATCATATATTTGTTAGCCCAAAGCTCAATAACATTGCCTATGACCATCAATCTGAAATTCTTTTCATTCTTCTGCTAGACAATCTTACTTCTAATCTTTATATCTATTATTTGAGAATAAACATATCCCATAAAACTCAGTTAACAGAACGTGTAAACAACTTTATTTTCTATAAGATGCAATGCCAGCTTTCCCTCACCTATAGACAAATTAACTACTCAGCAATAGGTTTAAAATGGAAGTCAGTTAGAATATGCTTTTTTAGTGTGCACCTTGGTTTATTTGTGAAGCACTCAGAGAGAGGGAAAAAAGACTCCTTACATTTTATATATACTCTAGAATATGCATCATTCTGAAATTGACATTTTATTAGTTCACTGGCTGAAACAGATTATTCTTGCTTTGACAATGAGATTTCGTTTTTGAAAATGAAATGTAAATAAGCAAGAAAAGTGATATTTAAAAATATAAATGAATACTAGGACGAGTATGAGAAAAAATATTTAAACAGATAAATTAATTTGTTTCAAGCACTGTCTTAAGGTTGGAACACAACTGTCAACCTCTGATGTTCTGATGTGTTCCCCCTCTCTGAGAATAGAGAGGGCCCTTACTAAGACTGCAGCTATTTTGTTGCTAATTCGCACCATTTATAGCAAATGGGTAAAAGAAAAGAAGCAGAATCAATTCAGACATCCACAGCCACAAATTCAATCAACAATTGAATACCTCTTTTGTTCTTTTAACTTTCTATAAATGGATAGACCAAGATGCAAAATGTCACTTCTTTATGGAACAAGTGTTATTTTTTTTCTTTCAAAAAAAAAAAAAATACATGGGCTTTGAATCAGAAAGAACCCAAATTACATTTCCGCTGTATAAATTACAACATCGACTGATTTTCTTCCTATAAGGTTCAAATTCCTTAATTATGAGGCACCACCATAAAGAGTACTGCAAGAGTTAAATGGCACTGTGTATATAGAAGTGTTAACAAAGTTTTTGAATGATAGCTTAAAAATATTTATTTTTTTCTTTCTTTCTTCTGCTCTCCAGAATTCTTCAATATTATAGTAAAAAAATATTTTGCAAAATAAAACAACATACTTTGATATACTATATTAAAGAAATAGAGGAAAATATTATATGGTCAAACTTCTGAAGAAATTCAGGACACAAAATAACGTTCCATAAGTACGATGTCTAGGAATGGTCTGGAATTTACTATGTGGCCCAGCCTGGCTTCCAATCCATGTCAACCTTCCTGTCTCAGCCTTGTGAATATAGGGTTATATATTGGTGTGGGGACTGTGCTGGGAAGGCCTTAGTTCATTAAGGCTAAGGACAATTTCAAGAGATGGCAAGCAGACAAAGATAATTCTGGCAGTCGGAAGATGATACGGTCTGATGAAAGGCATCATTATTTGACAGTGCTCCAAAGGAAAGTGTGTGAGGAGAACAGATGGAAAACTCAATGTCTCAGACCATAATAAAGACTTGTGCTACAGTTCTATGTAGATATATTAAACTACCACAGCTCTACAAGGATGCACAAAGATTGTGGCATATTCTCAAAGTGCTCTATCATAACAGATAGGATGCTACCTATGAATCTAAGGTCAAAAATTATGCAAGTCAGTTTAACTTATATACAGCATATTCTAGCCCACAATGGATAACCATAACTGAAACAAAATCCAGGAAAAAAATTGACGTGTGCTACCTTTGTTTAAAAGCATAAAGGAAAAATATACAACCATAACAGTGAATACAGATGTGCAGCAGAATTAGAGCCTAGAACAGAGAGAATGTATTTAGATTAGCCCATAGAGGAAAACTTCTGAACATGAAAGATGAGAAGACAGCCCAGCAAGAGATTGCCAGTACTACCATTAATGCAAAATAGTCAAAGATTTCCAAAGCACACTGGCAGCAAGATAGGTTTCTCTAGATACAGTGTTTTTCGCATGGGTGACCTACAGATGACATGTTAGTTCTACAATTTAAGGCTTTCGGATTAAGGCTGTGTCCTTCCAGACACAGAGAGACATTAATGATAGCACAGTTACAAACTGAACAGTGATCAAGAGTTACTAAACTAAGAAAAGCCTCTGCAAATACTCCCTCAATTATTTCGCCCCTTGGACATTTTGATGGGGAACTACTCATTGATGGTATTCTTTTTCCAACATTCATTTTATAGAAGATCAAGATACAATCAAATGCTGACTTACTCTGGTAAATAGGGGGCCTGCTTTGATTTCCTTCCTTTCTCAGCACCTTGGTTTTGTGTTTTAGAAGGCTGGCTAGGTTTAGAAAAGAGGGTGTTGGATGGGAGGGGTGCTCTTCCCTTCAGTGGAGACAAAAGATATCAGCTATTTCATTCTTCTGTGTGAGTATGTTACCTCCCTTAATTCTCTCACTATCACATTAAACTGTGATTTTCAATAGAGGTCTGAAAAATGTATTACATTTTACCTGTTATTTCAAAAAGAATTAGTAAGCAATTAGAGGGAAAGGAGAAAAGTAAAGCAAAAATGTTTCTGTTTTTTCAGACCGGCTAACATTTTTGAGAGTTTAAAATGACTAGAAAGGCAAACTGTTAGGTATTCAGAAGGAAAATGTGAATGTTTTCCCAAAGGCATTATTAACAATTAATAATCATTACATTGGTGCCTTGTTTACCTGACCTTGTGTAAATTCAGCAGCCTGGTAATTAGACCCAGATTTTGCACATTTGTATATTTCCATGCATAGATTTGACTCATTCATTCATCCATTAAAATTTGCTTGACAGACGTAGATGAATAATCAAGCTACAATTTGTATTTACTGGATTATAGAAAATTGCCCAAACTGTTAAGTTCAAGGAAAGCGCATTCTTGCCTCTCTCTTATGACTGATGTAAAAGCAATTACATACCAGAGGATTGCCCCAAAGCTCTCAGAAGTGGTACTACTGCTTTTGCAAACTGGTTTTTTTTTTAAAACAAATTTTCCCTAAATGTAGAGACTCTTTAAAGATTAGCTCTAACAGAGGGAAGGAACTAACCCTGTGCACTTGTAAGTTTCTCATTTAACTCACTTCACTGCTGTTTTAAAGTAAAAGTCCTGACAACATTCAGAACAAGCAACAACGTATCCTAAAAGGACAAAGACAAAGCTAGTGAAAGATTTGAACAGAAAGAAGGCAATGTTTGGAGAGTTTCAGGACACTCTTCTCCAACTCTCCCTAGCAAAGCAGCAACAGCCTGACAAGCCCTCTTCCTAACTTGATCAATGAAGAATGACACTGTATGATTCTATGATTAATGTATTTTCATTTAAAGGAGAACAAGTATCTCAAAAAACAAAATAAAGCAAATTCCTGTTCAGTACCAGGCAAACACACTGTCATGCGTACCTGCATTTTCCCATGCTGTATTTATTTACTTTCAGTCACTAACAACCATCGCCCAAGGTACAATACTTCTTTTAAACAGCAGAAGGTAGATACAACAGATCTTTCTCTTCAACCACTGCTTATTTTGATTATCTACTTTAAGCCCACAAAGATTGCTTTGAACTATTTTACAAACAAATTAACATTTATAAAATACAAAATTTGGCTTCAAGCATATTCTTTATTAGATAAGCAATTAAATAAAAGATGCCATATATAGAAACTCAAAAAGCAGAAAGGGTCCCCAAACTTCCAAAATACACACCTGGCTAACTTTAACATTACCAAATTCTAACTTTTCTCCCCAAATATCCCATCCTTTTTTGCTATAAAACAAATGCAAAGTCATGATGTAGATCAGATATTAACATCTGTGAGGATGGCCCGAAATCATCTGATAGATTATCAAAGAACGAAATTAAACTTTGGTTTTCATAATGAATTGTTCGTTAAGGTCCACATGTTTGCAAATATAGAAACAGGAATTCAGATGCTTTTAGTCAATGCAAAGCCATCTAAAAACTAAGTGTCCGCTGAGTCACTATCCTTGAGTTTTGGACACTTTAACAGGCATTTAATTCAAAAGACAAAGCTTTCCCTAGTGTGTGACTTAGTTTATCAGTTTGCTAGTCTTTTGTTAAGAAGTCATATCTTACACATTGTACTTCACTCTACCTGATAAAGGGAGGACAGTATAGCTGTTTTACCAACTAAAGTGATGGTCCAACCAAAAACATAGTCTAAACTCCTTTCTTCTGGCCTTCCTGTAGTTGCTTCTATTGGCAACTTGCAAACGGAACTGAGACGCTACACCACAATCGTGCCAACATTTAATCTGGTAAATGGGAAAACAGTCATTTTCAAGGTATATGGTGAAGACATGTTCCTTAAAATCAAGGCTGGACAAGTTTTATAGGGAGCCCTTAGCTGTTGAACTATATCATCTACCAGCCCACTAGAAGCACTGCAGTCACTAGTTAGATATGGAAGAGAAGAGGTTATAATTACTAAGAAAACTGAATGAGATAAACTTTCGCAAGGATTCTGTTCTAAGTCTGAATTTGACTTTCTATCATAAGCCTCTTTGGTACTTATACTAATTTCTCTTAACCTGTTACCAGTTCCATTGAGTATGTAATCAATGAACATAACAACTGACAGGAGGAAAAGCTCAACAGGTCTCATTACTTTTTTTTTTTTTTCCTGGAAGAGTGCACTTTGCCAGGAAAGAGAAGACACAAAAACAGACAAACATACCTACAGATAGCATGATGCTCAGGTTTTCTCAAAATATTCTGGCTATTTAGATGTGATACCAAGAAGAAAAAGATACAGTTGCTGCTAAGAGAAACTACATAAACAAAAGTCTGAAAAACCTTTGTTGTTAAGAAGTTACATTCCTACTCACTGTTCAGGGTACACAAAGCATCCTACTAAATAAAAGGAAAGTTCGGCATCTCTGCCAAGTAGCCAGCAAGAAACACAAATTAAAAATTGAATGTTGAGGGAGAAAAAAAAAGAAAGAAAGCAAAAGGAGATGCTGCTACTATCAACAACAACAACAACAACAACAACTACAACTACAACTACAACAACTCAGCTGTGCCAGAGCTGTAAGGAGACCTCTCCCCTCGCCAGCCATTGCTACATCAGGATTATTCCAACAATTTGCTAAAACATAGTGGATTACTATTAAGTTCTGGGCGTGCAGAGGAATACCTTGCCCGTGGATATTAAAAACCATACTAGAATAAGACATGTAAATGGCAGCCAGACAAAAATCTTGAAAAAGAAGAAACAGTGTAAATGTAAACAACTAGCTGAGGCATACAAAGTGTTATAGGATGAAAGTAGGTCATCTATGACAAATACAGCAAGGAAAGGTAGTGGGGGAGGAGGAAAAGGTGAAAGTCATTTTGACAGCCCATTTGAGTTTGACCTCAAATTCAAGAGCCCAGATGATGTCTTCAGAAAATATTTTCGTGGAAATTTGCATTTGGCTTCATTGAAGACCCATTTGATGACTTTTCTGAGAACCAATGGTGTCTCCAAGGAACTAGAAGCTGAGGTGCTGTCTCGGTTTTTCTCTCCCTTCAGTGGATTTCCTGCTTTTGATACAGGCTTCATTTCATTCGATTCACTAGGTCATGGGGGGGGGGGGGTGTCTCACGTCATTCTCTTCAGTTTCATTTGGCAGGAGTACAATGGGCAACTTTTTTTTTTTTNTATTTATTATATGTAAGTAAGTACACTGTAGCTGTCCTCAGACAGTCCAGAAGAGGGCGCCAGATCTCGTTACGGATGGTTGTGAGCCACCATGTGGATGCTGGGATTCGAACTTATCACCTTCGGAAGAGCAGTCGGGTGCTCTTAGCCGCTGAGCCATCTCACCAGCCTGGGCAACTTTTAATCACTATCAACTTCAATTACGATAGACAATGGCAAAAAAAAAAAAAAAAAACCTACAAAAAGACTTTTGGAGAACATTCAAGAAAGAATAGACATTGAAGACAGTTCAAGACCTTGATGATAAATGGTAAGGATCTCCTGCTATACGTGGATAACAAGTAATTCAATACATGCATTTTACAGAAATATTAAACCATAACAAGCATCATTTGATATAGAAATGTTAAACCATAACAAGCACTGATGAATAAGAGGAATTTTTTTGAAGACTTCAAGTGAACTCAACTTTTCTGTATAACTTTACCTAATCAATTTCTAAAACAGCTCATTGGAGCCTCTAAACTTTGAATTTGGAGTTATAGAACTTTGAATTTGGAGTTATAGAACTTTGAATTTGGAGTTATAGAACTTTGAATTTGGAGTTATAGAACTTTGAATTTGGAGTTAGGATCACAAAATAAGACCATTTTTTTGCCTTTAAAATTTTTGTACCCTCTGTATGCATTTTGCTTTAAACAAAACAAAACATAGTCTGAGGTGAGCCCTGTGAGTATTGATTAGTGCTAGGACACAGTTATTGATTTTTAACACCAACATGGATCTGTTTCCACTTGTGTTAAAAAGTGAGTAGTGTCAATTCGTGATGTTAACATTGCCAGATGGATCACCTACAGAAATATTTCTGTTTTATTTTCAGAATTTAGTAAAGTAAGCTATTACTGCACCAATGTTAATACACTTCTAATTTAGTGTAATTAAGGATGTTTCCTAGTTCTACATGGATGCTGGCAACCTCATCAGTTTTACTACTATTTAAGTATGTAATGTTTCTCTAATTTCTTTCGCAGAATGTTTATCCTTTGTGTAGAAAAAGAACACTGATTTGTTTGAGTTAATTTTATATCCAGCTACTTTGCTGAAGTTTATCATGTTTAGGAGTTCTCTGGTGGAACTTTTAAGGTCATTTATATATACTATCATATCATCTGAAAATAGTGATATTTTGACTTCTTCCTTTCCAGTGTGTATCCCCTTGATTTCCTTTTGTTGTCTAACTGATCTGGCTAGGACTTAAGTACTATATTGAATAGGTAGGGAGAAAATCGGCAGCCTTGTCTAGTCCCTGATCTTAGTGGGATTGCTTCAAGTTTCTCTCCAATTAGTGTGATACTGACTACTGGTTTCCTGAATATTGCTTCTATTATGTTTAGGTATGGGCCTTGAATTCATGATCTTTCCAAGACTTTTATCATGAATGAGTGTTGAATTTTGTCAAATGCTTTCTCAGCATCTAATGAGATGATCATGTGGTTTTTGTCTTTGAGTTTGTTTATATCATGGATTACGTTGATAGATTTCTGTATATTAAACAATCCATGCATCCCTGGATCATGATGGATGATCATTTTGATGTATTGTTGGATTAGGTTAGCGAGAATTTTATTGAGTATTTTTATATCGATATTCATAAGGGAAATTGGTCTGGAATTCTCTTTCTTTGTTGTATCTTTGTATGGTGTAGATATCAGAGTAACCCTTCACAATAGTCAAAAATAATATAAAATACCTGCTGTGACTCTAACTAAGCAAGTGAAAGATCTGTATGAAAAGAACTTCAAGTCTCTGAAGAAAGAAATTGAAGAAAATCTCAGAAGATGGAAAGATCTCCCATGCTCATGGATTGGCAGGATTAATATAGTCAAAATGGCTATCTTGCCAAAAGCAATCTACAGATTCAATGCAATCCCCATCAAAATTCTAACACAATTCTTCACAGAGTTAGAAAGGGCAATTTGAAAATTCATCTGGAATAATAAAAACCTAGGATAGCAAAAACTTTCTCAACAATAAAATAACCTCTGGGGGAATCACCATGCCTGACCTCAAGCTGTACTACAGAGCAATTGTAATAAAAACTGCATGGTACTGGTACAGCAACAGACAGGTAGATCAATGGAATAGGATCAAAGACCCAGAAATGAATCCACACACCTATGGTCACTTGATCTTTGACAAGGGAGCTAAAACCATCCAGTGGAAAAAGGACAGCATTTTCAACAAATGGTGCTGGGTCAACTGGCTGTTATCATGTAGAAGAAAGCGAATTGATCCATTCTTATCTCCTTGTGCAAAGCTTAAGTATAAGTGAATCAAAGACCTCCACATAAAACCAGAGACACTGAAACTTAAAGGAGAAAGAGGGGAAGAGCCTCAAAGATGTGGGCACAGAGAAAAATTCCTGAACAGAACAGCAATGGCTTGGGCTGTAAGATCAAGAACCAACAAATGGGACCTCATAAAATTGTAAAGCTTCTGTAAGGCAAAAGACACTGTCAATAAAACAAAAAGGCCACCAACAGATTGGGAAAAGATCTTTACCAATCCTAAATCAAATAGGGAACTAATATCCAATATATACAAAGAACTCAAGAAGCTAGACTCCAGAAAACCAAATAGCCCTATTGAAAACTGGGGTACAGAGCTAAACAAAGAATTCTCAAATGAGGAATACCAAATGGCTGAGAAGCACCTGGAAAAATGTTCAACATAATTATCACGGAAATTCAAATCAAAACAACCCCAAGATTCCACCTCACACCAATCAGAATGGCTAAAATCAAAAATTCAGATGACAGCAGATGCTAGTGAGGATGTGGAGAAAGAGGAACACTCTTCCATTGCTGGTGGGATTGTAAGCTGGTAAAACCACTCTGAAAATCAGTTTGGTGGTTCCTCAGAAAATTACTACCGTAAGATCCAGCAATACCTCTCCTGCACATATACCCAGAAGATGTTCCAACTTGTAATAAGGACACATGCTCCACTATGTTCATAGCAGTCTTATTTATAATAGCCAGAAGCTGGAAAGAACCCAGATGTCCCTCAACAAAGGAATGAATACAGAAAATGTGGTACATTTACATAATGGAGTACTACTCAGCTATAAAACAATGAATTCATGCAATTCTTAGGCAAATGGATTTATCTGGCAGATATCATCCTGAGTGAGGTAACCCAAACACAAAAGTACATACATGATAGGCACTCACTGACAAGTGGCTATTAGCCCAGAAACTTAGAATACCCAAGATACAATTTGCAAAACACATGAAACTCAAAGAAGAAAGACCAAAGTGTGGATACTTTGTTCCTTCTTAGAAGGGGGAAGAAAATACCCATGGAAGGAGTTACACAGACAAAGCTTGGAGCTAAGACTGAAGGAAGGACCATCCAGAGACCAGCCCACCTGGGGATCCATTCTATAAACAACCACCAAACCCAGACACTATTGCATATACTAACAAGATTTTGCTGACAGGATCCTGATATAGCTCTCTCCTGTGAGGCTGTGCCAGTGCCTGGCAAATACAGAAGTGGATGCTCACAGTCATCTATTGGATGGAGCACAGGGTCCCCAAAGAAGGAGCTAGAGAAAGTACCCAAGGAGCTGAAGGGTTCTGCAGCTATATAGAAGTAACAACAATATGAACTAACCAGTACCCCCTAAGCTCATGTCTCTAGCTGCATATGCAGCAGAGGATGGCCTAGTTGGCCATCAATGGGAGGAGAAGCCCTTGGTCTTGTGAAGATTATATTCCTCAGTATAGGAGAATGCCAGGGCCAGGAAGTGGGAGTGGTTGGGTTGAAGTGCAGGGGGAGGGTTTAGGGGATTTTGGAGAGGAAACTAGGAAAGAGGATAACATTTGAAATGCAAATGAAGAAATCATCTAATAAAAAAAGTATGTAATGTTAAGGTTAGGTTTTAAAAAGCTGGTAATTTGGAGTTTTGTCATTTGTTTAACAAAAGAAAACAAATCTGAATGTGTCTTATGCATTCTTCAAGGGAAAAAATAAAGATGAAAATAAAACATGCGCTATATATGTGTGCAATGAAAAAGTGAGTTTAACTTATTAGAGATTCCTAAAGTGACTGATATTGAAAAATAGCAAAAGAGATTAAAGACATCCTAGGATAAACACACTCTCCAGTTGCTGTAGAGTTGTTAATATCTCCTCCCACTGAATATAAAGGCTACATTCACAGATTTTGTGAAAGTTCCAAAAATTACTCCCTTGTTTGAGTATATAAGTCAAGTGCCTTCCACATCCCTGATACTATACTTTTCAGAGTTAACATGAAGCTAACACAACAATATGTGGCTTAGTTCAGCCTTTAAGTAAAAGAGACAATGAGTAATAGGAGCCATCACATATGTGTGTGATGGCTTAGGAGAGTGTAACAGAGGTAATATAACATATTTCGCCTGAGCTTATTGAGGAAAGCTTTCCAGAAGAGCCACTGAAGAGGGACAGTGGATTTTACCAAGCAGGCATTGCTGTGGTGTGGGGTGTGGTTTTAGGCACCAAGATACAGGTGAAGCTGTAGTAAAGTGTGTATGATTTTTCAGGAACAAGCTTTCTTATAGTATAGAGGAGATAGTGTAGATGTAAAAGGTAGAGAAGTTGGCTCATGGTCTAAGGTAATGCTATAGAATTTAGATCTTAGTATATAAGAAATGAGCAAGTGCAGGGGGCAGTGAAAGCAGGAAACACACTGGGCGGTGGTGGCACACGCCTTTAATCCCAGCACTTGGAAGGCAGAGGCAGGCAGATTTCTGAGTTCGAGGCCAGTCTGGTCTACAAAGTGAGTTCCAGGACAGCCAGGGCTANGGAGAGGAGAGGAGAGGAGAGGAGAAAAAAAGAAAGCAGGTAACAGTAAGGGAAATGAACCAATGGGGGGAACTGAAAACAGAGAGGCCATGAGTCAAACTGATGCTCTAGAGATTGAGAGAAAAATATGTAACAAAACCATAATATAACCTCATAACACCCAATGTGAAAATCTGTTATCACAAGTTGGAAAATACTGGATAGTATCAGTATGCCTATCTTACAATAATCTTATAATTAGAAAGTGTATAAAATATTCTAAAACCTGTTTTCATATGTAGTGTTTAATATACAATATTTATGAACTTATCAGAATATCCCCTCTTCTTAAAATCATTTTTCTCTTGCTCAAAAACAGCCACAGGAGGAAACATTAACAACAACATTTAGGCAGGAGGATCCAGGCAGCCTTTCACAAATCCTGCTAGCCCCTAGAGATAGATTTATAAGAGTTTCAAAGTTCTCATAGGAACACTGAAGGAAATCAAAACATTTCAAAAGATGTAAAATCACATATTTTCATTCAAGTTCCTATATACTAAAGAAGCTTCAAAGCCTTATTGTTATTATGCGATTCCTAAGAGAAAACACTGAAAATACAAAATCCAGTCTCCAAACTGCCCTTTCTATCTACAAACACTCCTCACTTAGATTTATAAATCAAAACAGAAGAGAGACAAGATTGAGAAATGTTAACTACCTGTTATTTGTAAAGTGTCAGCAATATACTAGAAGACTTAATATGGATGGTTAAGTCCCATTAAAAATGTGTAACTGGAATTTTGCTTGATATAATTATTTTTGGATACAAAACACCTTATTTTGTTGTAAGTTTGAAAACTAATGTATCCTTTAATATATGTAACCCATAAAAATCACATTAAAATATTCAACGATTATCTTACATTAGATAAGAATTCCTCAACAAGTGTTCTACAACAAGTTGTAGAATTTAATAATCACATGAAAGAATTTACCCCATAAATTCTAGTAACATTCTCGATAAAGCTATATCATCGGATACTCTAAAAAGAAAAGAAAAGGAAACAAATCTGCTCAGGTCATGGTCAAGGCAGATCACCTTTGTCTGGAAAACAGATAAGCAAACAAATGATAGGCTAAGGTGACTAGATGTGGGGGAACTTCACTTTCATACTAGCACTTGAGAGAAAAGTGGATCTCTGGGAGTTCAAAGACAGCTTGGTCTTCATAGCGAAAACCAAGCCAACCAGAGCTACAGAATGATATCCACACACACACACACACACACACACACACACACACACACACACACACACAAAATAGAGTGTGAAGAAAGACTCTATATATAGTGTTCTTAAAAATGGTCCATGACTTCATCATTGATAATATCAGAGTAGTCATCTGAAAAAAACTAATGAAGACAGCACTGGCTGGCTGATGATCACTGTTACCATCAGTTAGTTACTGGCTTCCATCAACAACATATAAAGGTTTCCTGTTGTCTCTTGTCCATGCCTACAAATAATTTATTTTGTTTTGAATAAAGACATTTTTACATTCCTAAAAAAAAAAAAAAAAGTTCTACTATTAAGACTGACAAGCCATCTACTGCACTAATGATTTATCTCACCTGGGAAGACGTAGGTGAAGAAGGAGGAATATAATCAAAACACAGCATTCTCAAAGACTTAAAGTTTAAATATTCTATTATGTCCTCCTATAATCCTTTGTTCAAATGTATCATTTTAGAAGACTGAAATGGCTGGGCAGCATCAAGGTCTAGAACTCAAGCACTTAATCTCTTTACCAAATAACAGTATGAAAATTCACCCTTTTAGGCTTCCTTTTAAAGGAACTTTATTATTTTAATTAATATAATACACACCTATTGTAAAATGTTTAAATAGGAAAACTCAAAATGAAAATTAAAAAAAAATCTCCTACACCTTTCATCATTCAGGTGTAATTTTTGTCATTTGCTAAATATTTTTTAGAAACCTAAGCAATAAATTCATATAAATGTATGAACTTTTACAAAAGTTAACAGCACACTTATAAGCTGATATTCTTAAAAATCATGGCAGTATTATGAGGTTAAATGTTTACATCAGTACATAGATAAAACTTAAGGGCTGAGTGTGTGCATACACACATGTGCACACACTTTGTTGAGAATTGAGTGATTTACTTTTAACTTTCTTTTTTGGGAAAAATAATTTAATGAGTATATGACAAGTAGTCATGTGTTAGGCAGTAACATAAGTACTACCCACACCCTACATATAACTTTCTGAATTATAAAAATACTAGAACAAATAAATGTATATTTCTATTTCTATATATCAGTAATACAACTGAAAACACCATTTAAAGCTTAATCTCCTACAGGAATGAGCACTTCAGCACCAATCCAGCAAAACAAATACAAGACTGTGGCCTGAAAAGCACCAAATGTTAAGAGCTCAAAGAAGACTAAAAAGTACGTGAAGAGAAAGTACTCAAAGACTGGAAGCCTGGACATAAAAATAATGCCAATTCTTCCCCAAATAACGCAGACTTCAATAACAGTGACCATACTCACAGCATCTATGAAGATTATATTGGTGTTGAAGACAAGTTTATTCCACGCTTTCACAGAAACACTAAAGGACTAGAATGGCTAAAGCAGTTTTGAAAACAGAGTACTTATGCTCCATGCAAAGCCACAGTAATCTGAAGTGGAAACTTATGGTTTCTTTGGAAAGTCAGTTCTGTTGGAGGGCATTTTGCTGGGGCAGACACATGACGAAATGTTCTCCTAAAGTAGACATAGATTAGAGAATGTTTTGCTAAGGCAGACATGTAAAGGAATGTTTCGCTGAAGCAGACACAGGTGAAAGGATGTTTTGCTGAAGCAAACACATGAAAGGACACATGATGCTAAGAAAGACACAGCAGACACTAGATGGATGATGCTGGATGGCATTGGTATGCCTTGCAATTCCTTACTAGTCATCATTTGTCGAGATTTTATAGAAAGAAACACACCAAAAACTGGTGGTGTTCTGCTGGCTTCTGGCTGCTTCAGCGGACTCAGGCTGATTGGCAGTGATGTCAGCAGATACAGACTCACAGACTAAGGCAAGATTCATGGGAGGACATGCGATGTTTGGAGGGAATATGAATAGTATTCAACAGACAGTGAGGAGGCTTGCATAGCTAGCTTTGCAACACTTCTTGGTCTCTTGTCTTCATCTCTGACCTATGCTTTGTTGAGAGGCAAAACAGAGAACTTCTCATGGGATCACTGCTAGCCCTGCTCGCTCCTGCTGCCCCAGGCTATTCTGTGGAGGCCTGGATGCTTCTGCTGGGTCACACCACTGGTGCTGACTGGTGTTGGCTATCCCAACACTACTAAACTGGGCTGCTGGTATATTTGTGAAGTGGATCAAGCTCCTACTGATGATTCCTGTGAACTGAACTGCTGATTTCCTGACGACATATATTGGATTTGCTCCAAAGAACACTTTTTAAACAGGACTACTTCCTCTATATCCTAATAACCTTTTTTTTCCACTACCTCTGATGGGTGGTGGGCTACAAGAGAGGTTAAAGCATTTAATAATGATTATTAACAGTAGGATCTGAAAAATCAAAGCTAACAGTAATCAATATTGACAAATTGATAAACACAGTAATCAATATTGGCAAATTGATAAACACAAAGATCAGTGGAAGAGGGAAAAAAGTCTAGAAAGAGTCCCATTCTAGTCTGCACAAAAGATTATTGACAAGGACACAGAGGCAATTCAATTAAATAGGACAATCTTACAAGAAAGTAGTTGGCCCTAAGCCTCATGTAAAAACTCTAGTTCAAGACAGATGTTTTATCTAGATTGTGTGTGTGTGTGTGTGTGTGTGTATGCGTATGAACCTGTCAACTTTCAAGTAAAAGTACAGTGTAGAAAACAAAAATACTGATTTATTGGATTTAATCATAATTTAAAATTTTGCTCTGTGAAAGATTACTTTAAGCTACCAAAACAAAGCGCCAATGAGATGGCTCATCAGGTAAAGCATTGGCTGCCAAACCAAGCAACTCTAATCTTGAATTAAATTCCCAGAACCCACGTAAAACTTACTAAAACTTAGTAAAAGAGAAAACTTACTCCAGGGAGTTCTCTCGGGATCTCGTCCATCCATACAAATAATGATGATTTAAATTTTGTTTTTTGAGACAGGGCTTCACTGTGTAGCTCTGGCTGTCCTGAAACTCACTATGTAGACCAGGCTATCCTCAAACTTACAGAGATGCCCCTGCATCTGCTGCCCAAGTGCTGGTATTAAAGGCATGTGCCAGTATGCCTAGGTAAAAATCTTAGAGAGACCAATGCAAGCTACAAACTTGGGGAAAACACATAAATCACATATCCAACAAAGGACTTGTATTTAGAATATATGAAAAAGTCTCAAAACTCAACAATTAAAAGCAAGCAATCTAAATAAAAAATATTTGATACAGTACACCAGAAAGACAGTACACCATTTGACTGTTTGATCCCTAGTCAGTATAACAGTTTGGGAAGGATTAGGAGATATGGCCCTGTTGTAGGAGGTAAGTCACTTAGGGTGGACTTTGAGGTGTCAAACACCCAAGACATTCCTAATTAGTTCTCTATCTGCCTCATACTTGTGGGTTAGACATAAGCTCTCAGCTATTGCTCTAGTGCCAGGCTATGCCTACCTGTTGCCATGTTCCCAACTATGATGGTCATGGACTCTGCCCCTCTGGAACCATGCACTTCCAAAGTAAATGCATCCTTTTATAAGTGCCTTGGTCATCGTGCTTTGTCGTGGCAATAGAAAAGTAACTAAGACAGCAAGCAAGTAAATGCAGGAAAAGACTTCAATATCACTAGGCATCAGGGAAATTATCATTAAAGTCACAAAGACACATCACTTCATGCCCATAGTTCAAACTAAAAAAATATACCAAGTACCAACAAGGATGAAAAATCAATGGAACTCTTACATAGTGCTAATAGGAATGCAAAATGATATCATCATTTTGAAAAACAGTTTGGTAATGCTTAAAAGTTTCAAACATACAATTACTTTATGGGCCACCAATATCGATCCTAGGTACTTATTCTAGAGAAATGAGAATATGCTCATCCAAAATCTGTATACAAATGTTTACCGCACCTGATTTCATACTTGTCCCCAACTGGAAACAATATAAATCATCCTTAAATGGTTCAAACACACACACACACACACACACACACACACAAAATGATGTAATCAGCAATAAAAGAAAAAGCCTCTATGACAAGACAAGGCTTTTTTGTCTCAAAGGCTGCATATTGTATTGATACATTTAACATCCCTGAAAAGACAAATCTGCAGTGATCAGAACAAATTTAGGAGTTGGACAGACAGTGAGATGATACTGTTTTGTGATGGAACTGTTTTGTATTTTGATTAATGGTGGTAGGTATAGGAAACTATACATTTACTACAATTTGTAAAAGCACAAATTGCTATGGACATAAGTAGGCTAAAATGGATGTACACGTAAGTAAGAAAAAGTTATCCCTCTCAATGATTTAAGACCTCGAGGCAATTTCTGATGAACAGAATCAGTGACTGGTATAATGACTACTTAAATAAACTTTGGAGGTTTTCTCTATCCTTATGAGCCACTGAGAGGAAGTAATGAGTTAAAGAAAAAAGTTTTCTTTCCCAAATTGAGCTATAAAATATTGAGGGTTTTTTTTCTCAATATTCTTTAGGGGAATTGTTCTGATAATTTCACTTTATATTCAAATCAATTGTTGTCACTTTGCATAGTAAGGAAGCTACTAACTTTCATGTATACAGCTCTGAAACTGGCAACCTATTTAGTATAGTAGCAAATAAGACACCTCTTCCCAAATAAGGGCCCTCATTGTCTACTGTGAGTACTGGTAGTAGCAGTAGTAGTAGTAGTAGTAGTAATAGTAGTAGTAGTAGTAGTAGTAATGATGCTATACATTTATATACACAATACAATATGCTGTGAATTTTACAATGAAATTTGCTACAGTAAAGTTTACTGTAAATGATAATATATATATATATATATATATATATATATATATATATATTTAAAATATAACCAAAATCCTCGCCTTTAAAATATAATGTATATATTTATTATAGCACTACACAAAAATATAAAAATTAAATTAGCCCATACTCTTACTAATGAAGACAATGTATTAATATTCTGATTTTTTTTTCTAATTATTTTTTCAGACACATATGTATATAGGTACAACTACTGCATAGTTGAACCAACTTTTATGCAATAATTTGTTTCCTTATTTTCCTTATTAACATTTCCTGTGTCTTTAACAAAACATTGTACTATTCTGGTGATATGCCCTAATTTAGCAATAATTAATTCTGAGATATATAAGTCATATCCATTTTTCATTATTATAAGCAATTACTCATCAACATATTCTTGTACACAAATTTTATTTTTCTCCTTTTTAAAATTTACTGAAGTTTGAAATATATACATGTCTGTGTATGGGCATATGCTTTTCCATAGATGCACGAAAGCTGGAGGAGGAGGTTGGGTATCCCATTCTGCCACTTGTTCCCTTATCCCTTTGAACTAAGCTGCACAGTGAGTCTTAGTGATCCTCCTATTTCTGCCTTTTCTGGGGCTAGAGTTCTGGGTATGCGGGGATGCACGTGACTTTTTATACTGCTTCTGGAAATAGGAACTCAGGTCCTCATGCTTGCACAATAGTGCTCTTAGCCTTCTAGAGTCTTATCTATAGCCCAAAGAGTACTTTTTTTTAAAGGACAAGTTGCTAGAGCACTAGTAAAGCTCTTGAACCCACAACTAAAATCCCATAACTGTTTTGTGAATACTGGTCTTTTTCATTGGGTTTACAATTGTACTGATGGTGCAAAAGGATATGTAAATAAGATGCAGACATCTTATGAGCTGGGTGTGGTGGCGCACACCTTTAATAATCCCAGCACTCAGGAGGTAGAAGCAGGCGGATTTCTGAGTTCGAGGCCAGCCTGGTCTACAGAGTGAGTTCCAGGACAGCCAGGGCTACACAGAGAAAACCTGTCTCGAAAAACAAAAAACAAACAAAAAAAGATGTCTGGTATGTGGGCATTAATAAAGGTGGTGGCTACAAATTATCCTATTAGCTGCTGTATTCCTCATCACACACTCACAATACCTGATGTATAAGTAAGCTAGTTTCATTTAGCACTACCATATGCTCAGAGAGCAGAATCTTACTAAGGAGTTTACTCTATGTATGCATCCCCTTTATTATCATATGCAAAGATACAGTAGTTGTCTCTAGGGAAGGCACTTGGATAACGATCTGAGTTGGGAACTGAGCTACCTATTTTGTTCAGAGAAATCCATTTTTACCTGAAAAAGTAATGGATAGACAAACTATAGTTATTTAGACCTAAGTACCTAGCAGACATTTCCTCAAAAATGAACCAAATGAGTCTGTCACTTCAAGAAAAATCAACTGACAGTATGATAAAATCCCAGTGTTCAATGCATTTTCATTGGAATATTAATATAGTGCCCCAATATTTAAAGGTTTTTATAATGAGGCTGATTCAAAAATCTGATTTTTAAACACTGCATCATAATATGTACTAACATTTGGAAAACAAGTGCAAGTCACCTAACCAGTATTTTCTAAATAATCATTCCATGTTACAAAATCATGCATAAAGGATTTACTCAAGGTTTAAGACAGAGTAATATATTTAAATCTACTATAACACAAAAAGATGACAGACATGACTTAATATCCAATGTTATGAGTAACCTTTAAGAAACTACCTTGGCCAAGGGGCTGGCTCAGTCTATAAAGCATTGACTGTGTAAGTAGAAGTATATAAGTTTGATCCCCAGCACCCATGTAAAAAAGCTGAGCAGAGTGGCATGTGTTCCTGTAATCTTAGCAGTGGGGAGGTGAACATAGAAGGATCCCTGGGGCTTGCTGGTCAGCCAGTCTAGCCAAACCAGTGAGCTCCAGGTTCACTGAGAGACTCTCTTCTCCAGAAAATAAGGTAAAGAAGCTAATGAAGAAAATAAATCCAACACTGACTTCTGGCCTACATATGCATTGGCACACATCTGTACCGATATATCTATATGAACACCCAGTCCCAAACACTTTAAAAAAACCACTCTGGTATAAGATTTGGTATAATGACCCCCTCCCACAAAATGAAGTCTGTCATTAACAGGCAAGTAAAACATGTTTCTTCTTTCTCCAATGGCATTCCTATGTGAAACAAAATTTTCTTTACAAACCAATAGCAAATAACAATATATGAGATGCTGAAGAATGTATGAGATTTCAGCTATCTTCTAAGTCAGGTAAGAAATAAATTTTAAAAACATATAAAACAATACAACTGTCTTTATTAGATTGTTTATGAAGTTATTTTTTTCAGAAAATGTGCTCTTCTTGAGATAGGGCTCCATTATGTAGACTGGCTGGCCTGGACTTGCCTTAATCTCACAGAGATACTCCTGTCTCCGCCTCCCATGTGCTAGGATCAATACTGAATGCTACCAACACCTAGCACTTAAAAATTATTATATTTTATATAAAGAACTCAAGAAGGTGGACACCGGAAAATCAAATATCCCCATTAAAAAGTGGGGCACAGAGTTGAACAAAGAATTCTTACCTGAGGAATACTGAATGGCTGAGAAGCACCTGAAAAAATGTTCAACATCCTTAACCATCAGGGAAATGGAAATCAAAACAACCCTGAGATTCCACCTCACACCAGTAAGAATGGCTAAGATCAAAAATTCAGGTGACAGCAGATGTTGGCGTGGATGTGGAGAAAGGGGAACACTCCTCCATTGTTGGTGAGACTGCAAGCTTGTTCAACCACTCTGGAAATCAGTCTGGCGGTTCCTCAGAAAATTGGACATAGTACTACCGGAAGATCCTGCAATACCTCTACTGGGCATATATCCAGAAGATGTTCCATCTGGTAATAAGGACACATGTTCCACTATGTTCATAGCAGCCTTATTCATAATAGCCAGAAGCTGAAAAGAACCCAGATGTCCCTCAACAGAGGAATGGATACAAAAAATTGGTACATTTACACAATGGAGTACTACTCTGCTATTAAAAACAATGAATATATGAAATTCCTAGGCAAATGGATGGATCTGGAGGGTATCATCCTGAGTAAGGTAACCCAATCACAAAAGAACTCACATAACATGTACTCACTGATAAGTGGATATTAGCCCAGAAGCCTAGACTACCCAAGATACAATTTACTAAACACATGAAACTCAAAAAGAATGAAGATCAAAATGTGGACACTTCGCCCCTTCCTAGAATTAGGAACAAAGCACACATTGAAGGAGTTACAGAGATCAAGTGTGGAGCTGAATCAAAGGGATGGACCAACCAGTGACTGCGGCAACCGGGGATCCATCCCATAATCAGCCACCAAACATAGACACAATTGCATATGCCAGCAAGATAGTGCTGAAAGGGCCCTGATATAGTGTCTCGTGGGATGCTATACCAGAGCCTGGCAAACACGGAAGTGGATGCTCACAGTCAGCTATTAGATGGAACATAGGACACCCAAGGAAGGAGCTAGAGAAAGTACCCAGGGAGCTGAAGGGGTCTTCAACCCTATAGGTGGAAGAATAACATGAACTAACTAGTACCCCCAGAGCTCAGGTCTCTAGCTGCATATATAGAAGATGGCCTAGCTGGCCATCATTGAGAAGAGAGGCCCCTTGGTCATGCAGACTTTATATGCCCCAGTACAGGGGAACGCCAGGGCCAAGATGTGGGAGTGGGTGCTTAGGGGAGCAGGGTGGGGATGGAGGAGGGTATAGGGAAATTCCTGGATAACATTTGAAATGTAAATGAAGAAAATATCTAATAAAAATTGAAAAAAATTATTATATTTTTATTTAATATACTTGTTACTCATAAATGGATTCATACTTTAGTGCCCTGGCTTTAATTTTTAAAATATGAATTTATATTAAAAAACATTGGCATCTTTCGTATTTTAAGAATCTACTGGGGTAAGTGGGGAGGAGGTATGGGATGTGAAACAATCAAAAGGTGGATGGGGGAAATGAAATATGGAGCATAAAAAATAAATTAAAAATTTTTTAAAAAAAAGAATCCACTGGGGTCCTAAATATGAAAATGTTTGAGAGCTATTGAGCTATACTACAAAAAAAAATTGTTTTATTAGAAGGTCTTCATTGGTCTTTGTGGTTCTCAAGCTACCTAATGCTGAGACCCTTTAATACAGTTCCTCATATTGCTACTGTTATGAATTGCAAAGTCAATATCTATTTTGTGATGATCTCAGGCAACTCCTGTGAAAGGCACTTCAACCTAGGCCCTGTTGAGAACTGCTGTTCCAACAGATCTGGAACATCACTACATCACTAATGGAAAGCTGGAGTTGAAGGTTTCAATTATAGTCTGCGTGGTCTCCAAATCCTTAAGTATAAACATAGATATAAACCCTGAGCAGTGTCAGTTTATTTTGGTCCTGGATCCTGAGAGTTAGCTAGCAAATCATCCAGGTTTTCAGCAGAACCTAAAAAGCATCGTTCTTCAACAGCCAAGAACCCTGGAGCACCTGTACTACCTGAAAGAGAAGTCCTTTCAACAAACAAGACAGATCACCCATTTGAAAAGTTATATTATGGCACAAAGTAAAAGCCACAGAAAATTCTGAAGGTGCTATTCAAATCAGACAAGTTTTAGACCAAGAGTACAAGTTATATACTGCTTTACAAAATGTTATGTTGACAGTATGGATGTTGGTAAGGGTGTATGATAAAGCCATCCCTTGCTAAGCTTAAAACAAACCAATACTTATCCATTAAAAATTGCACTCAATTTTTATAAATATATAAATATATAATATAATATATACATATATATGTATATGTTTATATATACAGAGAGAAGGGCAAAGGAGGGAGGGAGGGAGGGAGGGAGGGAGGGAATTTTTCTATAGTGCCTTGGAAAAGCAATAAATTAATTCTCTCCTAAACAGACCTGAGATCATTATCTGGGATTCCTATCAGCAGCTATTGATAAAGGTATGATTTCACTTGTGGATCATAATGTAGATACAAACCGAATATGAAAGACAGCCATTGCATAGGGCAATCGATTCCCATTCTGTTGACATGCACAGCAGACAACTGATAGTTCCACTTTGCTCTTTGAAGTCAAAGAGGTGAGTGGTGTGAAAAATCTCACTTTTGAAAGGTTAAATGAAATCTGTTCTGGTTCAATTTCTTACTTTACTACAAGATAGTAGCTACAGGTGACTGGAGTTAGACTCTAAGTACAGTTTTTCCTAAATAGACAAGGTTAGTTTTCTGGGTTTCCCTGGCTGTTGTCATATATTTGACAACTCCTATGGCATTTCCTCAGCATTACAAAAATCCCCCAATTTTCCTATCAGTGGTAAACCACATCAGGTGTTGCTGAAAGTCAAGGTTCAACACAAGTGGACCAGCCTGCTGCCGGGTGGCCATAGTCAGAACGGGCAGTTTTTAATGTTTATTCTGTGTTTGAACCCCTCTAACTGTGGTGTGGATCTCCTATTAGTTCCACAGGATCATATTCCAGTTTTGAACCTACCAAAAGGAATTGATGCCATCAGGTTATGATTAAATAAAATAAAAGCTAAAGAAACTACAGATAAATGTTGATTGTTTTCTAAAAAGTCAAGTAGCAAGTTGTATCTCACCCTATGAGATACAAACATTGCAGTAGCAAACATTATCCTATGATTAATTTATTGTATAGAATATCTATCTGGCATATTTTAAAGGATGGGGTTTCACTTAGATTTGCACAGTAATAAATTTTCCTAGAATAAGATTCTATCCCAACTATCATAAAAGCTCTATTTATTAGTTTTACTATGTGAACACGCCATGAAGTTACTCCAAAATGTTATACTCAACTCAAAACTAGCTAGCTTGACTTATTTAAATCTAAGAAAAATCAGCCATTCACAAATAAAAGCATACCACCTCTCCATCAATGGGCTTGGTGTTAGAATACTGTCATGTATGGTGTTCATTTATATTTAACTTACCTATCAAATGGTGTGAAACCAGAAGAAAGAACAGTTCTCAGGAAGTTCTTTTTCATTTTAATAAGATTTAGGATGAGTTTTATAGATTCCTAAAGAAATCGCCTCTTTTTAAGCACCGTTGGGCAGCAAGTATTGAGCTGCCCATGAAGCTGAATTTTTGAGATAGATATCTACTGCTTCTATATTGCAAGCCTTTAACACTACTTATAATTATGCTGTTAATGCCTTTATAAAAAAAAAGCTCAATTTATTCTTTCTAAATGTTCTACATATAAAGAAGCAAATAAATAATAGTTTTCCTACTGCTTAAAGCTTAAACTATTTTGAACTAATGTACCTGTGATACTACTGCATATTGCAACCTATAACCTAAAAACTATCAGCCCACATCACCACAGGTAAGAAATGAGAAATTTTGAGGGTTATTGAACACTGAATATTTGCAGCAGAACAGCAGAGTTACTGGATGCTACTGCATTGCTTCTCAAATAGATCCACTGTACAATATCATTCCACAGAGACAGGACAAGCAAAGGCAACCGCAATGAGTGCTCAGTTAGTAGGTAATACAATTGGTGGGCTCTGAAGGGAAAAGTTGTTTTGCATTTATCAGATGTATTTACTTAATTTCATTCTGTAGATTCCTCATAAAAATCACTCTTGCTTAAGCATTGTTAGGTACCATATGATGTTTGCTCATGATGCTAAATGAGCGTACATTTTTATGAACAAATAGTTTAATCAATATTGTATTGCAACATCATTACACTTTAGATAAAAGGCAATTCCAAATCCATCTTAGGTATAAAAACATCATGCATGGTGACTGATATTAATACTCTGGGCATAACTTTTTTTAATTCCTCATAAAAATTGGCCCCAAAGAAATAATAATATACTTCTTCAACAATAATATAATAAGAAGTAAAACAGAGAAATAAAGAGACCAGAAGTAACAAGGTAACAAGCTAGGTGTATATCCCCCCACTCCCACCCATTGCCCCCATGTTATCCAGTTAGGCATAGGACTTCTCTAGCAAGACAATTAAAGTATTATACTTAGATAGGCTGTCTATACTGCATCATAACAATATTTGCGAGCACTGATACTTTGCCACATACTTGACTTGTGGACAAAAAATTAAGGCTACCGAGGTGTGGATAGGCATTTACTGAAACCTGCAGGAATCAATAATGTAAAATACAAAAGACAGGATGCTTTCAGGATCTTAAAATAATTGTAGAGTTTTGTGTTAACTTGATATCAACTTTATATATCACAAACAAGCCCTCTTTTCAGTGTAATAGTATGGAAAAATAATTTACAGAAAATACTAAAAATACTAACTTTATTTATTTGTTCCCTGGTTACCATGCATCAAGGAACACCCAGTATAAAATGAAGTACTATGGCAGAGATCACAGATGAGATACAGAAGAAGGTATAAACTCCTGTCCTCAAAAGGCATAATTCAGGAACATTCTGAGATTATAAAGCCTAGAACTAATTTCTAAATAATTATGTCACTAATTCTAGACCTAGTAACTAATCAAAGACTACCAGATTGATAGCCAGTACTGTTCATTTTTTTTTCTGTTCATTTCTTTTTAGACGGAGGGGCAGTCCCATGTGGGGTTAGCAATATCTCAACATTCAAAAATAATAGCAAAGAACTCTAGGAAACGTTTTTCTGCAGGTACCCAGACAGACAAGAAGAGTGGTAAAGAAACACACATTGCCCTATTCAAACACCTTAAACAAACACATCATAATGAGAACTGGGGAACACATTTGGGTTTATTCTCATCATTGTGTCTGTCACAGGGTCCACCTTTAGAAAGGTTTAACTCTATGTAAGTATTCGAATCAGAGTTCAATTCACATGGTAACTGACAGTAAATGGACAGAGCACCCCCTTCCTAGGTACAAAAATGGGTTGAATTTCCCACTCATAAGCAAGGCATCAGGCTATGTTAACATTTCAATCTCAGATTCGCTATTTTGAACAGTTGAGGGGAACACTTCAGAAATGAACCAGCTAAACAAACTTCCCAGCAGTACTTGACAGAGCTACACCTATTCTTCCCATTTCCAAAGCAGTGGAGAATTAATTACCAGTTCTATGGATCTATTGTAAGTATAATAGACTAAAGAGCTATCACAGACACATTTATTGTAAAAGCACAATCCCAAGAGTGTCTAGTGGAGGGCCAAAACGATTAACACAAATGCTTTGTCAGATCAAAGATAAAACCTGCACCGCCCAATTGAGGAATGAATTAGAACAGTGGGTTATCTTTCAAATTAACCAGGGCAGTTAGTGAGGAAAATTTCATGAAAGTGTAATTCTTAGCCTTTGTGAATCCACACAGCAGGCATTCTGCCAGCTGACAAGATGATGAAATTTTCATGCTTAAAAAAAGCCCTCTTCATTTCCCAATTTAGATTAGCTAGTGCTTCTCTCCCTTTGTGTGTGTGTGTGTGTGTGTGTGTGTGTGTGTGTGTGTGTGTGTGTGTGTGTGTGTGTGTGTGTGTGTGTGTGTGTGTGTGTTCTTGGGAAAAAATTTTAAGGGAGGACATGTATCAATTTTTCATTCTAAACGTGAATCTCAAAAACTATCCTTAAAAGCTTAATCTGCCTTCTTATGATTAAAAATATATATATCAGTTCAGTATGAACAGAGTAACAAACACAGCTCAAAGCATGAAATCAATTTTGAATAAGGCTTTGTGCCATGTCATTTTCAACACTTCACCAAACTTTGAAGTAAAATACAAAGTTGTCTTTCTCCTAAGTAAATTAATACATTACACTAAAATGTATTCGTTTAGTGTCTTTGAAATTTCTATGCATTTGAAGATTTGTATGTTAATGAAAATGAGAATTCCAAGCCTCCACTCACTACTGTATAGAAGGGGAAAAGCATCTCCTACTACTAAAGCAGTCAGTATTAAAATATTACAATGTGATGTAGATTGGTTAATTCTGAGATGCATACATTTGTAAAAACGTTACATGATATTTACTCATCTAGGCAGGACTACTTATTCACAACTGAAGAGCATGTGATGCATTTTTTTCCAAAACACAAGTGATTTAGAAGAATACTTTGTGATTTTAATTTTTAATTTTTTTTTCTTGGCAACCTAATTTTATAGTAATCTAAAACTCTGTTCCTTAGCAGGTTATATAGTTTGGTCAAGTGCCATATTCCACCTAACTTTCTTCCAAGTTCTTTCTTTCTAAGAATCACATCTTTTCTTGGTGTACATTGATTTCTCTTGCTGTAATTCTAAGACTAAAATAAATATAATGATACTCTTAACTAAGCTCCACAAATAAGTGCTTCTTCTATTCAGTGAGTGTTTTTTAATATTACAAAATATGAAGAAGCCATTTTGGTAACCTGCTTCAGAGAAAAATCATTTAATCTCATTATTTTATCTCAATATCCTTTCAAATATGCTTGCTGCATAAGAATCTAGATAAACTGCCATTAATTGTAAGACATCAATTGAACAGTGTCACTTGAGGCTTGGTTAACCAAACACCTCAATACCATACCCCTCTGCTGGCAAACGCTGCATTGTGTCTGAAGACAACAGAAAACAGAAACTGTCTCTCACTTACTTTTAAAATATACTGTTCACATACAACCTCAGCCTGAGACCAGGAAAGGAGTTACCTTTCGTCCATCTGGTCACTGAGGATTAGGATCAAAAAGTAGAAACGTTTCTAATTTTGAGAACCAATGGTTCTATCGTTCTTTAATCACAAGCATAACATTTCGATATTTTAACCAGAAATATCTTAACAAAGTCAAATAAGTAAGCAGTTAAGTACAGAAAAACTTTCACTTGCTTGCTACAGAGAAAGTTGGTAGATAAGAGAAAGCAAGGGCTCTAACGACTTCATTTCAAATACCTGGTCTCCAAAAGGAGATTATTTAGCTTAAAAAATGCTTTTGTAACTAAGGCCATTACCACCACCACCACCACCACCCAACCACCCACCCACCCACCCACATACAATTTATAAATTCATCTTTTAGTTTTGGCACGTTCTAATTATATGGATCACTTTTCTCCCTATTCTCAACTTAGTCAAAACAGATAGCTCCTTCTTACAGAAAGAACTAGACTCATTGCTTTTAGCATCAACATTTCCATGGTGAAGCTTTTGGTAGACTAAACACAGATGGAAAAGTCAGGATTCTTCCCAAGAGTCAAGAATCCTACTTTGCTCAGTAAGGCCTGTAAATGAGAAGCTGAATAGTTCTGATTTGGGTTCTTCATGCTAAATAAAGGTCTAACATTCATGAGCTGAATGTTTCATGTACTGTAGAATGTGACCCTGTAGATAACCTTTACTTCCACCCGGCTCTTCATTAAGTCCAGCACACCATTATTCACTAAAACTTTGCAGAGTTTAACAAAATGTAGTCATAATTATTATTTAAAACAGGCTAACCTACTTATTTTCTTTAAATGTAAATACAAATTATTCCATGCTAAACCACATTGGGACTCTGTGTTCTCATTCTTCATCTTAATGATCTAATATCTATTTTTATATTGTTATATTTCTTAATATGTGAAACATGTTTCAAATTACTTCACATGTGTTTCAAAGAAGAGGCTATGTTACATCTTAATTATTAAACAGAAAATATGGGTAAAGCCATAGGTCTTATCTAATAGTCTTCAACATTTTTTAAATGTCTTGCCAACACAGCCTTTGGTTTTGTTTTTAGAGACAAGATTTCTCTGTGTAGCTTGTCAACACAGCCTTTTAAAAGGTATAGTGAATTTTTAAGTGACAGAAAATTTGTTTAGATGACAAATGATATGACATACAAAGAAAAATAAGAAATGTACAGTCTTTTTAAATTTTAATTTTTAAAAAGAAAAAGATGCATTCATCGGAAATGTGTTCAGAAAACAAAACAAAAAATCAGAATAAAAGCAAAGATAGATTACTTGCTCTTCTGAGATTTTTTATTGTACATATATGAAAATGAGATATTCTCTTTGAAATCTCAAACTGCACTTCAATTTAAAAGATGGTTCTTCTAACTTCTTCAGAAAACTAATCAAACTTTCAATCTTAATACTCCAGTAATTAAAGAGATATGACATTTATGAGAAAAATCAAAGTTTTTATCATACTACTAAAATAAAATTTCATGCTTTGAACAGGTGAGATAGCTTAGTTGATTAAGGCCTTACCACCAAGCCTGATGACCTAAATCTGATCCCTAGGAATCAATTTGATGGAAAGAGAGAAAGAACAAACTCCCTCCAATTGTCATCTAACCTCCATACAGGCATTATCCTGTACCACCCCACACATACATACATACATACATACATACATACATACATACATAAGAACACATTTTAAGTTAAAGTGTGTCACATTTTATTAGTATTTTACTATGAATTTCCTAGGTGTTCTCAACTGCAATAAAAACTATAAAACAATTATTAAACCTCAGTAAATGGAGTGTGTAATGTCTTATTACAGATACTTACATCATAGTACTTTTTAATGCAACATCTAATGTCCATGATCAATTTGTTGCTCAGTTGTACCATAAAGGTCAACGGTGAAACCATACAATCAACATTACGACACCGATACAAGCTGGGCTCCATATTCATTCCCTAGAGAAGCCAGAATAAACAAGTACACACAAGGTTATTACCAGAAACAATGTTATGCCTCAAACTTACTTTATTTTTTTCTTGGCACACAACACTTTTCTAGGAGAGTTTTTGACTATACTTTATGCATTATTTATGGCTTTAAGACCCTAATTAGAAGTATGTGGTATCTATTCTTTTGCTATCACCACAATGAACTACAAAGTCAAAGGGAAAACCATGAACTCACTACTTTACATCCCATGTAAGACAGGCCTTACAGATAAGTTCATTTCCACTTTGAAAATAGCAGGGAAATCATGTTAGCAAAAATAACCATTCTTTTTAGAGACACTGATGAATAACTTTAATCTGCACTTAGTCACTACACACTTGAAGATAAGGCAAGCACCGACCCTTATACAACATTAGTTTACTGTTACTACATCAACTGAAATTTAGGCAGAGAAATCTAAAATATAAAAGTTCTGTACCACAAAAGTAATAAAGCAATCTCATTTATCATAAGATTAGCAAATCTAAAATTCTTGTGCCTTAAAAGAATTAAAATTATTTAGGAAAGGATGCTTCAAGAGGAGTATAAGTTTGGAAGAGTAACTATTAGCAGTTGGAGAAACATTTTATTGTGTCACAGTTTGTTTTAAACAAACACAAAACAAATATAAGATATAAGAAAACTGTTGGGGTTTCTGGAGCATTTGTTTTCCTTCTGGATACTTAAACATCTTGGTTGGTTTCCTGCTCCAATCTGGTGTATAACCCTACCCGACAAGCTAAGCAATTCCAGGTGGAAGAGATTTCAGAGCTTGACATCGGCTCTTCCACAGTTAGCCCATCTGCAAGTCGTCAAGCCTCCATGCAATTAACTATCTTATTTACAGCTGTAATGAAGCAAAGCTCAAGGATTTAGCAAGTATTGCTGATCTGTGTCTGCCTCTTCCTTGCACTTGCTTCCAAAAGCTGCTTTGTTTTGATTCAAAAAATGCAAAACATCTGCTGTTTGTCCAAATTAACTTAAAATAATTACTTTTAATTTAGATAAAGGATGTATTTTCCTTCAGTTTCAAGGTTTCAGAGTTCTGCTGCCTACTCATTTGCCAATGGCTAGCACACTTTTAACACTGCAGTGAAATAAAGTGAATTGGCCAAGTTTCAAGTTCTGATCCAAGGTCAATGATACATTTTTGGCAGTACTCCTTGACAGGAAGGTCTCCCTGTGATTTTTTTTAAAACATCTGATATGGAAAGACCAAAAAAAAAAAAAAAAACTAAAAAGAACTTTTGTCAAAAATAAACCAAAGAGGTAAAAGGGGGGCATGTAAAGACAAACCTAATGCTTGTTAATTTAAGAGAAACCAGGTATTGCTCAGCTTTAATAAGTGGGGGCTGGTAATAGGAAAACAAAGGTTACTAATTAAGGAGTTCTAATAAAAATATTTTGAGATAATGAGAATTTTTAAGAGAATCCATTTTTTAAAAAGGTCAAGCACTCTAGGAAGGCAAAAACAATGATTAAAGCACATTGAATTAAACATTTCTCAGCGGAAATGAAGTTATGAAAGCAGAACTCACATCACTAAAGTTCTTTAAAGACATAAATGAAACATCTAGATTACCTATATATATATATATATATATATATATATATATATATATATATATATTCTCTCTCTCTCTCTCTCTCTCTCTCTCTCTCTCTCTCTCTCTGTGTGTGTGTGTGTGTGTGTGTGTGTGTGTTCTCTAAAGTGTAGGGAAGGGCAGTCTGTACTGGTTTCCAAACAAAATGAAAAACAGAAACAAAATAGAATAACTAACCAAGCCTTCAAAGACATTATCATAAATATTTTCAGTTCCACATGAAGGACAAAGGAATTTGAACTTTTCACAATCCTTGTATTTCTCTTCATCAGTTAGCTGTGCTGGACCACCAAGGAGAGCATCATTCTCTTCATCTTTGTGATACTGATGAACTCTAAATTGAGTGGTGTCAAGTCCTATCAAGCAAACAAACAAACAAAAATATTAAGAGTATTCATCCAAAACAAAATATCCCCAAAGTAAATTCTTACAAAAGAACGCTTTTCAAGTTTGGATATACACAGGTAAAAACCACTTGAACTCAAGATCACGTGGACAAATTACTTCTGTTTATAAGAATATGAATCAAGCAAGTAACTCTAACAACAAAATGTAGAAACATGTCAACATGTAGAAAAATGCTCCAAAGCATTTCACAGGATTTTTCTTAAGTCACACAAAAAACTCAAATAATTATATCCTGTTACTAATATATACTCTTAAAATATGGTGCGACCATTAAAACTGAAAACAGAACAAAAATCCCATTAAAGAAAATGTTTGCTGCCATTCGGACTCCTTCAAATGCAGACACAACTGCAAACCTTGATTTCAATGCAGCGGTCGATTTCATCTTAGCTCAATAGTTAACAGCATGTATCTTGCAATCTAATTCAGTGGTTATAATTCAGTAGCAGCATCTGAGACAAAGTACAACATCATGTTCTCAGATGTGTCTAAAATTCATAAACTTAAAACATGTACAAAGCGATGGATCTACATATTTCATAGGCCCACATACACTCAACAGTCTTGAAGCCAAATGCAATTCCTACACTTCATTTGAGACAACACACTATCTTGTTTCCACCAACTATTTTAAGACATGAAACATTCTTATCAATTCAATTTTCCCCTGTCAAATTTCACCCCTTGGATTTATCAAACTCCTATGTTCTTTTTGGTCAAACGGCACATAGTAACTATAAACTTCTTGAGGCAATCAATTTCAGCATAGCAAGGTGGCAAACAAAGAATAGATAACTGTGATAGGAGCCTCAGTTTTCTCGACCACAAAATGGAAGTGTCACCAGCAAAATGGAAGTGTCACCAGCCATACAGTTTTGAACTTCAAGTGAGATAATAAAAGGATAAGCCTAGTCCAGTGGTGCTTAATAAATATTAAACACTTAATAAAATCATACTTGACTACAACACAAAGTAGTAAACTGATACAACTTAATCTAGACTATATTCACATGAAACACATGTTTGTGCTACCCATGAAGTTAATAACTATGCTTCATAGAAATTAAAGTATTACCTAATATGGCAGCATGAGAAATTTTTTTAAATATTTTTTCAGAACAATCTAGATAACAAGTGATATAAGTTACTGTGCTATATGGCAATTGGCCCATGCCAAGGCCATCACTTTTAGTTTACAAGTTATCTGCCTCCTAAAAAAAAACAAATAAGCAAACTATGGAGAATACACACCCTCATATTTAACATCTAAGAGGACAGAGGAACTGAATGTGAAAAACCATATTAATAAGTGAGGTTGTTTATTCTCTACAGTAACAGATAAATGCTCCTATTTTATTGATCTCTAGTTATGAATACAAGAGGATAATCACAAAATATGTTGATGAATCTGCAGTTAGGAGTAAGCACCTATAACTATTCTGATAATTATTAATCAATTTCCAATGCTAATTTTAACTTTAAAAGAGAGGGGACAAGAGTTTTATAAAAGGCAAGATTACATAGTTAAAAACAAAGGAACAAAATCATGCTGGGTTGTACAGGTACAAAACTGACCAGAGGCTATTCCCTAGTCTTCCTCTACCAGCCTTGCTTCACCTGGCACACCTGAGTACATGGAAGAGCACACTGGTAGCCTGTCAGCCTGCCTGCCTGCCTGCCTGCCTGCCTGCCTGCCTGCCTGCCTGCCTGCCTGAGGAGTTAACCAGAAAAGAACATGGCCTATTTGCTACTTACAGAGGAACACCCAACAAACATCTGACTGTGAGGAAAAAAAATAATCAAGCCTTATGCAGTATCTACTTTAAATGTTGACTTCCAGAAATGACCGTTATTTCCCCATGGCAGTAACTAGGCCATCTGAGCTAGTTAATTACTTTTGGCTAGTTAATTACTTCAGACTTATTCTCAGGCTGAACTGTTTCAAGGAAAGAAGCTTCCACCTTGTATTCGCTTAGCTACAGTGCTTGAGAATTTTTATTAACACAAAAGCAATCAACTTTAAAAGATCAAGCATGCAACATCCTTTGTGCCTGCTACTTAACATAAAAACATCATTAAACAAGTGGTTTTCTTGGGAGGAAAATTATACATGCAACAGGCAAACTGAAGAAGGTTTACTTGTGTAAAGCCGACATACTATGCCATGTTTCAAAGGGGGCGGAGGGAGTCACAAATTCTTTAGAAAAATTGAAAACCCAGACTACAGCAAGTCCCAAACTTACTCAGCACACGAAGTACTTTAACCAAAGACTCATAAAATATTTCAAAGTTTTAGTAAACTTGAAAGTTTCACATACTGGAACTTACTAAAGCTGGCCTCACAGGAAAAAAGTATCTGGTGCTGCCACCTAGAGGTAGAGATTTTGAATTTTAAGAATGCAAAATAGACTAGCAGCATAAAACTCCCTTTGTGTGACAACCCAAAATTAAAAGCTGTCAAAAATGCCTTTAAAGCACACTCTTTACCATCACACTTGCCCTGCCTGCATATACGTTCTGTAATTAATATTAAACTGCTCACAGTGTGGAACCCTATGAAAGCTCAGCAAGAGATGTAAAACTGAAGTCCAAATTCCTTACCTCTTCTAACCGACAGCTTTCTCAGAACAATTGGTTTAAAGAAACAAACTTTAAGTCCTGTTTGAGAAAGGAAACTTCTACTTCTACTAGACTGCCTTTAAATAGGTGACTTGAATCACTTGGTCAGGCAGAGAATACAGAAGCGGGTAACTTGAGTGGGCTTTGGAAAACTAATTGTCTGGCAGATGAACAGCTGTGGTTTCCCCACAATAACTAGAGATGATGTATGCTTTAATTCAATCCTGCAACTTGTAGTGATCAAGTCACTTGTGCTGAGATGGGAAGGACAGAGAGGTAGTAGAATGAAATTAAAATACTGTCATTTATAATTGGAAAATTTCTAGGATCTTACATTATTTTGGCAACAGGATCAAAGCTCAGTTTCACAGGCATATTTATAGAAAGAAGCATCAGAGGCACTGGGAGGGTGAGCATAGCAGTACAGTTTTTACTTAATATCGCCAGTCATAATCACACAATTTAACATTTGACACATAATTACTTTTTTTCTACTATTGTCTTTTTAAAACCATTGTAGAATACAATGTTTGATTATGTCTCTTCTCAAATATTTAAACTATTTATAATCAAGTCTTGTTTATCTGAGAAGTATCATGATGTATTTGATCAAATATTTCTCTCATCTAACAAAAAAAATAAGGTCTCTTGATACAACTGCAAATAACTAGAGTACGGCAGCAAATAACTAGAGTAAGGCAGTTAATTCCATATACTCATACAAGTGGGAAAAGGGAAAATCTGGACAGATGAAATTCTAATTGGGAAAAGGAAGTAACTGGTACCCACAAGCAGCTGTTTGTAATAAGAGTCAGCAAGGATACTAGGGAAGCCAATTAATAGACTTGCTATTGTCATTCTTAAATTTAAAAAAATCATCTGAAGAAGTAAATCATTTTCTTTTGCATGAATCTAGGCCTATAAGTATCTGGCCTTAGTAGAAAACAATATATGAAATGCAAATTTAGAATTTAAGAAAATATAGTGAAAATTTAAAGAGTCAATGCTATCTCCATAAACAGCTGTGTATACAAAATTCCCAGTTTTATTCTAATAGTCCCAAGTGAAAATTAGGTTGAAGGATATTAACAGCATAATGAGTATCAGCAATACTACTCAGAAGTGAACAAAAAATGCATACCAATACAAGAAACATGATAGATCAAAAATATTACATGAAGTCAAAGAAATTGAACATAACAGGTACATACTGTAGAAAACTATTTACATAAAATTATAGACTAGGGAAAATTTATCTATGGTGATAGAAATCAGATAAGTGTTGCTGCTGTAGGAGTGTTGACTGGGAAAGGTAGAAAGAATGGAGTAGTCAGAAGTGATAGAAATGTTCAAAAACCTGATTGTAGAGCAGTCCTAAGACGTTATATAGCCATTCCTGATTTTAAAAAAATATATAACTCCTACTTAAAATAATAATAATAACAATAATAAACCACATGGACTAGGAGATGTTCAGAGTCCATATTTCTAATCCAGTATTTATACTGTTTTGGAAGAGATGGCTCTCCAAAATCTCAACAGCAACAAATCCCTAATGGGCTTCAACTCAAATATGCCTTTTTTTTTTTTTTTGGTTTTTTTCGAGACAGGGTTTGTCTGTATAGCCCTGGCTGTCCTGGAACTCACTTTGTAGACCAGGCTGGCCTCGAACTCAGAAATCCTCCTGCCTCTGCCTCCCGAGTGCTGGGATTAAAGGCGTGCGCCACCACGCCCGGCTCTCAAATATGTCTTAATGCTACACCTGAGTATGAATTTTAAATTAATGAAATGTATACAGGTTGAGTATGCCTTATCTGAAACACATGGGGCCAGACTTGGTTCAGAGTTCAGATCTAAAGTTTTAACATATTTGCACATATATAACAAGATTCTCTGTGGATAGTCTCAACACAAAATTCTTCTACTTTCCCTATAATCCGTGTATACATAGTCTGTGCATAATTTTATGCAATACCTTCAATGCTCTTTCATTTTGACTATGAACATGAGAGCAGTTGTGATATTTTCCACCATATAAATCACGGGTTCTTTTTTGGGGGGGTTGGTTTTATGTTTGTGTTTGTTTTTTAAACTGAAGGAAAAGAACAGTTAAGGAACTATTAAATCATTCAAAGTAGGTAGCTTAGGTATCATCATGTCAGTTAGTGAAAAAGGCTTCTGACTGTGTAGCATTTCAGATTGAGGATGCTAAATCTATATAGTAGTCCAAAAGAACCTTTAGAAGTACCTTTATTCCTTCATTTACACCTGAGAATTGATAGAATACCTTATACTAAATAAGGTTTGGAAAATAAATAACAGACCAATCATTCCCTAGCTCACAAAAAGCCCTCTGCTCTTCCAAATATACTAATAGATGGGGTAAAGGGATCCAAGGAGGGTTTAGGCTTCTATTCTAGTAACTTAGTAAGTTAGTAAGTTTGAACTGCTTCCTCTTTCTCATTTTGTCCAAATTATATTTTTAAGCAATAAGTTTTGACATTTGACAGCAAAGAGGAACCAACAACTTACCACTTTAACCCTTTCTGTCTTATTTATACATATATATTTAATATACTTAAGGTACCTTAGTGTGAAACATTTCGTTTTCTCACTATGTTTTACCCATTTAACTATTAGCAAATTTTTATACTGCTGAGAGCAAATCTATGACCTATCAAATGATAGACAAGTGTTCTGCCACTGAGCTATACCCACAACCCTATTTTTTGTTTTCTGTTTATGGTTTACTGTTTTCTTGAGATAGAGCCCATGGAGGTTTGATAAGAATGACTCTTAGATTTGAATACTTTGGTCCTAAATTGTTTAAACTATTTGGAAAGGGCTAGGAAGTTGGCTTTGAATCTTCAAAAGATTCACACGATTCTCAGTATTCTCTGCCTACTCTCATGGATCAAGATGTGAGCTCTAAAGCTGTTACTCCAGCTGCCTGCCACCAAGCCTTTGTTCTGCCATCATAGACTCTAGCCCTTTCAAACTCCAAGCCCATTTAAAGTCTTTATTAAGTTGACTTAGACATGGTGTTTCATCAAAGCAATAGAAAAGCAACTAAGGCAGGGTCTCATTATGTATAACCCATGCTGGCTTTAAACTTATGCTGTTAGCTTTCAGAGTGGTAGGATTACGGAGGTAGGCTACCACACCTAGTACATGCAACATAATTTTCATTGTCATTTGGGAAAGACTTAATTTAAATAATCTGCTTTTGATCACTTTGATAAACTTTTATTTTACATCTTTTGAAAACAGGCAGTGATATCTACTAAACATCCTTACAACAGTGACATCAACTAATAATTACTTGACCTGAATTCAACTAATAGAACCCATAACTCTATCTCACCTCTGTATCCTTCAAAGTCTATCATGATGCTGGGCACAACAGGCCTGACATTAAGTTGTTCAATGAATACAAAAATCAATTAGACCAGGAACAGGAGTCACTGGATAATGGTCTAGGAACAGAACCCCAGAATGTAAGAAGAGGTTCTCCAGCTTGCAAGATGGGAAGCTTGAAAATGACAGTAATATATAGATGTTCCTATAGGAGCTTAATCATGGGGAAAAACAAATCCTTTGACAAATTAATACTTGAGGCACCTGATAGTGGCATCACTGTTTTACTGTAGCATATGTATTTCATTCTATCCCTTCCATCAGATTTTTGTAGATATACTTCCTCAACAGTGCCCAAAGCATTCCCAAATATTGTTTACCCACTACTGCATTTATTTTTCGAAAAGTACTGGGCCTTGTCAATTCACAAAATTTATTTTCTGTAACATGAGTGGCATGCACTATTTTATTTTATAATACTTTATTTTCTTGACATGGGGTCTTGCTATGGAACCCAGGCTGGCCCAAAATAACCACCAACTTTCTGCTACTGCCTCAGCAGTGCTAGGATTCACAGGTATATACCACCATGACCAGCATGACCAGCTAGTGACATTTTACAAAGGAGAACTTTTGCTTTCAATTTTCATTCAGGAACAGATTAACTGCATTCTGCCTTATATTAAGCAATATTTTCAGACATGAAATTCTCAATTCTACAAATATCAGTAATTTCACAGGACCAATAAGAAAACTGTCCAGGTAAAGAATCCTTAAATTCTAGCATTGACTATAAAGCAATGTACTTTATAGATGTTGTAAAACTCACTGCTCATTGAAGGAAAAGATTAATTATAAGTACAATATTTATGAAATAAAAATTTACTAAAAGATGAAATTCTAGAATGAATTTTAGATTACCCTTACCACTATAGTCTGGTCTTTGAGGAACTGAAGAAAGACTATCTGGATGTTTGAGCACACTGAGTATTCCATGCACAGACTATAAAGAGCTTTCATTAGAGCTAAAGGGAAAAATCTACAGTCTAGATAACAAAAGCTAAGAGTTCCAAGTTTTAGTGACCATGTTTCCCATAGGGATATTGTATTAGAAGAGTAATACTATATTTTTTCTTATTCACAGATGGAAAAAGAGTAAAATTTTACTTTATTTAAGTCCAATAGCAATAATCTTGCATACGTTTCAGAAAAAAATGATACACATTTTATAGTGGGATAATGAAAACCATTAGTCATTACAACAAATTATTCTCTTTCAATTCAACAGACTTATTCACTCAATTATTTAACAGACTATCCACTATCCTCTTTCTCCTTTTCACTAAAATGGACTTCCAATATAGAACATCTGAACACGTAACATGCCATCAGACATACTTCAGGAGGCATCTTTATGGGAGAGAAATAGGGGATTTCCAAAGTAAAGCCACAGGATAAAACCAACACTTGATGCTTGCCTTTCATTCCAAGGAAAGTAGCATAAAGGCATTAGAGAAAGAAAAGGGTAGTTGAAAAGTATTCTTGCTTTCAACAAAAGAGGCTTAAAAATAAAAATCAAGAACTTAATAATTCTCCTAAATGAAATTATACCATTATTCCTGATTTCTTTGTATTAGCTAAAAGGACAAAGTATCAAACTTCACTAAAGTTTTAACACTGTTATACATTTCATTAATCAAAGATAAAAACTACATTAAAAGCAGGAGAATTATTTTATGTCTGTGATTAGGCAGTTGGAGAGCTTGTATTTTATGTATACATTTGTACACTTCAACTGATTTAACAGTGTCGGTTCACTAACTGCAGTTTTTTACATAGAGAAAACAGATTTGGAATTTTGAAAATAAATTACAGTAATTTTATGCCTATAGCTCGCACCTCTTAGAAACCCCGTAACCCCTCGCACTCTCCTTACTGTGCGACTACTTCCACATCTCCTCCCTATCCCTCTCTAAACCACAAACTCCAAGAGAACCAGTAATGGTGGGCTCAAAGCCCCGAGTGAACAGCCACCTTAATTTTTCATGTGGAATGGAGAATAAAGGCTGCCAATAAAAGCAGTTCCTTAAGAGGGCAGAAGCAAATGCCTACTTTGCTGCCTAGTGCACACTAATGTTTCCTGCTGGTACTTATTAATGCAGAACTTCACATGAAGAAAGGAACAATAAAAGACTCAAAGATGTGTTACTGGTAGGGCTAGCAATGAAGAGGATGGAAGAAGAGGAGACACAAGAGAGGAGTGTAGATACACAAATGACAACAACTTCACACATTGATATTATAAAATCCATTATCCATTTGGGTTCACCATCTCATCACTCGCCTCTAGGGCCTGATTGAGGGTTGACCCAGATGCATCAGAAAATAAACCTCTTGCTTTTGCATCAAATAAATAAATAGCCATTATCGGGAGACCAATAGAGGAACAGTAGTTTTGAATGAGAGAATAGAAGCAGTTTGTCCATGGCTCAAGATGGAGGCCTTCCATTGACTTCAGTAAGCAAGAGGGGTTTACCATGTGCCTTCCCTATCAATTACTGATCACTTGCTCACAGTCATCTATAGGATGGAACACAAGGCCCCCAATGGAGGAGCTAAAGAAAATACCCAAGGAGCTGAAGGGGTCTGCAACCCTATTGGTGGAACAACAATATGAACTAACCAGTACCCACAGAGCTCTCATCTCTAGCTGCATATGTAGCAGAAGATGACCTAGTCGGCCATCATTAGGAGGAGAAGTCCCTTGGTCTTGCAAACTTTATATGCCCCAGTACAGGAGAATGCCAGGGCCAAGAAGTAGGAGTGGGTGTGTAGGGAAGCAGGGCGGGGGGGGGGGGGGGAGATATAGAGAACTTTCAGGATAGCATTTGAAATGTAAATAAAGAAAATATCTAATAAAATAAAAACAAAAGACAAGAATAAACAACAACAACAACAAAAAAAAGAAAGACAGGACAGTTTGCCTTTGGACAAATTGGGAGAACTAACAAAGAGCTAGATTTTGCTAAGAGGGCACAAGAGCAAAGCTCCTCATGCTTGTATATCTATACCACCTCACTCCTGGGAAAGAACATCTTCCAGTCTCTTAGAGCTGTGCTATTTACTGCTAAGGAGCAAGTTTAGCACAGTGGTCAGAAGCAGAACCATTAGAGTCACATACAGCTTGCCAAAAATCTTACTAGCTATATGATAAACTACCTTAGCTACTTTTCATATGCTTCCTCTTCTGTAAAATGAAGCTAGTGAAATATGCCTAAAGGAGGCTGTCACGATGACTGAATAAGATATGGAAAGTACTTATCACAGCAAACAGAGTAAGCACTCAATATATAACAGGAAAAAAAATGACACTAAAAAATCATGCATTTATAGTCTCCTCCTCCCAGCTGAGGATTTATAAACATCATCAAATACAACTCAACTTGGAGAATACATTATATGATTATTTTGGTAGCAGAATTTTATCTTCCTAATTATGTTTTGCTTAGGCAAATGTCAAAAATGAGTTTCCACTTCCAGATCAGACACTGATGGGGATAGTAGGGATGGGGGTGGTAGGGCTGATCTCAGAAACACATTCCACACAGGCAGGATGGAATATATATGATTTTAATGAGCTTTGGAAAATCCAATGACATTCCAAAGACATACTGAATACTACCTATTCATAAAAACCTATGGACTGAAAGAAGATGGAGATATTTACACTGGATCCAGAAAGTAGCATGGCAGGTAGATACCACCATGTGCTGAGCGCTCCCTCTTCTCCAAGTCCTGTGCTGAGTATCACAGATAGATCTTATCTCTGTCAGAGCAATTATATTCTATTACCTCCCCCCCAAAAAAAATAAATCAATGTATGACCAAGTTTCAGAGGCTTGTTAATATCTAAACCAGGTCCTAGAGATACCGATGTCCTACCTATGACACTGCAGCTCAACATTGTAGTCAAAATGAGAGAATATTTTTTCCAACAAATAGGGAAAAAAATGAGCAACATGTTATTTAGTGAACAAGGAATGCACAGAATAGGAACAAGGTTAATATAGGCTGGAGTAAGAAACTAGTCTGAAATTGTCAGAGCTAAAGACAGCATGTCAGTAGCATTACTGTACTTGATTTATGGAGAATGAGGTACCATCTAAGGACTTTATTAAGCAGTACTTTAACATTCCACTTTGCTTACTATAGAATAGAGTAGGGACCTTAAAAGCGACATAACTATGTTATGGTCACTTAGAACTGAAATGAGTGATGTTTAAGAAACACATTTTAAAGCAAAGATGGCAATAATGACATAGCAGAGGGGTAAAACTGTAAAAAAAAAAAAAAAAAATCAAAGGGACATTGGTGCCTCAAGGTTAGCTGCCACCTCTGGAGATGATGATAAATTGAGAACCATCCAATTTCTAGATAATAACAGTGAGTCTAATTTTAGAAAATTTAAAGTAAAAGCTAAAAGTTAAAGTTGCATTTTCTCACTTTATAACAAAATACCTTTAGACGAGATGCAAAAATCATTAACCTTCTTATTAATGGAAGGTGACTAATTAGACCTTTAAAAATAGAAGCACTGTGACCATATTAGTACATAAAATTCTTCCTTTCCTCAGCACTCAATGAATATCACCTGTAGGCCAAGACTTACAAAGACAGCAAGTATGTGGAGCTCACATTCTGGTGGAATAGATGAGCCAAGCAACTACAAAGGACAATTAAAAAAGTAGCAGACACACTCTTGCTTCTGCAAGCAGGGATACTAACACACACAGGAGGAATATGCATATCACTACTACTTTATGAAGCTTTTCATGAGTTTGGGACACTTACCTAGCCATAATGCAATCAGTACAGCATCAATTCCATCTATTGGCTCACAGATCCGAGCCACAACAGGGTGGATCTGCTGGGCCAAGTAGTATTGGGTGTCAATGGCTAAATTGTCAAGCTTCTGCAATTGCTCTGGTGCATAAGCCCTCTGCGATGCAGTGAGGTTTGACCCATCCTAAAAGAAGACACAGCATAAAGTTGTAAGCAACTCAATCACACATACACTTGCTTAATCAAATAGATGGACAAACGTTTCAATTTTATGTCCTTAGTTCCAAACACCAAGAAGTCTTGCCCTGTTAAAAATCTCACATGTATCTTAGACTAGGAAGACCAAGAACTTTTTGGTCTCAATCTTATCCATTGCTTGAGAATGTAAATCCAGTGTATTGTGTTCTGTTCTGTCAGGATAGGAAACCAGTAAGATGACACTAGCTAGATTATAATCCTACCTGCCGTATCATAAGAAAAAATGAAAAAAAAAAAAAAAGAAAAAAGAAAATACCAGTAACTATTAGTCTACTGAGAATGACTTTTAAAGACATGATAATAAAAGAATAAATAACATTCCATTTATTCTATTAATGCAATTACTTCCAGCCACAATTCCAACCATAGAAGGATGTATCCAAATATGCCAAAACAATGCCTTTGTCCTTTGTTTCTTTGGGGTATTTTATCACAGTGACAAGAAAAGTAACTAATTTACCTACAAAGCAGCAGTACTCAAAAGTCAAATACCTGACCCCTCCTCAAGCAAATGAAGGGGAGATAGATACTCTTTTCAGGGGCTATTTGTTTTATACTTTAAAATTAAACTTGTGAGATTCTATGTAATTAGCTCACATACAGCTCTGTAGTGATGTCACTGGCATCTGTTAATCAAAAAGTCATCATTCTACTGGACCAACATCCAATGATTCACTCCACTCTTCCTCTTGACTGAAACAACAGAATTTAATATTCACACTAGTAAATTATAACTATTCACAGTGCTCAGCTGCTCTGCAGAACTGATTATAATGTGAATCCTATTCTTTCACTCCTGCCACAATCAGTCTCTTCTCAGCTCAGCATTCAGCTCAAAACATAGGCAACCTTCCACATCATGGTCTTTACCAGAGACACAAGGCAGAGCCTACCTACTCTTTGAGCTTCTGTTCCTGATAGAAGCAGAATTTATCTGTCTTTCAATTAGGTGTTACCTGGTCTAAAGTATGATGAATTTACTAGAAAGAAAGCTACCCTCAGGTTAAAATTTGTCCAAATTTCACAACTCAATAAAAAATTAATGAGAATGAATGAGGCTTAATCATGTTCTTTAAGCAAACTGAATTGTAAGGTGGAAATGATGTAACAGCTGCTACCTGGGCATTTGAAAACAGCCATCAGGCTATGTCTTCATGTGCTATCCTGAGACTGCCTTTTAGTACCAGAAATCTGCTCGCCCTATAGAATTAGGCTTTTGTTGAATTTAATCTTTTCTTTCATGATTTTTTGTTGCTGTTGAGGCTGATCTTATATTGTCCTAGGCTGACTTTTAGCTTAGTGCTGTATCAAAGGATGACCGTGTACTACTACTGATCTTCCTCTCTCTACCTTCCAAGAGCTGGGTTTACACCACCACACTGAGGAAACTCAATTACTTTTGAATAACGAATTAAAGTCAATTTTATATAAGTGAAAAAATTAAGGCACTGGTGAACTGGAGTGAAAATAAAATATTTGTGTAGCATGCACATGGTCCTATGACTGCCATCTGAAAAAATCAATAAGCAGCTGAAAGAGTCAGATGCAGATATTTGCACCCAACCAGTGGACAGAAGCAGCTGACCCCTGTTGTTGAATTAGGGAAGGCTGAAAGAAGCTGAGGAGAAGGGCGAACCTATAGGAGGACCAGCAGTATCAATTAATCTGGATCCCCGATATCCCTCAAACACTGGACCACCAAACAGACAGCACACACCAGCTGATATGAGGGCCCCCAACACACTTGCAGTAGAGGACTTCCAGGTCTGTGTTCATTCAGAGATGATGCACCTAATCCTCAAAAGACTGAAGGCCCCAGGGAGTTTAGAAGTCAGGTGGGGTGAGGGGTGGGGCATCCACGTGGAGACAGGATGGGATGGGGAGGAGGTGTGGGATGTGGAACAGAGGGCAGATGGGGGGACAGGGAATGGAATATGGAGTGTAACAAATAAATTAAAAATAATATTAAATTAATAATAAAAAAAGAACTGCAAAACAACCACCACCAAGTGCTTTGAGTTACTACTTTTCACTAGAAGATTTCATAAAGGAGTATTTGTATTTTTAAAGAGCAGATGCAAATTTCTGAGCATTCTTTCTACTTACAGCATTCTACCTCTAAATAGCTTGTAGCAAAGAGTGAGCCCAATGTATTTCCTACTGTATTTTTAAAACATAAGCTCAAATACAGCAAATTTCACAACTGGTTAGCTAACAGGTTTTATAATGTATGCTGGAAACCATGCAGGCTTTCACCTAAGATACATTACTGAAAGATTTAGTCCCTAAACTGAACAAGATGTCAACAGCATGCGGCATACATGGACATGTGACATACACCTTTTAGAAGAAGGTGAGGAGAAAAGATACGGAAGCAAAGTAGGTCTTTCTTGAGGTACCCATGTATCAACTCATGAATTTTAGGGATAACTAGGTACTCTACATGAGCCATTGTTAATGGAAAACTAATGGAAAAAAATCTAAAAGCAATTATGCCAAAGGTAAGCTGTACAAAAATTATGACTTATGAAAACTAAGTGCAAGTTTAAAATTAGGAGACAAAGGCTGATAAGATAGCTCAACAGTTAGGATCACTGGCTGCTCTTGCAGAGGACTGGGATTCAGTTCCCAGCATCTACATGGCAGCTCACAACAGTCTGTAACTACAGTTACAAGGCATCTGATACCCTTTTCTGCATCCACAGACATCAAGCACATATGTGCTATACACACATACATGTGGGCAAAACACTCACCAAAATTATAAAAATAAACCTTTGAGTTACCAGTAGGATACAGTCAGTGTTCTATACGTAAAATATTAAATAAAACTGAACCTATTTGAAAAACAAGCTATTCTTAGAGAACACCCTGCCTCAAGGCAACACACAATCTTCTTAGAAATTTGTTACCAGACATCTTCACAAACTTTTTCTAAAAATTATGCTATGAAACTTAAAAGAAAAGAAGACAGGAAGCTTTGGCTAGCAAACATGATTAAAGATAGCTTGTCCCACTGAGGAGAACAATAGCAAATTAAAATCCTTTGCCATTTCTAAGAATGTGCTAAAGAAAAATAAGTTAATAAACACAGATATGAACTGTCCTTTAAAATGAAGGCCCAGCATTAAGTGGGTGGAAAGATGCTTACTTCACTTCATTAGCATCAGCATTTTAGAGACTTGTATTTTAATCAAAACAAGAATAAGACCAAATATTTTGACATTAAGGAATACAAGGTTGACTTTTAAGTACATCTATCATACTATTTTATAGATTACCAAATACGTCCATTCTAGTTTTAAACAAAATATTTAACCTTCTTGATTTTATCATCAGATGCTATTTTACTGAAATATTTTTCAAACTTATAAGCTACCATCTGTTCTTGTCATTAATAATCTAAGAGCTTTTCAATGTATGTGAAGGCATAAGTGAAAAAAAAACTAGCCTATTTACCAAAATCTTTATTTGCATAATTTGAAAATTGTTTTTTTGAGATGAGACTTGTCAGAAGCAATATGCAAAGCACATTAAGGATCTGAGCAAGCCAGACATTTATGGAAATATTTTCCTGCAGGAATTGGCTTTCGCTAACAGTTCTTAATCAAGGGTAACCCTAGGAGGGAGATAGAGTCAAGTGCTGATTCCTGGCCATGTACTTATCATTGTTATGTACATCGTCTACAGTATGTGGCAGATAGTACATTAAGACACTAGCTTTCAGACTGTCATGAAGCTTTTTGCTTATAAAGCATACTGGTTGTGTTCTAGCAAAGGTCAATTGTACAGAAATGAATTTTAAGGTTTACCTAAATATTTTACTGTAATAATATACTATGACTCTTATTACTGAAAAAAAAATAATCTTACTCAGATGAATTATTTCTTGGGGTGAAGTAGGCCATACATTAGCAATTTTAAAGAACTTGAGAGAGGCTGATTACTAACTTCCTTTTGCATGCAGGGGAAAAGTTTGATGTTCTTTTCTCCCAACTGGAGTCAAGTACTTTCAGAGAAAAAAGAAAACCCTGATGTCCTACCCTGCGCTACTTCCCTACGGACCCTTGAATGACATGCCATTATCCATTATCCAGCAAAACTACTTTTCAGTTGTAAAGTATGTTGAGAAAGATTACAATATCCTTAGAGGGGTCTCACAGAATAGGAGAAAGGGAAGCATGAAGGAGACAGCCTATAGAGAAGGGGAAGTGAGATGGGTGAGGAGAAAGGAAAAACTAGTTGGATCCTTTCTGTTTTTTCCATAAAGTATATCTTCAAGCCTTCCAACTTTCTCCATGTAGCTACACATTTTTTCAAGTAATTTTTTTGATAAGTTAGAGAGACAAACCATTTATTCTACTATTCTACTGACTCATCATAATGAAAACTGTCACAAGAGGATCAATTAATAACAACTACCTACTACTGTTGCTAGACATATCACCATAAGTACATATACTTTCTGTTCTCTTTTTGTATTGCTGGGGATCAAACACAAGGCATCACACATACTAAGTAAGTAGTCAACCACTAAACTATAATCACAGCCTATGACATTTTTCACAGGAATTATTTTAGCATTGAAACAGTAGTAACTGTTATAAAACTGTCTCATTAAACTAATTTCAAATGACCTCCAAATGCTACTTTGAATTCTTTGTGAAACTTGTAATGAAACATTATAGAACTTTTATTTAAGACTTGAAAGCTAGCTAAACTAAACCATCTCTATATGGGACCAGTTCCTTAGAAGACTACTACTAAATAAGGTAATGTGGCAATCTAGATTTGACCCAACTTGCCAAGACCAGTGGTTGTGTGTGGAGGACAGGTAAATATCAGGTAACTTGTTCAATTACTCTACCTTATATTTTCCTTGTATTTTATGTGTGCATGTGTTTTATCAGTATGTCTATCTGTGCAACAGATGTGTATCTGGTACCTGAGGAAGCCAGAATGGTGTCAGATCTCCTGGGATTAGTGTTGCAAACAGTTGTGCACCAACATATAGGTGCTAGAATTAAATCCAATCCTCTGGAGCAACAGCCAGTGCTCTTGACTGCTGAGCCCCTTCTTTGTGTTTTTAATATAGAGTCATTCAATGAATGCCATCAAGTTCTAAGTATCTATGTGACCCCATCCTCTAGTACTACAGTTTCAAATACAAGCTACTCTACCAGTCTTTTTTTGTGAGGGCTAGAGATCTGAACTAAGGTCTTCACATATGCAAACACTTCCCACAGAGCCATGTTCCCAGCCCAGTATTCTTAAGAAGCACAAGTCTTGTACAATAGAATCGTTTTACCTGACAGATAATATAGGACACCGTATCACCAGCTTTCACCTTCCTGCCTCCTTGAGAATTTATCCACAGTGCAACATGTACATGAGGTAGGCTCTTTTTATCAGGGTAATCCTGGGGGTCCTTTGTCAATGCCTAAAAGACAAAAGAGGGGGAATAAAAACCCCACCAAAATTTAGAATGAAACTTTCTATGCATATATGCATCAAAGATTTTTGCCAGAATCATATATGTATAACATAACAGTGACAATGTATGCAGACAACATAGCCATAGGAAGTTCCAACAGTTCATCCTCAAAATTAAGAGTAAATTCAGTGCTGTGTGTAGTGGGGGGTGTTATTTAGTCAGAGGAAATTTGGAGAAACATTATTAAGTGAAGAGAGAGTAGCTCTTAGTCTTCAATCTAAGTAATCAAATGAGAAAATTACAAACATGAGGAGAACTCTAAGGCTACATAGAACACGGGAGCTAGAGTCTTGATTATTTTAAGTATTCAAATATTATGTGGCAAAGCCCATTAACATATTTATTTCTTAGGCTTCTGTGTGGGTATGCCAATTACTAATTGATGGAGAGCAAAATTTTGAGAATGAACATAACAATAAATATTTAAACCTTTAAAAAATTTAAAAATACAAAAAATAAAAAATATCTTAAATGCACTCTAGTGGTATAAGCTCAAGGTATCCATGATTACTATAAAGCAAGATTCAAAGTTTGTTATGATATCTTAAAAATATATAAGATTCCAATACTCCAGAAAAATCATAATTTTTTTTCTTTTTATAACAAGGCCTAGAATCTCCAGAAAGGTAAATCTCACGACTTTATGTAGACCTCCATCCTAATCTAACGTGCCATTTTCAAGCTCTACCAACATTATCTACAAAGATAATAAAAACAAACAAACAAAAAAAGCCATCATACTTATCTAATACCATCCACATGTCATTCTTTTTCTATTCCATTCTCCATTGAAACCAGTAAAATCTAAACTCAAAACTTCCCAAATTTTAAATGATATAAGAATTCAGGTAAATGTTAAAGATTAACAGAAAAACAACTCACCTTTGATATATGAATAGCTTACTCTAAACTGAAACAGACCTGTAACCATGATATAATTCATCACAATTTACTATACTTGCAACAACACCACAGAAAGTTAAAAAAAAAAAAATACTGTCAAACTATGTGGCCTTATCTGGCCTCAAACACAATAAACAGACAAGGTGGACCTTAAATAGCCTTTGCCTCCCAAGTGCTGGGTATGCACTACTATACCAAAAAACCCTCTTACCTAGAAATTTTAAAAGGGCTTGAAAGATAGTTTTGTCATTAAATTGTTTAATCCATGACAATAAAAGCAAACAAACAAAAAAAAAAGCAGCCTGATCAGTTGCAAGTACTTGTCATCCTTACACTGGAAAGGCAGAGACAGGCAGATCCCTATGACTTCTGGAACTACCAGGCCAGCCAGCCAGCAGCCCATTCAATATGCTCTAAGTCAGTGAGAGACAACCCTGTCTTAAAAAAACAAAAGAGGAGCTAAGAAAATATAGATGGCATAGTACTTGTACAAGCAGAAGAAACTGAATTTGATCCCCCAAAACCCATAAAAATGTTCAGTATAGACTTGCCCTTGTAATCTTAGCACTGGAGAGATGGAAGGAAAACAGGTAGATCTCTGGGGCTTCCCGTCCAGCTAGCTTGGCTTACCTAGCAAGTTCTAGGTCAGAGAGAGACTATCTCAGAGAAAGCTACAGAAGGTCTGCTGCAGTTATCCTGGCAGACACACACACACACACACACACACACACACACACACACACGGACACACACACACGGACACACACACACAAAGGATAGGTTGGGAATTGGGAGAGAGGGAGAAATAGGAAGGGAAAGGTGAATAATATGTAAGACAATGGGCCAGAAAATACTCTTTAAATAATCAAGAATCTAGCATGGCTGTCCTCTGAGAAGCTCCACCCAGCAGCTGACTCAGACTGATGCAGACAGCCACAGTCCAACAGTAGATGGAGCTTGGGGACTCTTATGGAAGATTAGAGGAAGGACTGTAGGCCCCTAAGGGGATAGGAAATCCACGTGAAAATCAGCAAAGCCAGCTAACCTGAACCCTTGGGGCACTCATTGTCTGAACCACCAACCCAAGAACATACATGGCCTGGACCTAGGCCTCCCTACACATATGTAGCAGATGTGCAGCTTGGTCTTCATGTGGGTTCCAAACAACAGAGGTGAAGGCTATCCAAAAAGCTGTCGCCTGTATGTGAGATATGTTCTTCTACCTGGGCTGCCTTGTCTGGCCTCAGTGGGAGAGGGTGCACCTAGCCTCAAATAGTTTTGATGTGCCAGGGGAGGGAAATACACAGGCGGGGGCACACCCACCCAGAGAAGAAGAATTGTGTGAGGGTATACCTGGGAGGTGGCAGTAAGTGGTACATAAAGGGAATGGGAAAGAGAGACAGAGACAGAGAGACAAAGAGAAACAGAAAGAGAGAGACAGAGAGAGAAAGAGAAAGAGAAAGAAAGAATGAATCAATGAATCAATTTGAAATGAACTAGGGGAGGAGGACAAGAGAGGAATGAAACTATAAGAATGAATATGGCCAAGAAGTGGGAGTGGGTGGGTAGGGGATGGGTGGGGCGGTAGAGGGAACTTTCGGGATAGCATTTGAAATATAAATTAAGAAAATATCTACTCTTCTCAACAATAAAAGGACCTCTGGTGGAATCACCATGCCTGACCTCAAGCTGTACTACAGAGCAATTGTAGTAAAAACTGCATGGTACTGGTACAGAAATAGACAGGTAGATCAATGGAATAGGATAGAAGACCCAGAAATGAATCCACTCACCTATGGTCACCTGATCTTTGACAAGGGAGCTAAAACTATTCAGTAGAAAAAAGACAGCATTTTCAACAAATGTTGCTGGCACAACAGGCAGCTATCATGTAGAAGACTGGGAATTGATCCATTCTTATCTCTTTGCACTAAGGTCAAGTCTAAGTGGTTGAAGGATCTCCACATGAAACCAGAGACACTGAAACTTATAGAGGAGAAAGTGGGGAAAAGCCTTGAAGATATGGGCACTGGGGAAAAATTCCTGAATAGAACAGCGAAGGCTTGTGCTGTAAGATCAAGAATTGACAAATGGGACCTCATAAAGTTGCAAAGCTTCTGTAAGGCAAAAGATACTGTCAACAAGGCAAAAGGGCCACCAACAGATTGGGAAAGGATCTTTACCAATCCTAAATCTGATAGGGGACTGATATCCAATATATATAAAGAACTCAAGAAGGTGGACTCCAGAAAAACGAATATCTCCATTAAAAAATGGGGCACAGAGTTAAAGAAAGAATTCTCAACTGAGGAATACCGAATGGCTGAGAAGCACACGAAAAAATGCTCAACAACCTTAATCATCAGGGAAATGCAAATCAAAACAACCCTGAGATTCCACCTCACACCAGTCAGAATGGCTAAGATCAAAAATTCAGGTGACAACAGATGCTGGAGAGGATGTGGAGAAAGGGGAACACTCCTCCATTGTTGGTGAGACTGCAAGCTTGTTCAACCACTCTGGAAATCAGTCTGGCGGTTCCTCAGAAAATTGGACATAGTACTACCGGAAGATCCTGCAATACCTCTACTGGGCATATATCCAGAAGATGTTCCAACTGGTAATAAGGACACATGTTCCACTATGTTCATAGCAGCCTTATTCATAATAGCCAGAAGCTGGAAAGAACCCAGATGTCCCTCAACAGAGGAATGGATACAAAAATTTGGTACATTTACACAATGGAGTACTACTCAGCTATTAAAAACAATGAATATATGAAATTCCTAGGCAAATGGATGGATCTGGAGGGTATCATCCTGATTAAGGTAACCCAATCACAAAAGAACTCACATAACATGTACTCACTGATAAGTGGATATTAGCCCAGAAACCTAGACTACCCAAGATACAATCACTAAACACATGAAACTCAAGAAGAATGAAGATCAAAATGTGAACACTTTGCCCCTTCCTAGAATTAAGAACAAAGCACACATTGAAAGAGTTACAGAGATCAAGTGTGGAGCTGAATCAAAAGGATGGACCAACCAGTGACTGCTGCAGCCAGGGATCCATCCCATAACCAGCCACCAAACAGACACTATTGCATGCACCAGCAAGATAGTGCTGAAAGGGCCTTGATATAGTTGTCTCCTGTGAGGCTATACCAGTGCCTGGCAAGCACAGAAGTGGATGTTCACAGTCAGCTATTAGATGGAACACAGGGTTCCCAAGGAAGGAGCTAGAGAAAGCACCCAAGGAGCTGAAGGGGTCTTCAACCCTATAGGTGGAAGAATAACATGAACTAACTAGTTCCCCCAAAGCTCAGGTCTCTAGCTGCATATATAGAAGAAGATGGCTGAGTTGGCCATCATTGGGAAGAGAGGCCCCTCGGTCATGCAAACTTTATATGCCCCAGTACAGGGGAATGCCAGGGCCAATATGTGGGAGTGGGTGGGTAGGGGAGCAGGGTGGGGGATGGGGGGGGGTTTAGAGGACTTTCGGGATAACATGTGAAAGTTATATGAAGAAAATATCTAATAAAAAAATAAAAATAGCCGGGCGTGCTGGTGCACGCCTTTAGTCCCAGCACTCGGGAGGCAGAGGCAGGTGGATTTCTGAGTTCAAGGCCAGCCTGGTCTGCAAAGTGAGTTCCAGGACAGCCAGGGCTATACAGAGAAACCCTGTCTCAAAAAAACAAAAAAACAAAAAAACAAAAAAAAAAAAAAAAAAAAAAAAAAAAAAAAAAAAAAAAAAAAAAAAAAAAAAAAAAAAAAAAAAAAAAAAAAAAAAAAAAAAAAAAAAAAAAAAAAAAAAAAAAAAAAAAAAAAAAAAAAAAAAAAAAAAAAAAAAAAAAAAAAAAAAAAAAAAAAAAAAATAAATAAAATAAAAATAAGTGATTCAAAAACAAAAAAAAAAGAAAATATCTAATAAAAAAGTCAAAACAAGTAGAAAAGAAAAAAAAGAATTAATATGAATGAACAGATCTATGCATCAAACAACTATTACTTTACAGGACTATGAAAAAAGGAACCTTCTCTAGGTACTGAGACACAAGCTACTTATGCCATCTGGAAGTAAAAGGGAAAGACAGGTCCTCTGTGGCAGCCATGGCAGTACCTGTGGCTGAAAGAGCCACACTAATGCTCAATCCGTGAGACAGTTGTTAAGCAGCTTTCACCACCAGCTAGAATTTATTTAAATTGCAAGGATGAGGTGGTTCTTCAACTATCTGAAGGAGGAGAAAAACACACGACAGCAGCTGGGCTCAGCAATAAATGCTACATTTACCTTGTTAATTTCAAACTGACTCACTGGGACACTGCCATTTAGCACATTTTCTCCAATTTCTATTAACCTCTTCTGAATGTTTTCCACAATGGTGTCCCGGCTTTGATCAGAAAGAATCTGGCCAATGACAAAGCTGTATAAAGAAAAAAAATACGATTTTTCATATCACATGTCATTAACAAAGAAAAGACAAACATCACGTCGCTAGATTGGCATGTGGACAAGATCTTATGCAAAGAGCTATTATGAAGGTTAGTGTCTAAAAGGCAATTTGCATTTTATTTTATGTTTATGAGCAAATGTTTTGCCTACATGTATGTCTGCATATCAAATCTGTCTGACCTAGGCAGAGGTCAGAAGAAGCTATAGGGTTCTGTGACACTGGAGGTAAGGATGGTTGGTGCTGGAAATGAAACACAGGTCCTCTGCAAAAGCAACAAGTGTCCTTAAGCACTGAGCCATCAGCCCAATCCCCACCGCTTGGTTTTTAAATATTAGCTCTTCTATAACTTCACTTACCTACGAATGCCAGGTCTGCCCTTTGACAGAGACTACTCATTTATGTAGCAGCTAATGCTTTTATATACAACAAAGGAAAATATTTGTCATCAGATTCTATGATTATAAAATATGGAAGCAATTATATTCTAGCCATACGTTAGTGTTTTAGAAGATAAATTATATCTTTATTCATGAAGCAACAAGATAGCAAGCATCTCTGGTATCAAGATAGCACTTCCATCTAAGATGGCTATTTAGATAGGTAAGAAGAAATATAAAGCTCCAAAAAGAAATTTAAAAACTCTAAGAGGCTAGAAAATTGGCTCAAAGGTTAAGAGTACATACTTGGCTGGGCAGGGGTGGCACATGCCTTTAGTGGGAGGCAGAGGTAGGCAGATTTCTGAGTTCAAGGCCAGCCTGGTCTACAGAGTGTGTTCCAGGACAGCCAGGGCTATACAGAGAAACCCTGTCTCAAAAAAACCAAGAGTACATACTTGTTTTTCCAGAGGCCCCAGCTTCAATTGTCAGAACCCACATAACAGCTCACAAGTCTAGTTCCTGGAGATCTAATGCCCTTTTCTGGCATCTATGGGCACCAGGCACTAACATAGTACACAGACATACATCTGGCAAAACACTCATACACATAAAATAATAAACTAAAAGGGGGTAAAAATTCCAAAACACAAAACTCTTCTTTTTTTAGGATCATTAAAAATTGTTCAATGTGGGCTGGTGAGATGGATCAGTGGGTAAGAGCATCCAACTGCTCTTCTGAAGGTCCCGAGTTCAAATCCCAGCAACCACATGGTGGCTCACAACCATCCATAAGGAGATCTGACTCCCTCTTCTGGAGTGTCTGAGGACAGCTACAGTATACTTATATATAATAAATAAATAAATCTTTAAAAACATTTGTTCAATGTTCTAACTTTTAGGTTATCCCTCAAAAATTTCATATTATTGTACAAAGTCTCAAGAAAAATAAAGTAGCCAACATTTTATACATTTCTGAGAAAATGCAGATCAGGAGTTTGACAGTTGCTTTATAATTTGTCAGAAAAAGAACCCTGACAAAAAAATTTGTATAGCTTTAATTACTAATAAATTTCTAACTCGGAGAAATTTGCTTCTATAATTATGCATCTTTCCTTAGAAAACAGAAAGCTGAGTAGAACAAATGACAGCCCACACAAAGTGGTTTCGTCTGTGAGTATATTTGGAGCAATGAAGCATTCCAAAGTACAGTTCCTAAGACCAAAAGCAAGGCCTATACTCAGATGAGCACCTTTGCCTAATCAAGAAGAAACAACACTCATTCAATCTCTCAACTTGCAAGCAGGAAGAAGATTGGAAAATAGGTTGAAAATGTTGATATTTACCCAAAGATTAAAAGTACTTTAAAATCTAGCCATCATGGAAAACTTCTGTGTTCAGAACTGATCTAAATCACAATATATGAATATGTGATAGATGACATATAACATGTCTAAGTATTTTTCAAATCGGTACTTCATACTTTAATGTGAGCACATATTATTTGTCATAATCTTTACTTTACTTTGCAAGGCTAGTAGGTCATGTATTATTACTTCAGAAGTGCACACAGTATTTTAGAACTTGCTCTCAAATTAATCTGAGATTAGTAAGAATCATTTATATAAAAATGATATAGAGGAATAAAGTCTAACTACATGGCCCAATTTTAATTGCACATTTCAAACTACATAACAGGGAAATCATAAAAATTATGCTTATAATTAGGATCTAGGGATTTAGGATACAACACTTTCAAAAGAGGAATTAAAATAAAAGCACTATCAACAAAATCAGCTCTCTAAGGATCCAGGTGTAAAGATTTATTCTCACCATGAGATGCTATCTTACAGCTAGAGTCTCTTATTGTGAAAATTTAGCTTTATCTAACTTTTAATCTAACTGTTAAATTTTATTTGTAATATGTAATAGTAACAATAACAACAAAGAAGGAAGTTGTATCCTTATGCTTGGCTGACTCATAGACATTTTCAATAGCGCTTGGATTCTTTTAAAAGAACTTATTTCCTTTTATTTTACATCCATTGGTATTTTGCCTGCATGTATGTCTGTGTGAGGGTGTCAGATCTTAGAATTACAGACAGTTGTGAGCTGCCATTGGGTGGCAGGAATTGAACCCAGTTCTTCTGGAAGAGCTGTAAGTGCTCTTAACTGCTGTACCATCTCTCCAGCCCCCACACTTGGATCTTTTTTTTTTTTTTTTAAACAAAAATTTGAAGGACCAACAACAAAAATAAATAAAAGTTAAACTCACTTTCCGGTGTCCTTGGCAAGATCACACCAGTCTCTTCTAACTATATCTAATCCTTTCAGCTCCTGTTTGGTAATGTAATTCCCATCTGATGTTGGTTCAACAACTAGAGCAGCATATTTCTTTTTTTTCAGCAACAGCAGAGACTTGAAAACACCATCAATGTCTATTTCAAGCAATTTGTACAATTTATTCACTTCACTTTTTACCTGTAAAAATTTCAAATACTATTGTCAGATTTTTAAATGCCTAACAGGGAAAAGATGAACATGGTATGAATTCCTATGAGTTTTCTTCAACAAAACTTGAAAGCACATATAATTGAAATTTATTATTCAACTTATATAACATGGAAGTATTTAGTGCACAATTTAAAGACATTAAGAAACAGAACAAAATCAGATTTTAACATCACTTTCCACTATTTGCTGGGAAGACTTGACATCAGAATATCACAGAACTATTGGTTCATAAATTTTTATTGTAGCCTTATTAATAATAACTTAGTTACAAAATTAGCCTAGGTGTCCAGCAACAGAAGGACAGATAAAAAACATTCATTATACCTATGCATAATGGAATTTTCTTGACATAAAGAATGAAATTATAATGTATGTATAAAAATAGATACAACAATAAATTATCATATTCATCTAGTTTGTTGAGACACAGAAAAACAATCATTGCACATCTCCACTCATTTGTAGATTTGAGATTATATATGTATACATCCATACACATATAAAGTCATATGACAAGTAGATTATAGAAAGTAGAAACAAAACTATTTAAGAGAACAAAAGGGACTCACTAACATTTAGGGGTACAAGGCTATGAGAACCATGGCTAAAAGTACAATATAAATATATATGACAATGTCTGGATAAAACTCACACACACACACACACACACACACACACTGAATACAAACCAATTAAAAATAAAATAAAGATCTGAACAACTTGGGAAGCTGAGGCAGGATGAATTTAATATTGAAGTCAAATTGCAGTGCTTACAAAGTTCAAGGAGAGCTAGAGCCATATAGCAAGACTGTATCTTTAAAATAAATATATTTTTAAAAATTAACAAAGAAACACAAATATTACATACAATTCCATCAAAATAAAGGCTAGGACTGGATCTTTTGACTCCAGGAAATAACTATGGGAAGTTCTTTCTTGAGTCTAAAGACAATGCATATATATTTGCCTTGAAACTACTGAATTAACAACTACACAGTCCAACTAGTATGTGGGCAAAAACTTTACACAGAACTTTGTTAAATAATATCCAAAAAAATGAAATTGGCACAATGAATAACTATGTGCTGACTAAATAACAAAACACCTTCTTGCACTTTGCTGACAAGGCCAAGGCACAAGTCATCGCCTCTCACGAAACTCAAAAGCTTTGCAAGGCCAATAAGGAGTACAAAAGGTCGGTGCACTGTACAAGTAGAGAGGACAGTTCAAATCCCACACTTTCCAGTAAGGAAGAAAACAGGTAATTCCTAAGATATTTCCAGTTTTAGAATACTGGGACAAAAATCTTAACTACCAATGATTCCTTCTAAATGTTCCTTTGTATTTTATAATATAAGTATTCCTATTAAATTAAATGAGTATTTGTGAGTACACATGTATGTGGAGATAAGTAAATATCCATTTTAATCTCTCTTTGAAATGTACCTGAATACTACTGGATATACATTTCCTTCTGAATGACAATTGGAGAAGTTCTAATGTGACTATACTTAAACTTTTTTAACAGGAAAAACGTTATTCATGTCTTAAACCAATTGCCTTTGAAATTTTGTCTCAAAACAAATCAGAGTGTAAGGAAAATTAAAGAGAATGAAAAATTTAATGACACCACATTTACCATGTTCAAAAGTATACACGTGTACCTAACACATGAACTTATTGTATTTACTGTGTTAAACACAGAGTTCACAAATCCAGGTTTAAAAAGCAATCATTAAATGATCTCACCTTGTTTCCCAACTTAAATACTTCTTCTAGGTTGGTGCTATTGGTATTTATCATAATTGAATCTGTGTCTCCATAAATAACTTCAAGATTCATCTAATAAAAGCCAAAAGTATAATAATTAATAACAAAAATACATGAATCATTATATACAATGAAAGTAAACGTTTCTACTACTAGAAACTATAGGTGTCATTGATGTTTGGCAGGTCATGTTACTTACTATCCGTACTATCAGGGTACACAATTGAAGATTAAGCCCTTCACAAACTAGAAATGCAAGTAGTGAAAGATAAAGAAAATCTTACCAATTTTCTTCTAAAAATGCTGGGAGAATTAATTGTATGCAGTTTCAATTCAAACAGAATATGGAATTTGATAAAAATAAGAATAAGCCTAAGAAACAGGGTCTTTTTTTTTTTTTTAACCATTGTGGCATGTGCTTAGTGGTCATGGCAATTTAAGAAGCAAAAAAATATGGATGTAAAAATTCTAGGGCATAAATATTTATCAAATCCTCAAACAATATTTAGTAGACTATAAATAGTGCCAAAAATCAATAGCAAACAACACTTGAGCAAATAAGTATAAAGGAATGGAAATAAACTCTAATTAGCACCATTACTAATTTGCCTGAAATACATACAGGCTTCAAGCAGGAGCTAGATCATATCAGTGCTGATACAAGAGAAAAGTCTGTAATCCAGTAGGAAGGTTTATAAATGTAAACTAGGCATCCTAAAAACCAATTTTCAGTATGTTTTGGTTACACTTTTTCTTGACACAAAAATGTCACCTAGCATATTTAAGAGTTGTTTTAGAATGAAAATGTTCACCATTACCTTCTGTACCATGTCTTTCGTATGCATCAAAATCTAAATAAAACAAAAGTCAACATTAATATATTATAAAATTACAAAGGCATAGACATAGCACAAGAGATTTCCAATTTCTAAGCATCTTTGAAACTCTTGACTATATCACACCAACCACTCTCAAATAACATCAGTATAATTTAAGTTTAATCTCTATGCTGATGCTTAATAGAGAGATAGAAGATGATAAATATCTATATTTCTGTGTATATTGAATAAACATATATAGTAAGGTACTCCTTAATAATATGGCAAGGGCCACTTATTCTCAGTACTAATATTTTAATAGGATTACATGATTTTTAAAAAGCTTTATAGCACTTAAAATCTAGCATTTCACACCCATATTCAGAATCTTAAAAGTATTCCATTTAACTTAAAATTATTTTGTAGACTGAGTTCCTTAAAGATGACTACACGCCCTGAAGTTAGCCCAGTGTCCAGCAAAATGGTGAATTTCAATAAACAGTAAATGAAAACAAACATATAGATAATTATGAATGGGTCTGTTTCCAGGCCCACATGTTACGGGCTACAAAACATAAAATAACGTACACACAAACAAAAGCAGATGTAAGTTATCTTGAACCCTATCAGAAGCATCATATTTAATATGTGGAAAAACTCTGAAGAAATAATATGATATACTGAGAACAGAGGCAAGGAAATATTAAATCATGTGCAAAATACTATGCTGAGAGCACTTCCCACATTCTATAATCCCCAAGATCCCCAAGATCTCCAAGAGGTAGCTACTATTAATATTCCCCATTTGCTAGCTGCCAAATGAAAGTAATTCCTTTCTCCTAGTCACAGCAAAACAAGGGTACAAAACCAGGCACTCTGGGCTATAGGACAGAAGCCTTAATCACTCCACACTATTGACACTCTGGTATTACTCATTGTTTATGCATCTATCTAAATTAGAAGTCTCTTTTCCAGTAAGCCAGACAAAAGGATACCTTCATTCATTTTTTTCTACCTTGCCAGCTAACTGAAATCCCAAAGTTTCATTTCAGTCTTTCTTGTGCTCCACAGTAAGACAAAGAGTACACTGACAAGAGTATTTGCCTTTGAGCAGATTATACATCTATCCATCACTTCTTATTTCCATTGCCAACTATCTGTGTTTACTACTGTCCAACTTAGTTCAAATGTCCAAAAGTTCTTCATGGCTTCCATACCTTGGGGGGCCATGGTGAATTCTATTAAGCTAAACCACTAGTTTTTATGTGGGCTATATAGTGGAATTATCTGAGGATTTTTAAATAACTAAAGTGTAGGGAGCCATTCAACCGCTCTTTAAAGACGGCATCGACCGATTCAGCTGTTCTGGCATAAACGACTTTTAAATTGGCATTAGGCAGTGTCAGCTGTTTGATCTTGAGCCCGAGAACACCTGGTGTAGTCACGCGAGAACACCTGGTGTAGTCACGCGAGAGCCACGAGGCAGCTCGGTGATTGGCCAGGACAGGGTATAAATAGGCTGCTCGCGGTGGGGCCATTTGCCATTTGCCATCATGCTCTGCTAAGCTGTAAGTGCATCAAGTTCCTGAGTAAACCGTTGGGGAAGAAACCTGTTTGTCTTGTGTCTTATTCCCCCTGGACGGGGTAGGCTCGCAACAAAATGGCGGCCCGTACGGCGAGGAAGCAATTCTGACCCGCACGAAGGTTTCAGAACCCCACCGGTACAGGGCGGGTCCGGTAAGTATAGGCCTTAAGAAGTCTGAGGTAAAAGCGGCTACAATTTCAGTCCGCGGTAAAGCGGCTGGCGGGCCCGGTGAAGGTTCCTAGGACGAATTGGTAAAAGTTCTCGGTAAT
>LR753411.1:465857-591082 GCA_902729485.2 Mus minutoides
AACAATAAATATATGAAATTCCTAGGCAAATGGATGGATCTGGAGGCCATCATCCTGAGTGAAGTAACCCACTCACAAAAGAACTCACATAACATGTACTCACTGATATGTGGATATTAGCCCAGAAACCTAGACTACCCAAGATACAATTTACTAAACACATGAAACTCAAGAAGAAGGAAGATCAAAATGTGGACACGTCACCCCTTTCTAGAATTAAGAACAAAGCACACATTGAAAGAGTTAAAGAGAGCAGTTGTGAAGCTGAATCCAAAGGATGGACCCAACAACTGCGACTGCCAGGGATCCATCCCACAATCAGTCACCAAACATAGACACTATAGCATATACCAGCAAGATGGTGCTGAAAGGGCCCGGATATAGCTGTCTCGGGGGAAAATATACCAATGCCTGGCAAACATGGAGGTGGAAGCTCACGGTCAGCTATTAGATGGAACACAGGGTTCCCAAGGAAGAAGGAGCTAGAGAAAGTACCCAAGGAGCTGAAGGGGTCTTCAACCCTATTGGTGGAAGAAGAACCATGAACTAACTAGTACCCCCTGGGCTCGTGTCTCTAGCTGCATATATAGAAGAGGATGGTTTAGTTGGCCATCATTGGGAAGAGAGGCCCCTTGGTTATGCCGACTTTATATGCCCCAATACAGGGGAACGCCGGGGCCAGGGGGTGGGAGCGGATGGGTGGGGGAGCAAGGCCGGGAGTGGGGAGGGTATAGGGAACTTTCTGGATAACACTTGAAATGTAAATGAAGAAAATATCTAATAAAAGTTGAAAAAAAAAACTCTCCCTGACTCATGTTGAAAACTACTATGCAAGAGTACTGGCTTTCTAAAATCGATTACATGGTGCTACTTTTTCTATACTAAATAAAACAAACACACACACACACACACACACACACACACACACACACCCCTGAAACACACACCCGTATTCAGTATCTGGCTCAGAATATCTCTAACCAAAGTTTTAAAAAAGACTTCCAAAGATGATTCTTAGGATTGGTCCAAGAAAACCATGGTAATTCCATTTTGAAGATATTACCATGTAAAAGACATGAGAATTAGAAGAAAGCCAGTACTATAGATTGTCAGTGAGCAACAACAGACATCATGGTGATCATGAAGGCCTATGCCAGAAGGTTCAAACGAACATGCTGAGAAAGCACCTGACTCGCAGGGTTATGTGGTTATTGCTGAATGACATCTGTACAGTAACTTTTCTTACTGCTTACAATTTGAATGAATCAGGACTAATCTCCTAAAATGTTTTCAAGATCAAGTTGAAATTTTACAACTACATCTAAATCCCAGCTCTACCTGTACAGCTAGCTGTTATTTCCTTCACAAAACCTTAGCTGGCCAAGGGAAATTGGGCAGTCTGTGAATAGTTGCCATACTACAGGTTCATCTTTTCTTGCCTTCACTCATACACAGAGATTTCTTGCCCAGTTCCCTAACCATGATTACAATTTATAAAGTTCACCTTAAACCAAATTTTATTCCATAAACCCTGAGCTAACTGTCCCAGACTAGAATCTCATTGATCTGTTCTTGCTCTGCTTCTCTAGTAACCAAATGATGCTTTGTACTATTAATGATCGTTACCCTCTCCAATTAGACCACACACTTCTGGAGGCACAAGGGCATGTTCACACCTGCAGACCTTAGATTTGACAAGCAATCAAACTGTATAGCAAGTGACTTGCAGATCCTACAGTAATCTCAATTAGTTTTTCTAATAAACACTAAAATTAAATTATGGACCAATGCAATGTAGAAAATACTCAACAATTTTTTTTTGGGGGGGAAGGGGAAATAATGAGATTGGCCTAAGTTAAGCTAATCACAGAGAGGAAAAATTGCTTATCAAAGATTCATCTCCACCTCCTTATAAGACTCAGCTACCCTCATCACATGATCAACTCCATAAGCTCCCTAGGTAACTCAGGGAGCTGTTACCTGCAAACGAAGTGACCCAGGATCAATGTCAATTTTCACTACATACTCAGTACCCAATTTTTGTTCCTCTTCTCTCATAATGTGCAACAAATCTATGCTATCATCCCTGTGCATGACCTAGCAACTTTCAACACTCACCTCTGTTCTAATCTGCCACAGACTCTATTTCCAAGCCTGATCTAGTGGCATGACCCTTTGAGTGGTTTGGGCTTTGTTATTGTTGCTGGTGTTACTGTCAAGACAGTACTACAAACTGCTTTTGTCAACTAATACTTTCATTTTAACAACCCATTTATTTTAATGACTAATAATCCATTATAGGAAGAGATCATAATTTATTCAATTAATGTTCTACTCATGAACATAGGTTGTTTAAAATCTTTGCCATTATAAACCATATTTCAGTTCCTCCAAGTCAATCATTATGTTTTATCATTTTTGGAAAATATAGCCCACTAAACTCACCTATAATTTTTTATGTCGTTTCTATCACCATGTTCCCAAGTACTTTATACCAAAAGCTAGTGACAAAGCCCTCAAGTCAAAGTTCTCATCAGTCTGCAACCACTATCTTCCTGTTCTCCACTAAACAGCTCTACATGATGGATACTGAGGTAACCTACAGAGTCCAATAGTTACCCAAATACTAATAAGCAATACCATCCAAAGGCTTCCTCAGGCCCAGGCCTCAATTCCAGCTGCTCAGTGGGGATGATTCTATTATTGGATACCCAATAAATACAAAACTTAGCATCTAGAAGGCCCAGTACACGGAGACCACTAATGAACAATCTGATGGTGATGGATGAATGACCCTAAAGGGTAGATAGTTTCACAAGACCCATGTGACAAATGAGGAAAACGAAGTTGACACTTTATCTCAAGATTTAGAATTATGTTTGACCCAGAGGTTATAGTTCAGTGCCTGGCCTAGAAGTAGGACCTTTGGATACATTTTCTTTTGTGTTCCCACAGCTTTATTACAAAAGCCAATCCATATGGATGTCCTAGAAGCTAATAATCATAAACTTATATGTCACAGGTATTTTCTCCATTGAAGAAATACATTTTTAAAAATAGCTACTGGTATCCAGAAAAATCTACTGGACACAAGGTACAGTGAATACATGATGACTGTTCATAAATTCACTTCAAAGTGACAAGCCTAATATTAAAGCTAGCCACTCTGACAGAAAATCATTTTATAAGCACCATTGGCCAGCAAACAAGGCTGTAAGATTGCTAAATTCATTAATAAGGCAGTCTACAGCTATCTGATTTCACAGCAACACCTGCATATTTAGCTACTCATTACCAATTGGATGATGGAATTTTTTTCAAGCACATTTCAAAAATCTGCCAACTTCAAGTGTAAAAAAATAAACTTTGTGGTTAATTTTTCCCTTAACAAAGTACAGCTGTTGAGAATAATTGTTCAAGATCTTACCCTGTAATGTCAACTGCAGCAGAACAAAGAGTATTTAATTAGCAAATCTATCCAGTAATTCAACACCTATTATATAAAATGCCTTCGTGATTTTATTCAGGATAATTTGCTAAGAGGGTTATTACTGACATTCAGATGGAATTTAAAATTCCTACGCAAGTCGAGTCATAATAGCAGTAATGATCTCCCCAATCAGGAGATTCGGTGTCACACAAGGCTCTCTTGCAATGCAGCAGCCGATTTCCTGACTTCTTAATTCCTGGGCTCAGCTCAGTGAGAGCCCTTCATGCCGATATTTCAGTCAGCAATACATCTTTAATGGGACTCTATTAAAATAACTAGAACAAAAATGACTTTTTTTTTGGTTAAAAAGAATGACAGCACTGCCATCATATCAATCATTACAGGCTTTGCAGAACAGTGTGGTTAGGGGGAAAGAGGAGGGGGGAAATAGGGAAGGGGTGGGGGTGGGGAAAGCAATAATTAAAATAATATTAAAAGGTATTTTAACCCAAATCTGAGCCTCTAAGGCAGGAGAAAGGTGGTAAAACTAAAAAGGAAACAAAATTTAAAAAATTGTTTTGTTTTGTTTTTTAAATAAAATGCCCCCCCAATACACATACAATATGCAGTTTACTAAGCAGAAAGCACAAGTTTTCCATACGAAGGTTAACAACTAACAACAGCAGCAACCTAAGACTACTATTGACATGTATATTTATAGGTTTTCCTAACCTGCCCCGCAGTACACCTTGGTATTTATTTATATTTTCTTTCAAAAGAATACTGTTGTGTCACAAAGCATTCAAAAGTTATGAAATGTTTTTAGATGTTGTTATAGATTAATAGTGTTTATTAACACTAAATAATTGAAAACATCAGCATTTCACAGTTAAAAAAAAAGTTTCAAGGTCCTACACCCAATTATGTCTACTATAATAGCCACTAACAAGAAACCCACTTCAATGTATACTCTGTGTTAAGCATAATGAAATATTATATAAGGTCAAATTTCAAACAATGAATAAAGAGAATGAATATTGAAATCTCAATGGCTAAAATCACACAAAATTAGAAATAACTGGAAAATTAAACGATATAATGAGGGTAGCAAAATGAAGGATTTTGAAATGATAGGAAAGAAAAAAGTAGAAGAAATATAAATATTATATTTGGTAATCCAGCCATCATCTAAGTGCTTCCTACTCTAAATTTCAGCAATTTCCAAGCAAGACCCAAGGCTACAACAGCTCTCCTACTTGATGAACATTTATTTAAGCATATGTTATTAGAATGCATTTTCTCCTCATTTTTATTCTTAGTTTTTTTACATATGTCTTCTGTGTAAAATGCTCAAAGAATATCTACTGTGAGCTGAATAAGCATTCTGTTTTCTTTTCTGTCTTTAACAATCACTGATTTTATGATAGGTTGCTTACTGCTATTAACATAAATTTTATTTTCTCTGAAACTAGGGTGTTCTTAATACCTAGTTCTCTGAGCTGGGTAGGAATAGAAAGAACTATATGCTAAAAGAAAATGCTCTGTAACAATAAAACATACTAATACTAATAAACAAAAACAAAAACAAAACAAAACAAAACAAGAGGTCAAACTGGGAGCCCTGTTCTAAGTTGCCAATTACTAGTTAGGTCTCTGGATCCTCATCATTGATTAAACAAGGAGGCTGGGATTACCTTAAAATCTAATAAAACTCTAGAATTAAAAGTTTGACATGCATAAATATCTCTCTTCACTTGATTGGGTTGTTTTACTTCTGAAACATATTCATCTCTTTAGTATTAAGAAAGAATGACAATAATATATCCAACAAAAATACACTGAATACAAGGGTGTGTATGTGTGTTTCCGTATTCTAGGTTGCCTTTGAAGACTATTAAATGTAAAATAACTAAAACTGTTAGTGCTCACAAACGGTCTATAGAGCTTTATGTACACTGTATAAGTGAGTGGCTGACTATATCTACAGTACTTAAAAAATACCCAATACCTTCTGTTGAGTTATCTTTTCTACTTCCACCAAGTGCCCATACACATCTACAAATATGTCACGGTTTCTCAGCCTTGGCACCATTTATATTTTAGGCCAGATAATTCTTTGTCATGAGGGTCTACTTTACATGATGTACACTAAAGATGTCTAGCAGACAAAGGTAGAACTTCCTCTCAAAATTCAATGAACCATTATGTCCCCCAATACTAGACTATATCTTTGCAATGTGAGGCTTCCTTTGCATTTTTTCTTATTCCTTAGATTTTTCACCAGTCAGTCTCTAGCATCAGTACCTTCTAAGACAATCTTAACCCTTTTCCATAATTCATTCTAAAACACTTCCTTAAAATGAAATCCAAGATCCCTCACTTGACCCTAAGATTCAAGATCTACTTGAGGACTTATCTTCTAATGTTTCTTACCCTTGTCCTTCAACCAGTCCTTTCTCACATATTTTAGGTTCATTAAACACAGTATATTTGGTTTCTCCTCAGTGTAATTGGTACCACATCACTCTCTAAACATACCAGGTTCTTTTACTATTAAAAAAAAAAAAAAAAAAACAGGTCTCATGTAGCTCTGGCTAGCCTGGAACTCACTTTGCAGAGCAGGTTGGCTTCAAAATTCAAGAGATCTGCCTGCCTCTATCTCCTAAGTGGGGATGGGAGTGGGGAGAGAGATTCAATTGGTTCATGTTCTATTTTTGTTTCTGTGCTCTTCACATGTAGTTTCCCCACAGTGGTTAAAATTTTGTCATGGCTAATTTAGTATGTTAGCTTGGTTATACCAGATACCCAAAGATTTGGTTGAACGCTAATCTAGAAGTCACTAATCTAGAAGTCACTAAACATGTTTTCCAAACAGGATTAAAAGTCAATGAATTCTGGGTGAAGCAGATTACCAACACTTCCAATTAGGTGAAGGTCTCAAAAGATAAAAACTGAGGTCTCTCCAAAGTAGAGATTCCACCTGCAGATTGTCTTCTAGTGTCAATCACAGCATCAATCTCCAGCTTGCCCACCTGCCCCACAAATTTTATACTTGCAGGTTTCTCCATTTGTATGAGCAAATTCTTTTGTATGCAAACCTCCCTACGAGTCACACAACTCTTACTGGTTCAGTTTCTTTGAAGAATGTTAACATGGGCAATCTAAATGCAAAACAATCGAACTTCGAGAGAAACAATAGAGACACAATGGAGAGAAAACAATAATGTCTCTAAAAACGATGTCTCTAAATTGCTAATTCCTCAAAAAAAGACACTAATTGACAATTCTTTATAGTAGGATATTAAACATAACATACTAACATAGTATACTAACATATACTTTAGTATATATGCTTTCTGAGATAAAAAAATTGATAAAGGTGAGTTATTACCTAATATCCATTTCTATTATAACATTGTACATTGTACATCAGAAAAGTCCTCTCTTGTTCTGATAACCCAATGATACTAATGAACATGCCAGTCCCACCAATATACGGGAGGTAGATTGAGAGCCTAGAAGCAAACTATAGGCAGAGATCATAGCATAACCTAACACAATTCTTTTTCTTTTTTAATTGTTTTCTTTTTTAGTAGCCTTACAAAAGCAAGGCCTCAAAAATCCTAACACAATTCTTAGCACAGAGCAATAATTCAATAAATAATTATCTCAGGTTAAGGTAAAATGAGGAAAATTCTCAGTAGCCCATTTTGAAAGCACATTTACAATACTATTATAAATCAAAACATTCATCTCTACAAGATCCTCCTACACATATACAATATATATTCAAATGCTGGTTCTTTCCATTTAAGAAATGAAGAATGAATCAGTTTTACTCTTCCAACACAATGCATGTTATATAGACAAATCAACAAGTGAATTTCTAGCTCAATAATAACAAACCATCAATTATGAACTTAACTGAAAGCATACTCTTCTAGACAACTTCAGATAAATGGAACTTGCTTTAAATCCTTAATTCATAACTTAGCTAGATCTTCTGGTAATTCATGTGTAAAGAAAATAAAACATGTTGAGTAAACAACAATTTCTGAAACATTTATACACCACAGAAGACACATTTAATGATATCTTTAGTATCTTTCAACTATTGCCCTACAATTTGACATGGCTCTAATTTTGATCCAAAAATCTATCCTATCACCAACTGTGGTTTCAAATTTTAAACGTAATCTCTTCCACATTTTACAATTTCTAATCTCTAATGTGAATATTTAAAGAACTCACATTCTAACTTTAAAAAAAAAAACAACCTTTCACAACCAACATGCTGCTTAGTCTCCATTCTTCCTTCCTCTACTTCAGTCTCTGCTTTTGAAGTTCAAGTTATGTTAGAGCAGTAATGCCAGATTTAAGTTTGGATCTCCTACAAGACCCTGGAGAGCCTGTAAAAACGGCTTTAAAGCACACTTGAATCTTATCTACTCACCAACACAAGAACTCAAGTATGGGCCTACATATTTTTAAAATATTAAATTCCCTGTAGAAAATAAATAAAGCCCTAAGAAAGTAAAATGAAAACTGAAGCAGGAGATAGTAACCTAAGGTCAGTGAAAAAATCCTGAAAACTCCTAGCAAGGATTTGAATGTATGCATTTTTCTACAAAAGGGGCTTTATCTTTCATCAAATTTGAAAGTTTAATTTGCTTCAACCTACATATCCTTAAAGATGCACAAATGAATCACAAGAACTGAATTTTCTGGCCCCCCAGAATTCACAGAATGTCCATAAACTATAAACACTCCAATCTAATGGGTCTTGCCCCTAGCTTTTGAGTTGGACGTTTTTAGCCCCTATCTATAGTACAATTCCCCTCACAAAAAAGCATGTACGTGTCCAATGCTCAGAGTGGACTCCCTGACTGACTCATCCAGGGGGCTAATTAAGATGCAGCCAAGCCATGTCCGTGCTTTAGTGAACATCAGTACTCAAGCAAGTTTCACACAACCTGATTAAAATTGACTCAAAATGTCTTACTTCAGTAATCACTTAGATGGAATGAATTTTACATTAGTGGGATCAAGCATACACCAGGCCTCAGTGGAAATGAAAAGGGCTTACAGTAATAGGATTTATAAACCCACCCATTAGGTTAATGGCTAAATGATTTACATGTAACTTTCTCCCCCATCCCGCCTTCTCTCACCCTTTAACTCAGTAAAAACTATGCTTGGCATTTTCCACTGCAGTGCCACACACAAAGGAAATAGCCTTTCTATTTTGGGACATTCTAATTTCTAATAATGGCCTGGGTAGATACCATTAACTCTTTCAAAGCACAAATAATTGACTAATAAAATTAAGTATTCTATAAGGACTGAAAGTGCTTAATTGATCATAATTGTCTATTTGAGAAGGAGGCGTCAGGCTGGCTATGCTCAGATAATGAAGTTGGGCAATTCTGAAGCACTGCAATCAAGATAATACTTACAGCTAAAAAGGATATTAGCATTTTCTAGAATCTGCAACATTTTCTTTATAACTGAGGTCATGGGAAAATCTGACTAGAAAACTTTAAGCCCCCAACAAATGACAGATCTAACAGGTTGTCAGTTGTCACTCCTAAGCAAATAGCCTGAAGCGCAATCCTGAAGGAACACATAGCTGGTAGTCTAGAAGACATGAAATTGGAAAGTGACCAATGCCTTGACATCCCCATTTCTGATTTCATCAAATCTCCTTTTCAGTGTCAGCGTGCAGCAGGACAGTCACGAGCAGGTGGCACAAGGAACTTTCATTCTTCCTTTTTTATTTTTATTTTTTTAGTCTTGAAAATTGAACCTAGGGCTTCATGAATGTCAGGTAAATGCTCTACCACTGGCTTAGAAAATTTTACACCTAATACCAAAGGATAGCCCTTTGTTCAGTACTTAAGTTATATAGTAAATTTTCTTGTTTTAACATGCCCTCTTATAGCAATTTTTTTTTAAACAAAGGTTATCCCTTATACCCCTCTATCTCATAACAAGTTTCTAAAAACAATTTCATGACATAGCTATGCTTTAAATTTAGGGGCTCACTTGAGAAAAAAAAAAAACCTTTCAGAAAGATGATCTAGTTTAAGAAAAAAGTAATTGTGCTTATCTATTCAGAGAAATATGTACTACAGACATTTATTCAGGCATTCTTTTAGAATAAAAATATTTAAGAACCAATCAAATCACAGGTTCTCATTTATCAATCATTTTTCTCCTGTCTCATTATCTTCTATATTTTCAGGGAAAAAAATGTGAAAGAAAATTTGAGAAATCATTTAGGATAGAGATATAGAATATAATCTAGAAAGTAATTTTTAGTCTGTGTAAGATTCTGATACACATTGACAAAGTGGCATTTCTACTCTTTCATGGTGGCCATGGTGGCCAAAGTGGCATTTCTACTCTTTCATAGTTGGCCATATCATTTTATACAAATGATATGAAGTACTGTGTTACCTTCTTGTTTAGAACCCCCCGAAAGAATTCATTTATTGATGTACCAAAAATAATTTACTGAATTTCCCATGTACTAGCTAGTGAGGAACACAAAGATGAATGATAAAGAAATAGCCCCTTCCTTGGTGTGTTTGTATGTGTGCATACATTCATATACATGCATGTCCATAAGAGCCCCTGGGGCAGAAGTCAGAAAAAACGTTCTTGGAAATAGATTGCATGCAAGTGGAAGATGAATCAGAGAATATGAGAAAGAGAGAATGAAGGGAGGCTGTGCAAAGAAGACACAAAATACTAAGGAAAATGTATGGTGCTGAAAAGAAATCACATTCTTTTAAAAGTTTTTAAAACTGCTTTAGCCATCCAATAGGAAGACTATAAAGCACATGGCAGAGTTGGAATGCTCAGGGAAAGTGGGAAGAGAATGGAGAAGAGCCTCAGCTATGAAAGAAAACTGTATTAAGGACATTAGAGACTGGCACTGTAGACTGAGATCTTAAAGAGGTCTCCAAAACAATAAAGCATGTAGCAAACATGGACAGTGGGGACACAGTGATCAAAGTGGCATGCTATGGGCTGAGCGGCAGAGAAACAGTGTCAGGAGGGACACACAAAAATCACATGTACTTAGGAAATGAAAGCTAGATGACCTGGCAACAAGTTGTATTTTGGGCAAGAGGACAAGGGGGTCAAGTATAATGCTTATGCTCCTGGCTTAACAACTCTAGGAATCTAAGAAGGGTAGTTTTGAAATTGAGTAGGGTGCAGTTTGGGAACATTTCAATCAAGAGCACAGGACTGGTAAGAGGTTCAGTGGGTAAATGTACTTCACTGGGCAAGCCCAGTGGCCTGAGTTCTAATCCTGAAACAATTATAAAAGTAGGAGAGAACTGACTTCTGAAAGCTGTTTATTAATCTCCACATGTGCACCCACCATGGCATGTGTGCATGCCGTCCTTCATACTCTGACACATACACAATAACAATGACAGCAATAACAAAAGATTACAAGCAGGCAGTTGGAAGTAAAAATGCTCAGCAGAGAGAAGGGGTTTTGGGCGGGGGATCAAGAAATCTCGTGTTTGAAAGAGATACAATAGATGAATAAGCAAAGCAACGTCATCCCACAGATAACGTAAGAGATGGATAGCACAACTCAGGAAAGGCACAGCAGAGAAAAGGGAAACTAAGCAAAGGATTACACCAAAACCAATGATACTAAACTAACAGGTGCTCCAAGGAGCTCTTGATCCCTCATTCCTCCAGTACCTTCCTTTCCCTTTCAGCTATCATGTCTCCATTCTTTCTGTCAAAATTGGCAGGTGTGATATAAATGAGGGGCCACTAGCAAATCTGACACAGGCTGCCAGTCAGACAGCCAGGCACCACATAATTACCTTGAATGAGAACAATCCTAACAGGTGGCTAGTGAAATACTGAACAAGGTCAAAAAGGAAGAACACCGGGCCTTTTCACAGCTTCAGGGGACAACTCAAACAACAATCAAATTTCCATCTCTGCCTCTGTTTTTGAAATGATGCTCATGAGCTTCATGGGAAGAAGAATGAACAAGGATCAATTTATATCACAAGAAAGAACTTTCTTTTAGTTTTAAGTAACCATCCTTTTCTCTGTCTCTCCCCTATGTTGGCGGGAAAGGTGTTCTTTCTTATTCCAAATTTGGTGCCATTAGCAAGGAGATGATTTGTATTTATCCAGTAAAAGAAAAAAAAGGTAGATCCAGACTTGGTGTCTCACACCTAAAGTCTCAGCACTCAGGTGACTGAAACATGAGGACCAAGCACCATGAATTCAAAACCAGCCTGGGCTACACAGTGAAATCTATGTAAGTAAGCCTAGGCAACAGAATAAGGCCTGCCTTAAAAACTGAAATCAAGTAAAACTAGACGCCAGAATGAGTTCTCCTCAATATCCAAATCATATCCTTCATACATTTCAAGAGAACTATGACCAGGTCATAAGTGATTTTACTACTTTGTCACTGGTTAGATTTTATAACAGCAAATGTCTTGTAGTTCTCATGAATCTTGGGCCTCAGAACAAGCCACTGTTTATAGACAGGACAGGCAGCTGGAGCGCAGAACTAGGTGGGAGTAGGACTGGTTCAACCTTCTCTGAAAGACAAACACCTTGGGGGCTGAAGAGATGGCTCAGCAGTTAAGAGTACTGACTGGTCTTCCCGAGGTCCTGAGTTCAATTCCCAGCAACCACATGGTGGCTCACAACCATCTGTAATGAGATCTGATGCCCTCTTCTGGTGTGTCTCAAGCTACAGGGTATTCATATACATTAAATAAATATTTCTTTGAGGGCTGGTGAGATGGCTCAGTGGTTAAGAGCACTGACTGCTCTTCCAGAGGTCCTGAGTTCAATTCCCAGCAACTACATGGTGGTTCACAACCATCTATAATGAGATCTGATGCCCTCTTCTGGTGTGTTTGAAGACAGTTTCTCATACACATAAAATAAATAAGTAAATCTTAAAAAAAAAAAAAAGACAAACACCTTAATCAAGGCTCAACAATTCCACTGAATGGTAAGAAGTCAGGAAAGGTGGTGATGTGTGTGTGGGGAGGGTGTCTTTCTTTAATCTGGAGAAAACTTTTTCTCCACTCTTAGACCTTATGACTGCAGAGGGCATGGTTAGAATAAGACACATACCACTGGCATGTGGGTACTCAGATAAAGAATCCAACCAGTAGATCAGATTGCTGTCAGCTGTGAAAGAGCCAGCACTTCAGCTGCTTCTCATTCTTTATTTTTAAATGACAGAATAGGCTCAAGGGCACGGTGGCCTGTCACACAAGAAGACACTAAGGATTTTTAAAGATAAAATCAAAACACTTGAGGGTGCACAAGCTCAAATAGGACTAAGGAACTGAACACGTGCTTCAGAAAAGCACAAGAGCATAAGAGTATTTGACAAAAATAAAAAACAAAAACCAGTCACTAGAGGACTTCTCTTATTGACATGGTAAAGGGGAAACTAAAAAATTTGGAGCAAAAATGTCAAAACTACAAATCACTTCATCATCGATTGGACTCTAAAATGCTTGGTTTTAGAACTCTGAGAAGAGAGCATTTAAATGTTGGAATGTGCTCAAGTTACCTAATCAATCTTCAAAACCAAGGGGCATGGATAATTACACATAAACCAATAAAATTTGAACAGTCTAAGAAGAACTTAGCACTGCAGAATTAACATGTGCTTTATGTATCCCTAGATCACTATCAACATCACCACTAGATCATTCCTGATTTAATTCTTGTTAGCTGAAGACCAAGTTGGATTCTGATGTGCCAACTGCTTTTGATATTTCATTTTAAACAGATAAACACTTTTTTTAAAAAACGCAAGCCAAAAACACCCTTTTGAGAAACTAAGAAAACAGATGTGGAAGTCATTTGTTTAGATGAAGAGGAATTTTCGCTTTTATAGGAATACAATGATTCATGAACAGGAAAAAACTGTCATCAAGTTTACTTCAATAGATACTCTTGGGTTTGAGGCAGCTTTCTAAATATGGCCATTGCTTTGCTTCACATCTCAACTCTCCTGAAATATCTCAAACTACCACTAACAAACATCACTTTTCTCTTTGTTTTTTGAAGTTTTCTGCTTAGCATTAATATATTATGCTGAGGGGAGGGGGCTAAAATCCCACAACTGTTCATACCATAGAAATACTTACTTTCTTCTGTTGCTTAGGTAAATTAGACTAACACTAAAAAACTAGTTGGTTAATTGTCAAAAACATGCTGGACTAGGCAGGATATGGTAGTACACACCTTTAATTCCATTACTCTAGAGGCAGAGGTAGGCAGATCTGAGTTCAAAACTAGCCAGAGCTCCACAATAAGATCATGCATGTCTCCTAAACAAAACAGAAACCTAGCAGGCTTAAGATTATTATAAAAAACACACAACAACTTAAATAACAGCTCTCCTCAACATTGAAGGAGACAGAATAAGAGAATAGTGGACTTTTCCCAACAACTTCTGTCAAAGAGAGAACTACCTTTTTTGGTTTCTGTTTAATGACATGCTAGGAACTAAACAAAGGGAAGAAACAAATGGTATTAAACTTAAGGCAAAAGCTTAAGAAATTTCTCTTCTTCCTTCTTATGCTCCAACCATCCTTTTCTCTCCTGTTCTACACCCAACAGTTGACCTCCTGGCAATGTGTCCTTATAGAGTTATCAAGAAGGTCTGCAACCCTATAGGTGGAACAATAATATGAACTAACCAGTACCCCCAGAGCTCGTGTCTTTAGCTGCATATGTAGCAGAAAATGGCCTACTCTGCCATCAATGGGAAAAGAGGCCCCTTGGTCTTGCAAACTTTATATGTCCCAGTACAGGGGAATGCCAGGGCCAAGAAGTGGGAGTGGGTGGGTAGGGGAGCGGGGTGGGGGGGGTATGGGGGACTTTCGGGATAGCATTTAAAATGTAAATGAAAAAATATCTAATAAAAAACTGAAAAAAAAAAAGTACAAGGCCTGTGGGTATAAGGCAAAACTGGTCCATGCTGATCAACTTGCTTGATAAAAAAAATAACAAATACCCTTCAAAAAAACCTTTGACAATTCCCTTCCTCTTAATATTCTATTGTGATGTCAATTCATAACCACAGATGAAAGTATTAATAATCTTCTCCCAATATACTCTTTGCCAAGATTGACAATTTACATTCTATAGTTCAGTTTTCAAATTTGATTATTTTAACCTAACACACACACACACACACACACACACATATATGTATATCAACAATAATTTTAAATATGTACTTTTGAACTATACCTGGTGCCACTATGACTATAACTCAATCAGTATATGCCACCCTACTTAGTAATCTCTGGATTCATATACACATGAACATGTCTCTCCATAACAAATCCACAGATATCACATGATTTTTAAAATGGCAAAACTCTCTCCCAAAGGGTAACCTCTTCTACAATACTAGTACTCAGCACTTGTGTCTTGCCTCAGCTGACATAACTCTGCCAATCAGCTGGAGTTAGTGAAGCAGCAAGAAGCCATAGTACACCATCAGAAGGGGTGTGTGTGTGTGTGTGTGCCTTTCTTTCTATGGAGTACTGACAAATGCAGCTCAACTACACAATGTAAGATGGACCAATACAGAAATGCTGTTAACAACAAATCCTTTATCATGTGTCCATTCCAGTCCTTGCTTTAGCAGAACATCCTTTAACCTGTGTCTGCTTCAGCAAAAGGTTCCTTCATAAGTCCGCCTTAGTCTTTCACCTGTGTCTGCTTCAGCAAAAACATCCTTTCACTTGTGTTTGCTTCAGAAAAACTCCTTCGTGCGTTTGCACCAGCAAAATACCATCTAACACAACTGACTTTCCAAAGAACCCTTAAGTTTCCACTTCACTTTTAGGTATATATCACCTCTTCTTGAAGAAGAGAAAAACATCACTGCTATTAGTGACCTTAGAGTTCTTATACTTTCTCTTATCATTTCACTATTGTCTGCCCACATTTTTGTAATCATCTCTTTAGCTGATACAATTACTTCCAGTGCCATTTCTTTCCTATTGTAATCATGGGTGATACATCAAATTTTTTTAAAAAGACAAAGGAAGCAATTTTTTAATGCCTTGCTTAAAACTCCCCCTCTTAAAATCAGACTCAAAAGAAAAGCACATTTTGAAAATCTAGGCTTTTAAGATTTGTAAACTACATGTACTGTGAACTTTCTTTAAAGAACGATCCTATATCTATCTCTCTTACTCCAATATATTAACCAAAATGTTCAAAGATATTTATTTTAACCAGAATTTATCACAAAGAGAAAGTAAGTAGACCATTACCTCCCACAAGGTCTTAAAGTTATTACATATGACTAGCATGTTAACTACATGATTATGTTTCCACGCATGCTATTACACAATGGTTAGCAACATACCTTCTATTTGTTTTCCTCACATGAAATCGTACAGCAACAATCTCTTCAACAAAGAATATATGTAAAAGCAATTGTCAACAGTTGAGAATGTTGCAAAAACACAAAACTGTAGTATTTTGTATTTGAGTCTGATTTCTGGAAGCATGAGGTTGGGAGGCAGAACTGAACTTAACTTCAACACAAAATCTCTAATAGTAAGGACACACAACATAAAGCTAGCCTAAGTTCACTTATTTTCTTATTTGATGTGTTTTATCAAGATATTCTCCCATGAAGATGGCCTAATCGGCCGTCATTGGGAGGAGAGGCCCTTGGTCTTGCAAAGATTATATACCCCAATACAGGGGAACGCCAGGGCCAGGAAGCAGGAGTGGGTGGGCTGGTGAGCATGGTGGTGTGGTGGGTATAAGGGACATTCGGAATAGCATTTGAATTGTAAATAAAAAACTATCTAATAAAAATTGTTTAAATTTAAAAAAAAAAAAAAGATATTCTGCCACCACAAGAAAAATGAAGACTTCACTCTAAGGTGATAAAACCTTAGAAAAACAGCTGTATACCCATCAAGATTATTTTCCACAAGTAGCCAACATGAAACCGAGTTTACAGCACAGACAGGAAGAAGAGTAGGTGGAGTTAGAATGGAAGGAAATGAGGAGGCGCAACAAGAATTAATTACTGGTAATTACATGTGCTACAGCCTCTCTTCTTTCTCCACCCTCCAGCTAATCAACAGTGGGAACAGATGTGGTCTGTGGTATTGGGGAGGGGGAAATGCTTAACAGCTGTTTGAAGAACATGCCATTAAAAGGCAGCCTTGTCCACAGAAACCCAAGTGTTTTCTGTTTGAAAGAAAAAGAGGTAATGAATAACAACTAGAAGCTTACTTTGAACTTCAGTTCTTTGAGAGCAATGGGAAAGTGTTTCTCCTGATTTCTGGTATATTATAGCAACAGCTATATTCTGTTACAATAATGTCTCAATACTTCTAGCTCATCTACACAGTATTCCTGAAACCAGTACAAAACAACCAAACCGCTCATTATTGAGTGGAACATATGATAAATCTTAGCTAAAATAATAATAATCACAAGAAAAACCTAACTCCCACTATCAAGGATACTAAATTAGGTCAAAATGACCCTAAATTTGCTAAATCAGCTTTTTAACTTCTTTCTGAGTAAAAACTATGTAGAACAGAACTCAGAACACAGGAGTTTATGTCATAACTTTTTTGAAGGTTGCAGCGTACTGTCAACACACATGGTCTTTTCTAAAGTGAAAAGTGCAAACCAAAGCCTACGGTTAAATCAAAAAATAGGAAACTGCAAACGAAGATTTCACAAGAAATGTAGTTTACTCACAGAACAAAACTTCCAGCCTCTTTCTGGTAAGGGGCTCTTTTTGCTTTCTCCAAACTAAGGGCTACTGGTCTGGCACCGTTCAGAAATCAATGACATTCCCATCTCATCTGAGATACCCACAAAGGCCATATCACCAACTAATAGAAAGCTGGGTCTTTTGTTTAAAAAAAAAAACTATGAAAAGAGTATCTTTTCATGGAAATAAGAGATAGATCACAAAATCAATCTGGTTTTAGAAATTAGCAGTTGATCTATAACTCTTATGCTAGAGTAGCACAAAAAAATGTGCCTTCATAACCACTTCGATGCCAAAAAAGTGACAAATAATTTCATTTGTTTACAAATTCAAAGAAATGGTCAATAAATGACCGATTATGACACCAACTGAGACCAAGCTTCCAAATTCTTCAGCAACTGAACAACTTCAAGTTCTTCTCAAGTAAAAAGGTATTTCTAGTGCTGTGAGGAGGAGGTGCATGTTTGCGAGCATGTAGATGTGTATACATTTGTAGAATACAATGCTAATGCCTCATGTCTACTTTTAAGCTAAACTCTTAAGTGCACTCGCTAAAATGCACTATGTATTTTGATGGGCAACTTCAAATTTTCACTAAGTTTTGAAATATGAAAAGTCTACCAGCTATGATTAAATCCCATGAGACAGATGATGGCATTGTTGAGAATAGGAAAAAGGTAAAAGCTAATGTCAGAATATGCATCAAGAATTTTAGCATTTAAGTCTGGACTGCAAAGTAAGATCCAGGACAGCCAGAGCTATCTACTTACTGTAGGACCTCATCTGAAAAATTAAAAAAAGGAACACATTGAGGAGATTCAAGCGTCAGGAGCAAAGGTCACGAAAGTATGATGTGAGTATGGAGATCTAAGCAAGAGGACAGCAACTGGTTCTGAGGTCAAATATGAGGAAACTAATGAAAATTAGAAAGTCAACCAATCATGGTAGAGGAGTGGAAATGCCTCAAAACAAGCTTATGATTTGTAACAAAGCAATTTTTTTCTAATTAAGCAAGGGACAGTTACATATAAAAAAGAATACTATCATTTATTACCAAGTCAAAGAGTATAAATTATAGGGTCATCTGTACAGCATTTAGAAATTATTTAAGTAATATAAACACTGTTTATTCCTATGGGTTTCCATAGAGACATTCCCAACTTTAGTTCCTCTGCAGCTATAGTTCCCATGAGGTCTAACATTCTTGGGCTTCAATGCTATACACATGACAGTTTTCATGAACCTCTTGCTCCTCATGATAAAGACTATACTCTTTCTTTGCAATTCACCGGGATAAAGCTATTCTTTTTTGGTGTGCTCTGCAAACCCACCTTTTGATCCCTAGAAATAATGTTAATTACCTGCAAAAGAGCATGTAAGAAGTTTAAATTAATCCTTCATCCTGAATTATGTTGCTTTTCTGCATCAGCAAAGACACATTGCCATGCAAAATAATGAGGTGGTTTTTATCCCCCTGATAGAGAGTATATTTGGGAGAAATGGGAGTTTCTGGCAAAAAAATAAAGGCTTCATTACTTCAGATTTAAATGTAAATTAGGCACTCAGCAGCTTGCAAGTTAGGACAATTTTCCTAACACAAGATAAGATGAATTCTATTTTATTCCTTAGGTTTTAACAAGAGTCACTTCCTTAGACATACCTAACCCTTAAACAAAGGCGTTCTTTGTCAAAGCTGGGGAAATGTTTTTATTACTGATGTTCTTTAAATATGAATAAAAAATCTCTTTTCTATACTTATGCTCATAACAAGCTGTTACATTGGCAAAGAATATCTAAAATGAATATAGAAATAAAAAGAGGAATATTTGCTTTCTATGTGAACACTACACATATCACCAACTAATAGAAAACTAGGTCTTTTTTTTTTAAATCTATGAACAGAGTACCTTTCCATTTATCTGTGCCTTTCCTGATTTCTTTAATTAATGATCACAGTTTTTAGTGTTCAGACCATCTACTATTCTTGGTTAAGTTTGTACTTCCGCATTTTTTGTCATGCTAAGAATGGAAGTCAGAGCTTTCCACAGCCTGGGAAAGTACTCTACCACCATACTATATCGTGAATGCTTATTTTACTTTTGATGTTGTACATGAACATCCTTTTCATTTACATTTCACTTACATTATATTTCATTGAGATCTTTTCCAGATAGTATTATTAGTGCATAGAAACACAACTAATTTTTACATGTTGATTTTTGTGTCCTGTAACTTTACTGAATTCATTCATTAGTGCTAGCATTATCATGAAGTATTGGAAATATTGACAGAATCTCTTAGAAAACAATTTAGCATCTTCCTTTCTCATCTGGATGACTTTTGTTTCTTCCTCTTGCCTAACTGTTCTGGTGAGGTCTTGTGTTGAATAGAAGCAACAAGGGCAGGAATCCTCATCTTCTTCCAGGACTTAGGAGAACTTGCTGAGTATAATGTTAGCAAACAGTATAATGCTGTTATAATTGCTGAGTATAATGTTTGGCAAACAGTCTGTACTGTGTTGAGGTACATTCATCCTGTCTTTAGGTTGTCCATTTTTATCATGGAAAGTACTTGAATTCTGTGAATGTTTTAACAGTATCTACTGAGATTACCATATGATTTTAATTCTTAAGTCTGTTAATATGCATCACATATGTTGATCTGTAGCTGTTAATACATTTCTGCCTTTCAGGGATAAATTCCACTTGACCATGATATATAATCCTAATGCACTAATCTTTAATTTGTGAGGTTTTTTTGTTGTTGTTTGGGGGTTTTGTTTTTTATTTTTTTGAGGATTTTTGCACACGTGTTTATCAGGGATAGTAACCTGCAATTGTGTTTTTTGGTATCATCCCTATCTGACTTCTTATGAGAATTAGACTAGCATTATAAAATTAGTTATCTGTAAAATGAGACTATAATGGGATTGGTGAGATGGGTCAGTGAAATGCCTACCACACAAGTGTCACTACCTATGTTTGGATCCCCAGCACCCAAGTAAAAGCAAAAAGTGGCAATTTAAGTAATCAATGACCAAAACCACAATGAGACATCATCATCTCACCCAAGTTAAAATGGTTATCACCACACTTTAATGCGTGAGTTCAATACCAATCAACACATAATAGGAAGTCGAGTACCTTACTTGTTTTTAATGGCATTATCAAAAAGACAAGTAACAAATGCTGGAGATGTTAACAACAACAACAAAAAACTTTTATATCCACTTAGTGAGAATGCAAATTAATAAAACCACTAAGAAAAATGCTTTAGAACTTTAGAATTATTCCCTTATTTAAGTGTATGTGTTCTGATCCATGTTTTATAATGATATTCCTCTGAATGGTTTGCTCTAATTTGACTTTATTGCAGGACAATGAATCTTTCAACCTGAATGTGCACCCATGGTAAAAATATACACTTTGGCTGTTGATCTGGATATTCCCTTTCATTCTGACAGTGTGAATACAACGGGTAAAGGGGAGTACAAAAGATATGCTTGACATCTTACTGAATTAACTCATAATACTTAAGATTCTAACACACAGCATCAAGCTTTTAATACCAACTTTACACCTGAGATATTCTACAACTGTGAAAAGTCTTTTCAAACTAAACTCCTTGAATAGTATTTCATTTGATGAGAACAAACCTGACCTAAATTTCTGCATCATGGAATCTTAGCTATGTGATTCAGTTTAGGAGTACTCCTCTTCAAGCCTACCAAGGGCAACATAGGAACACTCCATCTCAAAAAGAATTGCTGTAAGTTAGTCACTTCTTCTGATGGCTGTGCTGTTTTTATTTAGTGCAGAACAAGTGTGCTTATACCTATCTTTCTCTGTCGTACTTCAGCAAATATCCCTAGAAGGAAAGAGAAATGAACATTTTATTGTTACATTGATTTTTACTTCAATTTCCATTGCTATGTATATATACAACCAAGCATATCTCACATTTTAATTATCTAGGAAGGATAAGTGAATGTATTTAGAAATACTAACCTTAAGAAAGAAATCATAAACAATAGTAAAATTATTAATTTAGAGTATGAGCTCTCGATATCTCCCTAAACTAAATAGAAGAGTCTAGAACAGCCGGGCGGTGGTGGCACATGCCTTTAATCCTAGCACTTGGGAGGCAGAGGCAGAGGCAGGAGAATTTCTAAGTTCGAGGCCAGCCTGGTCAACAAAGTGAGTTCCAGGACAGCCAGGGCTATACAGAGAAACCCTCTCTTGAAAACAAACAAACAAACAAAAAGTCTAGAACGATGTGACTCAACATATGGCTAATGAACACTTGAAACACAGCTAAGAAGACTAAGAAAACAATGTTTGATTTGATTTGGTATAATTTCTTTAAACAGCCCGATGTGACCAGTGACTACTATGTCTAGTAAATACTTGAAATGTGGCTGGCATGACTGAGAAACTGACATTTTAACTTAATTCAGTTAATTAAAATTTAAATAATAACCTATAACTACCATACTGGCCCATATAGATCTAGAACACTAGTAGCAAGAAGTAATGTATGCAAGAAAAGCTGTGTTAATTGGAATATATGTTAAGGATAAATAATATTGAAACTGAAAAAAACTTAGAACCTGAAACAGTGCCTTAAAACAAGTCAACAAACACTTTAAAGGGCAGTTCCCATCCAAAGAGTCAGAAGGTAGTTTTTACTTTTCACCTTCCTAAGGCAGCGACCCTTTCACACAGTTAGTTCCTCATATTGTGGTGACCTCCATCCATAAATAAATTTTCTTGCTACTTCATAACTGTAATTTTGCTACTGAAATGGAAATCTCTTTGTTTTCAGTTGGTATTTTAGGGATTGTGACTACATGTTGAGAACTGCTGTCTTAAAAGGATCAACTTGCAGTAAGGTGTGATACATGGTATATGCCTGTAATCCCAGTATTTGGGAGGTGGATGAAGGAGCAAAGATCAGATTTGCTACTAAGATCCTGTTTCAAAAAAAGAAATCAGCTTGCTAAGATGTCTTTTACACAACACAATTTGTCCATAAAGAAAAAAAGAAAGTAACTGCAGTAGTTCAGATGAAGAAGAGATTCACCAGGTAGGGTTGTGGCGGAAGAGTGCTCCAGTGACTGAGTCATGTGTGGTATATGTGTATAGAGCCCAATGATCCATCGCCCTAGGCATGATTCATCCATTTTCAACAAAATTTTATAGTAGCTGACAGTATGGGCTATAGCTTAGTAGAAAGCAGAAATGGTTACTAATATATCTATACATTGTATAGCCTACTAATAAAATTCAAATTAGATTAATTCTGGTGAAAGGGCTCATAGTAGTTGGCTTTCCTGTTGCTGTAATAAAACACCATGACCAAGAATCTTACAGAATGAACATAGTTCATTTTGGCTTATAATTCTAGACGGTTAATAGTCCATAATGGCAGGGCAAAAATACCAGGCAGACATGGCTACTGGAGCAAGATACTAAGCTCATATGCTTTACCTTAAGCATGAAGCAGAAAGTGCAAGTAGAAATGGCACAAGTCTTTAAATTCTCAAAGCCTGCCTCTAGTGACATTCATCCTCAAACAAGGCCACACCTTCTAAACCTCTCTGAAACAGACCACCAGCTGTGGGGACAATGTGCTTAAATACTTGAGCCTATGGAAGAACTCATTCAAACTACACAGAGCTCTCTGAAAAATTAGAACCAACACACACATTTTGATTGTTGCCATCAGTAGTACTGTTGTGGTTCTTACCTTCAAAAGATGTACAAATGGGACCCTGCCAAGCCTGAACATTTTAGTGGCTAAATGGAAAGTGTTAACACTCCACTGGTTCTGAGAATATGACATTCATGGCTAACACTAGGTCTTAATACTACTTATTGTTTACTTCTTAAAACTGTAACTGAGTGGCATGTCCATCTTGGTGGTAAATGGCTGATGGGTAGACAATGATGAAGAAATGATAAAATAATATAGTGAGTAAAAATGGTTTACAATTACAGTGTCAGAATGGCCATTGCACCTGAAGGCATGTGATTAGCCCTTGAAAACAACAACTTTTCAAGTTCTCTGGACATTTTTATAGGAAACTATTATACATTCTTTCCTTTTTATTTAATGTATGATTGGCCTTTAAAACTTTCTAGGTTTAAATTTAGGTATTTATTGTTATCTTCAGACATTCTTTTTAAGACAGATCAACCACTTCTACTGAAAACATATTAGATTATGTAGATTGATCTTAGGCATTAAGGTTTGTTATCAGTAAATCAAATAAAGGATAAAAATGAATCCATTAACTAGTTAAACAGACTCAAACTGGTAATACTAGTAACACAGGGGTAATCTGGGGTATCTGAAAACTTTTTCCGAAACGTGAGGGTAAAATACCTGCATGATAGAGCTAGTAGCACCTTATTGAAATGAAAAGCGAGTGTTCACATGTGGGCCCAGGGACAGAATCTGAATGTCTGTAAATATTTCCAAAGGTGGTGTAAACTCAGTCTTGGAAAGAAGGCCTAGATTATGCTTGTCATTTTGTAAGATGTATTTTGTACCTTGGTTTAGAAAAAAATATGAATAGAAAAAAAAATGGTCAGCTTAAACATAAGATCCTCAAAGCCCAGACAGACACTGGCAAGCTCTGCAGCTCAGCAGTACTGGGGAAACCCAAATAGTCCCTGTAGCAGGTGGGTCCTAATCACGGATTATCTAAGCAAGGCCTTTTGTTTTGATTCCATTCTCACCAAGCAACCCTGTGATTGTAATTTGGCTTCCCATGTGGCTTGTCTATAAAGAGAAAATGCACTAATCTCTCAGTTCAACCACCAGTCTAATTAACAGCTGCACTACTCATTTCAAATGAACAAATTGGCATTAGGGCAAGTACATGTGAGTCTGACCATCCAGTGTGCTAACAAGGTAAGATTTCTGGGTCTCTAAGAATATAAGCTCCTCCTTTACCACTGAACCTCTTGTGCTCAAAACACAGTTCAGTAAATATCAGGCTGAGTTCAGATAACCAAGATGACTTTTCCAAGTACCTTTCAATGTAAATTGTAATGTATAGTAAGAAGTACATTAAATTGCCAAGAAATGGATTCTACTACAAATAAATTGTTTAATTTTCACAGCACTAATGACTAAAACTAATTAATTATATGCAATATACATTACACAATAAGAAATGTTCTTTTCAGATGTAAAATATCACAATTTTCATCATTTTCTCTTAAAATTACCTATGACAGACAAACCACTCAAAATCATTAAAAAAAAAACCTGGGCATATTTAGTATTCAAAATGAAGAGTTTTTAAAGTGGTAACAGTCTCTCCTGCTGAAAACATTTTGAAAGAGCTAACCCAACATTTCCTTTTTGCTTTTCCCCAAACTCCATAATTTATTCTAAATGTACAGTGGAGATAGCCATACCAAATCCAATAAAGGCAATAATAAAAAATATTTCTAAGTTATTAAGTTCTATGCTTTGATTGCAGCCATTAAAAACATATCTCATTTTTGCTAGACTATCACAAAATCAGAAACTCAGAGACTGTATCTCCACCAATGACCCAAAACAGTCTTACATAAAACAACTGTTATTAGTACATGGCAAGAAAAAAAAATAAAGAAAAACAACTTCCTGAAGGAACTGGAGAGCAACCACAAGTAATCCAAGAAAGACTAAGTCTACAACTGAAGAAAGGAACCAGACAAGATGCCCAACTCTTCCCTGGAGAATAGGCACAGACTCTGTATAGAACAATAATGGAACTAGACTGAAGAAATAACAGACAAGTTCAAAGTAATCACAATAGCTGGTGTACTGAAAAATACAAATGACCAATATAAAGAATGAAGGAAAGATTATCACTACAAATCATAAATGATAAAAAGATAATACATGGCAATAAAACAGATTCCTTTAAAAATACACACTACCAAAACTCAGTTAAGTAATATATTTAAACAGTTATTTGTTCCAGAAATTAATCTGTAACTTAAAACTATTACACAAATAGAGTCCAAAATCAGGTGGTTTTAATAGTGAATTATTCCAAATAATTGGGGAAGAAATAATATCAATTCTATAAGAAATGTTCCAGAAAATTGAATAGGAAGGACTACTTCTCAATACACCTGGTTTCACAGACAAAGGTATTATCAAAAAATAGGGGTTGGAAAGGCGGTTCAGTAAACTCTCCTCAAACTATTCCACAAAATAGAAACTGAAGGTACTCTACCCAATTCATTCTATGAAGCCAGAGTTACTCTGATACCTAAACCACACAAATATCCAAAAAAGAAAGAGAGCTTCAGACCAATTTCCCTTATGAATATCGATGCAAAAATACTCAATAAAATCCTCACAAACTGAATCTAAGAACACATCAAAACAATCATCCACCATGACCAAGTAGGCTTCATCCCAGGAATGCAGGGATGGTTTACTATATGGAAATCCATCGACATAATCCAGTACATAAACAAACTCAAAGACAAAAACCACATGATCATCTCATTAGATGATGAGAAAGCATTTGACAAAATCCAACACCCTTTCATGATAAAAGTCTTGGAAAGATCAGGAATTCAAGGCCCATACCTAAACATAATAAAAGCAATATACAGTAAACCAGTAGCCAACATCAAACTAAATGGAGAGAAGCTGGAAGCAATCCCACTAAAATCAGGGACTAGACAAGGCTGCCCACTCTCTCCCTACCTATTCAATATAGGACTTAAAGTCCTAGCCAGAGCAATTCGACAACAAATGGAGATCAAGGGGATACAAATTGGAAAAGAAAAAGTCAAAATATCACTGTTTGCAGATGATATGATAGTATATATAAGGGACTCCAAAAATTCCACCAGAGAACTCCTAAACCTGATAAACAGCTTCAGTGCAGTAGCTAGATATAAAATTAACTCAAAACAAATCAATGGCCTTTCTCTACACAAAGGATAAACAGGATGAGAAAGAAATTAGGGAAACAACACCCTTGGGATTTGATGCCCAAGGAAAGGGGGATGTGAGGAGCAACCTCTCAGAGGCAGAAGGGAGGAAGGAGTGGCTGAAGAACTCTGGTGAGGAGGGGACTGGAGAGGCAACACTTGGGGATGTAAATAAAAATAATTAATTTTTAAAATTAATAAAAATATATAAAATAGATTATGAAAAATTACTTTTTAAAGAGATAAAACAAGTCAAGAAAAATTTAGCTGAACAGTAAAAGGGAAAAATAAAATTGTATTTTAAGATATTACAACTGATAATATAAACCTATAAAGGATTTGCAAGAAAATGCTGTACGTACCCAAATGCCAGCAAATAGAATAACAAAGAAGAAATGTAACGTATCACAGAAACATTTTACCACAATTGAATAATAAAGAAATATAAAATAATAATACTGAACCAACAACTAAAATCTCACAACAAAACAATCCAAGGACCTAATAATTTAAGAGAATTCTACCAAATATTTAAAGAAAAATTGACACGAACCAATGGTATGGCTCAGTGGTAGATTGCATGTCTAAAATGTGCAATTGTTTAGGTTTAGCTTCTAACATCTAAATTTTTCAAAGTTGAAGAGTTAAATTTTCCAAAGTTGTTGCCCCCATACATACATACATACATACATACATACATACTTCCAAATGTATTTTATGGGGGCAACAGTATCCTGATACAAAAGGACATGAAAATAAAATTGCAGGAACTCTTCTCTTGATAAACAGATAACAAAAGTCCTCAATAAAACATAACAAGACAATCTTAGTGGCACATGAAAAATAACATACAACATGGTCAAGAACACAGCAGGGCTGGAGAGAAGGAAGGGTCAGTGTTAAGAGCACTGGCTGCTCTTCCAGAAGACCTGGGTTTCATTCCCAGTGCCCACACAGCAGCTCACAAATGTCTGTACCAAGATATGCAACGGCCTCTTCTGGCCATCCTGGGCACTAGGTATGCACAAAATACACAGCTATACATAGAGGCAAAACACACATGTATATGACAATTTTTAAAAATGTAAGGAATACAATAACCAGTGTAACTCATTTGGGCAAACTGGTAAAATGCTGTTGAAAGATAAAATGATGGCAGCACGTGCTCACATTCCCTCAGAAACTTGCCCGCTCTCTCCTCAGGTCACTCCACCATGTTCGGACCCTGCACAACCATGTTCATCCTCTACATCTCTCTTCACCCCGCCTTCCCCAGCCTCCGAGCCCTCATCGCTACCAGCTACAAGGGAGTTGGTGAGGGTCCTCACCCCTGCATCTGCCTGCAGCCTCCTGAGTAGCCGGACTCTATTCCCTCCCACCCTAGCCTCACTTCCCTGCTCTGGAGCAGGGGCCTAGCGGCCCATCGGTGTAGGGAGCCCTGGCTGTAGGTAGCTCAGCTGCTGTGGCCAGCAGGCCTAGGGGAACCCAGGGGCAGCCGGGCAACTGCCCTGGTCCAACAGTGGGTCAGTTATGTCAACACAGAGGCCTTTCTTCAGGAGTTCTGGAAGTAGAAAGAGGAGAAGGGTGACAGGATTCACCACCAATTAAAGAAACTTGGCAGCTCCTTGGTCTGGGATCGAGCATGCTTCATCATAGATCCTAAACTGTCAGCAACTGTATCAGAGGCATTTGTTAGGCTCCATGAAGAAGGGGTCATCTACCGCAGCACCCACCTGGTCAACTGGTCCTGCACCCTCAACTCTGTCATTTCTGACATTGGGGTGGAAAAAAAGGAGCTGAGAGGCCACACCCTGCTCTCTGTGCCTGGCTACTAGAAGGTAGAATTGAGGGTCCCCGTGTCCTTTGTCTATAAGGTCTAAGGTTCAGACAACAATGAGGAGGTGGAACAACTAAGATTGAGGCTGGGAGATGTGGCTGTAGCTGTGTGCCCCAAAGATCCCAGATACCAGCACTTAAAGGGAAAGTGTGTCGTCAATCCGTTCTTGTCCCAGAGCCTTGCCATGGTCTTCAATGACTTTGTAGACCTAGAGTTTGGCATAGGTGCTGTGAAGATCAACCTGGCCCATGAAGAGAATGGCTATGAGGTTGTGCAGCAACATAGGCTTGAGGCCATTAGCATCATGGACTCAAAGGGGCCCCTTGTCAACATGCCTCCACCTTTCCTGGGCCTGCCCAGGCTTGAGGCCAGGAAGGCTGTGCTGGTGGCACTGAAGGAGCAGGGCCAGTTCAGTGGCATCAGGGACAACCCCATGGTACTGCCACTTTGCAACCACTCCAAGGATGTGGTGGAGCCTCTGTTAAGGCCACGGTGGTATGTGCACTGTGGAAAAATGGCCCACACTGCCAGTGCTGCTGTGACCCGCGGTGACTTCTATATACTGCCTAAGGCCCATCAACTGATGTGGCATTCTTGGATGAACAATACCCGAGAGTGGTGAATCTCTCAGCAGCTGTGGTAGGGCCACTGAATCCCCGCCTACTTTATCACCTATTCATGACCCAGAAGTACCCCCTGGGGAAGACCCTGATGGACAGTACTGGTTAAAGACGCCCAAGAGAAAACAGCACGGGAGTTTGGAGTGTCCCCTGACAAGATCAGTCTTCAGCAAGATGAGGATATGTTGGGCACCTGGTTCTCATCCGGTCTCTTTCCCTTCTCCATCTTTGGCTGGCCCAATCAGTCAGAAGACCTCAGTGTGTTCTACCCTGGGACCCTGCTTGAGACGGGCCATGATATCCTCTTCTTCTGGGTGACCCGGTTGGTCATGGTCAGCCTGAAGCTCACCAGGAAGCTGTCCTTCAGAAAGGTCTATCTCCATGCAAACATGTGTGATGCTCATGGTAAGAATATGAGCAAGTCTCTTGGCAACATCATCGAACCCCTGAATGTTATCCACAGAGTTTCCTTGCAGGGCCTCCATGACCAACTACTGAACAGCAACCTGGATCCCAGTGAAGTGGAGAAAGCCAATGGACAAAGGGCCATTCCAGCAGGGATTTCCAAGTGTGGCACTGATGCCCTATATTTTGGACTCTGTGCCTAGACATCCCAAGGTCGAGACATCAATCTGGATGGGGTGCGGTCACTTCTGCAACAAACCCTGGAATGCCACCAAGTTTGCCCTGCACAGCCTTGGGAAGGGCTTTTTGCCTTCACCAATCTCCAAGCCTGAAGGGCATGAGAACCTGGTGGACTACTGGATCCGCAGCCGCCTGACTGAGGCCTAGAGTCTCAGCAATGAAGGCTTCCAGGCTTACGATTTTCCAGCCATCACCACTGCCCAGTACAGCTTTTGGCTCTATGAGCTCAGTGATGTCTATTTGGAGAGCCTAAAACACGTGCTGAATGGAATGGACCAGACGGCGGCGGTGGAATGTGCTCAGTTAGACCTTCTACACCTGCCTGGATGTCGGCCTGCGGCTACTCTCATCCTTCATGTCCTTTATCAGAGAGGAGCTATTCCAGAGGCTGCCCGGCAGAAATGAAAAGTCACCCCCTTATCCAGAGCCCTGGGAGTGCTCCTGGAAGGACCTGAAGCTGAAGCTGCTCTTGAGCTAGCACTGAGAGCATCACTCGAGCTGTGCACCCCTTGCCCACCTGACCCAGACCAGGCCCGACTTTTTTGGAAGTAGCTGGTGAGGCCATATGTGCCTTGGCCTCCACAGTGTCTGGCTACGTGCAGGCTCTGGCCAGTGCAGGTGTGGTGGCTATCCTGGCCCTGGGTGCTCCTGGGGCTGTGCTGTGGCTGTGGCTTCAGACCGCTGCTCCGTCCACCTGCAAGCTGCAGTCCAAGCAAGGTGAGGCACAGAGACAGGCTCAGTGGCTGCAGGAGTGCCATACTGCCTCTGGCTACTCAGCAAAGGTGCCCCTTGAGGTCCAGGAGGCAGATGAAGCGAAGTTGCAACAGATAGAGGTGGAGCTCAGGAAGGTGGATGAGGCCATCACCCTGTTCCAGAAGATGCTGTGACACCGCCCCCACCCAATACCAACCCTCAGCCCCCAGTGTCCTACCAACAGGGATGGCAGCAATAAAATATTTTGCCAACAACAACAACAACAAAAAGAAAGATAAAATGAAATCCATTATATAGAATGTTGGATACTCAACTTTTCTGCCTTAAAAAAAAAAAAAGATGAGAATTACATCTGTCAAAATTAGTAGAGTACAGAGATGGACTTTGAAGCAAAAATTTCTGGGTTCAAATCCTAGGGTTCAATTGTATTTTAGGGTATATTATATAGCCTTAGTTTCTTTATCACAAAAATAGGTAGAGCATTAGGCAGTTACCAGGTATGTTCTCAGGACCTAAATACTATACATATCCTGCAGAACCATGCCCAAGCCATGGTAAGGGCTATGTCCGTGTGAGTTGTTCTTATCACTCATTACAGCCCTAGCTTTTCCTCTTCATGTGAAAAGATACTGTTTCCCCACCTGATAAATGTGGAGGTTTAATGATATTATCTCAAAAGTCAGAAGCAGTTCTTAGTTCTATTTTTTATACAATTAAGCAAAGCAAGCTAGGAGTGGCGGTACATGCCATTAAACCCAGCACTTGGGAGGCAGAGGCAGGAGGATCTCTGTAAGTTTGAGGTCAGCTTGGTCTACATGCAAGTCCAGGACAGTCATGGCTATTAAACAGAGAAACCCTGTCTCGGAAAAGAAACAACAACAAAAAAAAAAAAAGAAAAGAAAAGAAAAGAAAAGAAAAGAAAAGAAAAGAAAAGAAAAGAAAAGAAAAGAAAAGAAAAAGGGGGAGGAAGGATTGTGAAGAAGGAAGGAAAACAAAGAGTAAAAAACAAAAGGTCCTTCAAAATTTAAGACAGGTAAACATTTCAGTCTTCAAAACTGTATTTTACACACACACACAGAGAGAGAGAGAGAGAGAGAGAGAGAGAGAGAGAGAGAGAGACCCTTGCTTTAAAATGAAATTTTCCTATCCTATCTACAAAGAGATGAAGCTTGGTATACTAAGTGAGGTCAGACATACACTTAGGACACAATACTGATTCCACTTATATGAGGGATCTAAAGTAGTCAAAATCAGAGTCAAAAGAAAGAATGAAGAACTAGGTAAGAAAAGTGCTATGTAATAAGTACACAGATTGTTTAATAAAATAAAAATATTTAAGATCTGTTTCAAAACATGATTTGAAATACTATATAAGTAAGGATATAGACTGCAGATTTGGTTATATTTTTACTATAATAAAAAGGATATTTTAAAAACAACAAAAAGAAGTAAAAAGCTTATTCCTTGAAAACATTCATTTAATCAGTGTTTCTTTCCCATTGTCTTAAGAACACGACACAAACAGAATGTTAAATATTAAAGCTTACAAAAACTTCCTAACCCCAGATTTCAAGTAGTTTTTAGTCACACATACCAAATAGTTAGTTGTCCAAACTATTTTACTCTGATCAAATATCATCCCAGTAAATAAAATATTTCCTAAACAAACATACAGCAAGGAAAGTTGGAAAGTTTTGTTTTTCTGACCAAACCTTAAATTTCATTTCCTGTATTACAAAAGATGACTAATTTAGCTAATTCAAAGAGAAAACTACAACTGTGTGACACAACAGTCTATGGGAAGTGCTAAATTTAAAATATGTCTCAAGCAAGCTTAGGATTCAATAAAAGAAAAGTGGTTGAAAAAAGCCACCTGTGTTAACCACCAAATTGTACTGTCTATCAGTGACTGACATAATTGATTCCCACAGATTAAACAAGACTTGCCTAAATTTAAAGGAAAAGCAATTCTGGTTTAAAAAAAAAACAAACAAAAAAACAGCTGGGCGTGGTGGCGCATGCCTTTAATCCCAGCACTTGGGAGGCAGAGGCAGGTGGATTTCTGAGTTCGAGGCCAGCCTGGTCTACAGAGTGAGTTCCAGGACAGCCAGGGCTATACAGAGAAACCCTGTCTCGAAAAAAAAAAAAAAAAAAAAAAAAAAAAAAAAAAAAAAAAAAAAAAAAAAAAAAAAAAAAAAAAAAAAAAAAAAAAAAAAAAAAAAAAAAAAAAACAACAACAACAAAAAACAAAAACAAAAACAAAAAAAAAAACAAAAAAGCCAAAGAAGACTAAAGAGAACACAGTTCACAGTGTGAGTGTGTCTTCTTAGCTCTAGGTCATATTCACTCACTTCAAAATCACACTGCTCCTGGTCTAAGTTTCCTGTTGTTTGTATTTAAGTAGTTTCCAAGCATCCAATTTCTCTCTCGTACTCCAGTTGACACAATTCTCAACTGTAAATTTATTAAATGTCATAAACTCTTGAGAAAATAAATAATCATGTAAAAAAAAAAAAGAAAGAAACCCAGTGAGAATAACCCAGAGCACTTGATCAGAAAATGAGGTGCCACGCTTTTGTCACAACCTTAGGGAAGTTATTTTAAGTCATCAAAATCAAATAGAACTCTGTCCCCACTCCATAGTACAGAAAAACAGTTAAGTACAGTTCTGTAAGCTCCAGACTACCCACAGATCTATACCACGGTTGCAAAGGACATAAACTACTCTCTTTTCACATGCTTTCCTATACTTTACAGGCTTTTTTCGTGAACAATTTTTGAGCTCTCAGCCAATTTAGGAAAAGAAGAAAGGGAAAACTATACAAACCAGATCCACCCAACTAAGGTTGGGAAAAGATAGAGGAGGGAAGAGAAAAGAGCCTTTAAAATAACTGTGCATGCAATAATTATGTTTTCCTACTTTACCCCCTCCCTTCACTGTGCATTACATTATCAGCATGAGTCTTCCAGATGACTTTTAAGTGGCAATAAGAAGAGTAAGCATTCTGTTAACTGGATAAAAGGTAGACAAAGAATCTGCTCAGACTTTTTGAAGACTATGGTTGGAATAGATAAGTTATTTAAATCAAATGATAAAGCCTGTTTACATATAGAGCCAGACACATTGTTTTACAAGTAGTCATCTTCTATAATGAACCAGTACTTTCTAATTACTACACTAGTGTTTTGGAGCAGCTACCAGAATGGTGACATCCAATCAGCTATCCCTCTGGAAAGAAGACTCCTGGGTTTAATTTTATAGCACTTCTGATTCTGGATCAATCAGATCCTAAAGACTATGTAAAGTGAGAAAGTTGGATTATAAGGTTCTTTCTGCTTACAAGGTTCTACACACCTAATATTTAGTAATCTATTAAAATATCTTTCATTGATGGGAATGTAATTGAATCATAGAATTCTTACATAGCATATTCAGGGACCTGGGTTCAAATCCTAGAAATGAAAACTACATCATCCATGTCTATTATATAAATGATTATTTATATAAATAAACATCATCCATGTCTAGTATATAAATGATTATTTATATAAATAAACATCATCCCTGTCTATTATATAAATGATTATTTATATAAATAAACATCATCCATGTCTAGTATATAAATGATTATTTTTGCTGACTCTTGTATTATGCAGTTAACACAGCACAAGGACAAGAATAAACACAAATATGTTCCACTCTATGACTTTTATGTTCCAGAACTTGAGGTTCTATTACAATCCTCCTATTAAAAACTACAAAGCTGTTGGTCTTATAACGTTTGAAGATTAAAGGGGGATGCAAAGCCTTCTTAAGGCACTAGGCTTAACACACTAGCTCAAAATACAAGTACAACAATCCTAGCCTTGAAAGTATCAGCCTTTACCACAGTGCTTGTGCGTATCAATATTTCAAATGATTCCCAAGATGTACCAATATGATCTACATTCTGGCTGAAAAAAAAAAATACTACTACTTAAAGGAAATAAAACTACTATGATTGCAATAAGAGCCAGAGTAAAATCCCACAGGTGCTTTGTCTGAAACTGACTACACCCACCTGGTCTACAGATGGCTTCTTTAAAACATTAACCTGCCTGGCTCACAAATCGGTAATGTTTTAGGCTGCTCACTGTCCAGCAGACTTCAGTTAGTGCACAGACACTAAGCTGCGTAGTAAGCGATAGACAGAAAAAAATGTACAAAGGCCAGTTCTTCACTTCAACTATTAACTGAACCAAACAACACAACTAGAGATAAACTTTAACATTAAAAACATGGACTGGAGAATTTTCTTCAAAAACTTAATTTTTTTCCAAAGTGACCTCTAATAATGGGTTTTATAAACAAAAAATTAAAGGACGGAAATCCACTTCACTTAAAATTTGATAAGTAAAAATGTGCACATACCATCAAACATGTTAAATAACAGACATGATATGATTACATCAGCTTAAAATCCCACTAGATATCTAACACACACTTAAACCTCTTGTTTTGAAGATATTACCAACTTCATGAAAGAATCTCAAAAAATTTATATATGTCATTAATTCCCATAAACCCTTGACAAGTGTGGCAAAGAGCCAATGTTCCAAATACTATACATGAGAAGTGCAGCACAAAACAATATGTCAGAATTATTCATCAAGGAAAAAAAACTTAAGAAAGAAAGGATTAGGCTCCCAATTAAGTTTTGCCACCTCACTATTATGAAGCTACTTTTCAGTAGCTGAAGGGCAATTACAATTTATCAAGACAGAAAGTCATCTCAATGCCATGTATTTAAGACCTTACAGTACATATAATAGTGTGGACTTCACTCTTCCTTCACAGAAATTCAGAACAGAGATGGTAAACCTAGAGAAACACCAGATAGTGAACACCCAGAACTCAAGAGCAAAAGTTAAAGTTCTTTCTCAGTCCTGAATAAAATATGAATCATATTCAACATAGACAAAACTTGTGTGAGTTTCCTTAAAAACCAGTCTGAAACAGGCTTTGCTGACAACAATTTTCTATTTTCTGATAGATTTATGAAGAAGAAACAATGCACACTCATTTCAAACCATCACTTAGACACATGCCACTGAGGAATGATCAGCCTGGGACAACAAGCTAGGCTATAGGATTGAACCAAGCTGAGGAATGGGCTGATGTCAGGCTGACACACAACAGGTGAAAGAAACTGAAGCAGGCAACTCCGGGATAGGCAAGGATTAGCAGCATCAACTCTTCCAAAGATGCACTCATGTGGCCTAACTGCATGTTTCATGATAATCCTGCATATTCCACTTAGAACCACTGAACCAGTCTAGACTTGAAAGGAAATTTAGAGGTCAATCAGTATAAGGCCTAGTTATAGGCCTCTTTTTGTCTCTTATTCAATTACAATGATATCCAAGATTTCTACTTGAAGTTCCAGGACTACTGCAACTCTACTACTGACTGGGCTCAATTGGTAGAAAGTCCCTTCTTGTCCATTCCTGTAGGTTAAACACATCTCTGCTTTCCAGAGCTACACAATGGAAATGCCAGTGCTTTCTTTATAGAACAGGTCTAATACTATAAAAAAAAGATGAGAGGCTTGCCTGTTACATTCCATTTGCAGTATGAGCTCATCTAACCTGCCTCCAAAAAGTCTTTGATTCACTCATTCATCAAATTACCATCTAAGAGAAAAATTAACAATAGCAACTAACCTTTACTGATCACTTACTAAGGGTCAAGAATTACATTCACAGTAACTCTTACCAATGCTTCACATTTAATAACTTAATCTCTCCCAGGAAACACAATGCATGTGTTCTGTTAACTCCAATTGTATTGCCAAGAAAATTAACAGAATAATTAAATAACTTTGCCCCTGTCTATATAGATAATAGACAATAGTATGCCCTCTAAAGGAATGTTCTTATGTTCAAAGAAGCCCAGTCTAGCAGAAAAGAAATAATAACTATCCCTCTTTTACTTAATGCTGCATCTAAAAGAAATTGCTAAGCAGGGTCAAAGAATCTCACCACATCATAATATAGACAACCCTCAAAGTTGACAATCTTTAATAAAATGTTTCAGGGCATGGTTGCTATGTAAATTAGAGATCCCCAATTCTACCTGCATTCAGTTCACATTGGTCTTGCCAAACCATAAGGACTCTATGAGAAACCCTTTCAGGTCACTTAATAAAAATCAAATTATATCATCTGTTTACTAAATTTATCAAAGGTAGAAAAGCAAAATTGGCTGGTCCTAATTTGTTTTGCTTAGAAGTGACAGTTGCGGTGATGTTATAGTATGGTTACATACTTCTGAGAAAAGCAGAAATCCCATGGCAAGAAATTTTAAAGAATAGTTTAAAGAGTTCCCATGCTTTAACACCACACCCCAAGAAAATCAGCAGCAATGAAAACCAAGACTCATGTCCTCAAAAAGGAGTCGGAATAAATTATGCAACATTTACCCAATAAAATAAAATCAAATCCTAATGTGGCCAGGTGTGGTGGGCACGCCTTTAATCCTACCACTCAGGAGGCAGAGGCAGGCAGATTTCAGAGTTCAAGGCCAGCCTGGTCTACAGAGTGAGTTCTAGGACAGCTAGGGCTACACAGAGAAACCCTGTCTCTTAAAAACAAAAACAAAACAAAAAATTATAATGTTAAAATTTAATTTTGTAAGTTACTAATTATAAGAAACTGCTTGATTTAATTTAAATAGCCAGAAAAATCTACAAACATGAGCTACAATCTAAATAAATTGCTTAAAAAACATTCTGGTAAATGTGTGTGCATATGTGCATACATAGAAAAAAATTCTGGTGAACATACATGTGTGCACGTATGTGTAAACACACAAATATAGGAAAACAAAAATTAATTTTTAGATAATGAATAAATATTATTTCTCTTTTTTTCTATATTTTTTAAGTATGCCTCAATAAACACATATTAATGCTGTGGCCATAGAAAATAAAAACTATGATGATGAATGACCAAGAGCTACTAATATTCAATTACTTTGGCATTTAAAATATAGTTTCATAGAATCCAAACTAATATTGAACTGAAAAGGTTAAAAAAAAACTAAGACCATTTTGCTTTAGGTAAAGTAATAGTGATCCTTGGTGAATGCTGTAAAATGCTGCAAGACTACGCGTTGCTGCTGACACTTCTCCTCTTGGCCCCCTTTTAGAAAACACAATCAACATTTTTTTTAAAGATTGACTTATTTAATGTATGAGTATACTGTAACCATCTTCAGACACACCAGAAGAGGGCATTGGATCCCATTAGGTTGCTGGGAATTAACTCAGGACCTCTGGAAGAGCAATATTATCCTCTGAGCCATCTCTCCAGCCCTAGAATCAACATTTTCTACATTCAGTCTTCCAGAGGGAAACCCTTCCAGAAAAAAAAAAAAAAAAAATCTGACATGGTTATATAACTGGCATCCCAAAGGGCAAATTATGATTGATCCTGCTGCTTGTGCTCTAAGAAAAGACACTGAAATGTTTGTCACCATTTACTGTACAAGGAGCTAAAGCCAAACACAATATCTAAGTGCAGCTTACCCATTTATTAGGAAACTGACACTATGAAACACAGACTGATGTTTCTTGATGGCCCCCTTCATAATTTCCATCTCAATGTGATAAAAAAGTTCTGAGTTACTCTGGTAAGTGGAGTGGTTTCTAAGTATGAAAAATCTCAGAACATTTATGATGCAGAATCCCTCAGGGATTACCTATGGCCATTTCATAATCATAGTTTCTTCATAGATGAAGAAACCTTTATACCAAAGGTAAGGCACCACATCAGGTACCACAGCAGCACTGAGCACTGTAGGATGAGACATAATACATTAATACATAGGGAGATGGAATTTGTAAAATAACCCTTTGTTACTTGAAATATTTTCACCTACATGAACTTTGATGTGCACTTGACAATCTAGTTATGCTTTTCATTATCGCTGTGATAAGGAGATGGCAACCTTTTATTTTTAAAAAAAAGGAAAAAGAAGCTTCCCCATCCAAAGGATTAATATGAGTTGACCACAGGAAGATTTCAATTTCTGTTGTCCCACAGCAAACCACCTTTGGGCAGTTGTTCTCAACCCCTTTGTAGGTTGAAGGACCCTTTCAGAGGTTGCATTATCATATACTTACATTATAATTTATAACAATAGCAAAATTACAGATATGAAGTAGCAAAAAAAAAAATAATCTTATAGGTGGAGTCACCACAACATAAAGAAATGTATTAAAGGGTCACAACACTAAGAACCGCTGCTGGAAAGTGTGAGTTACATAGAGAGAACTGTGCTATAGGAAAGCTTAATAATCAGTTACCTCATGTTAGTGACTGGGGTCAAATTAGAACTCCCTCTACCCTTCTTAGACAGGTAGGGCTAACAAAGGAAAAGGTCATAGCTATAGAATCAAGATTTTTTTCACTTATCAAAACCCAAAGAAAATACTGTCATAAATTGAGATTACCAGCCATAAAACTAAATCTCCAAAGATGTACTCCTAGCTCATGTTCCTCTCCAATTTCACCTGCAAAACATCATCTCAAACTTCTCTAAAACCCTAGCAATGACCTAAGAATCAATAACAGTGAGAACTATCCTATAGACATGGATATCATTCTCTAGCTTCCAGGCAATGTTTTCCTTTCTCCTTTTGTTAAAATATACTATATTCGCATGCTATGGAATTTGTTCACAGGTCTGTGCCTTTATTTTCCCTCCACCTCTACTTCTAATAGAGTGTTCAACCAGTCTACATAGTCTTACTTCTGTCTCCTCAGGACTCAATACTAAATCTAGCACACACAAACCACAGGACTGAAGTGAATTTGGCCAATAAAACCTTCATTTTTAACAAAAAAATGAAGTTTTTCTACTAAAATGCAGTAACAAAAAAATCTGTTCTAGCCTTTTCAGTGACTGCATCATAAAGTAGTTACCAAGTATAAAGAATGCAAATATTGATGTCTATGTTTCCTGTATTTCAGAAGGGTGGTACAGATGTGAGAAGCCATGTTCATTTTAGCCACTCAAACTAAAGAGACCTTGGCAATTTACTTAATCCCTTTGAGACTTTATCCTCATTTGTAAAATGGGATAATATCCCCTACCCACAGGGTTGCAGGGGATTAAATGAAATTGAGTAAGTTCTCTATGTGGATAGTGGGCTCCCAGCCAGAAACTTCCTAGCCTCTACTTCATCCAACTAGCCTACCTTTGCCAATCACCTGATTATTCTTATATATTTTAGCTTATGTATTTCCATAGGTCACAACAAAGCACTTCAACTTATATCTAATCAAAAACTCAAGTTTTCTTTCCTTTCCATCTCCTTCCCTTCTCGCTTCAAATCCTATCATAAACTGCCAATGCCAGGCTTGCAACTTTGACTTTTTTTTAAAACTATTTTTATTAGATATTTTCTTAATTTACATTTCAAATATTATCCTGAAAGTTCCCTCTACCCTTCCCCTGCCCTGCACCCCTACCCACCCACTTCCACTTCTTGGCCCTGGCATTCCCCTGTACTGGGGCATATAAAGTTTGCAAGACCAAGGGGCCTCTCTTCCCAATGATGGCCGACTAGGCCATCTTCTGCTACATATGCAGCTAGAGACACAAGCTCTGAGAGTTCTGGTTAGTTCATATTGTTATTCCTCTTATAGGGTTGCAGACCCCGAGTCTTAAGGTCTTTCTTTTTTGCCTTCCTGCATTAAATCCAAAAAAAAAAAAAAAGAAAGAAAGAAAAAGAAAGAAAAGAAAAGAAAAAAAAAGAAAAGAAAAGGAAAGGAAAAAGAAAAGCTAAAATGAATTGAAGACGGCCAAGCGCGCCTGGTTATCATTATTTCTTAGGACATTAGATAGAACAGAAATCTGGAAGAAGATTTGCTCCATTCAATGAGTATTCAATCACACACAGAATGGAGAAAACACCAGCAGCCCATCACCAAACCTACAAGTGCAAAGGCAACGAGAAGCGGGGAGAATGAACAGGCCACCTCTTATTAACCCAGCCAAGCAACTCTGCTGCCAGAACACATTTTACTTAGCCCCCACCCCCAAACTAATTAGTTCAAAGAAATCATGTCACTTGACATGATGAAGAATAAGAAAAGCTAAACATGAATCTTGCACAAGGTAAAGAAACAGTAACCGAAAAAAAAAGTCTCTAAATTCTGCCAAATTTATAACATAAAACTAATTGGAAAAAAACCCTGGAACTCCTACTGTGTTGAGCATTAAAAACAATTAGGATAGCAAAGACAGGAAGGCAACAGACCCTATTAACAAGAAAGCATGGCTTGGTAGCTTCAACACATTAAGAGACCAAAGATAGGACAGAGGGATAGATGATGTGTACTAATTCCCCCCTTTCCATGCAAGAAACAAATTACCCACACAGGTACACTTCATTACACTGCATGTAAAAGAATAAAGCACTGTTTCCGGGCAACAAACACTTTAGGAGGTTAATATTCACTGTGTAGAATCCTAAAAAGTCAGTGACTGTCTTGGAATTTCACCACACAAACTTGCGTCACCACATTCTTTTGTGTCAGACTGTTTAATTATCTTCAAGACTTAGCATAATTGGAGTCTTAGTCTAAAAATAGGCTATTTTTTCCTTTGCAATCTGATTGGTAAATAAAAGTTAGGGAGTTTTTATCTCCTTCATTTGTTTTAAACAACTCCTTGCTTCTGCTCATCAAGCAAAGACTGACTACATGAATATATTTTCTGGATCTATTTGTTTATTCTGCTAAATGCAAACAAACTATGACCTTCACAGAGTGCCACAGACAAGCTACACAAACACATGTTCAAGATTCCAGGAGTGGCCAGGTACAGTGGCACACACCTTTAATCCCAGCACTTGGCGGTTTTCTAAGTTGGAGGCAAGCCTGGTCTACAGAGTGAGTTTCAGGACAGCCAGGGCTATACAGAGAAACCATGTCTTGAAAAACCAAGATTCCAGGAGTGGACATTAATGAAGACATTTAAAATTTAAGCATTCCTTGGCTTTCCTAATCTTCTCATCTTTACATCCTTTCCCAATATCTTCCTATAAGAATTTCCTTTCAAGGCCAGCAGTGGGGGCACATGAGGCAGAGGGAGGTTGATTTCTGAGTTCAAAGCCAGCCTGGTCTACAGAGCAAGTCCCAAGACAGCCAGGACTACACAGAGAAACCTTGTTTCAAATAAATGAATGAATGAATGAATGAAGTGAATAATTTTTTTTTGTAAAAGGCGAAATTCCATTCCAAGGCCTCATTCATTATGGCCCTTCTGTTTTTCTTACAATTGGTGTCAGGACTAAGGAAATAAAAACAATCAATCAATCAAGTTATAGTAAATAACCAGATGACACATGCTAACACAGCTCACACCTTTCAAATAAAAAATGGCTGCGAGCACTGTGACTATATGACACTATTTCTTCCTACTTTCTAATACCTCTGACAACTCCAAGAAAGCAGAAGCCATTATTTATTGTGGCAGTTAAAAATGGACCAACTGCATTCACTAATCCTGGGGCTTTAAACATGACACTCACCACTCACACCTTCTGTATTTCAGTTTCTTCCTCTTTAAAGCATGGTTAGGGTCAGGAAGGCAACTCAGCAAGTAAAATAAATAAATCAATAACCATGCTGTGCAGGGCTGAAGAGCTGAGTTTGATCCTGGCAGACCTCCACAGGTGCACCAGGGCACATGCACATGGACTCTCTGTCTCTCAATAGTAAACCAAATAAAATGATGACAAAACACTGAGACAGGGTTAGCAGCACAAAATCCCATACTAAGTTGTCTCCTAGTCAAATCCAGAGGCAACACAATGAAGAACTGGCTCCTATAGTCATTCACCCCTATTTAGAAAAACAAGATAATGATTTCATCGAAGGGATAGGTGAAGGACAGGCAGGACAGTAGGAAATAAATAGCCTATACCCATACAGATTTTCTCAGTTCTATACAATTTTATTAACTTAATAAATGAAAACATTTTCTTCTCCATCCCATTTCCACAACCTTCAGCAAATATAAAATACATTTAAAGAAACTATTTTCATCAATCTCAGAATGACTTCTACATTTTATGCAAATAGAGAAGGGGTTCTAGACTAAGCTTATTTGTTTTAGTAAAGTTTTATTGCTAGTGAAAAGAACTTAGAATGGTATCAGATAATGTTCAAATGCTGAAGCTATCTTAGTTATTATTATTAATTTAGCAGTATGCCTAAATACTTACCAATTACATATGGAGGTTGAGATCAGATCTTAATTCTCTTAATAAATTTATCATAATTGTCACAAAATTTAAGTCAAGAGTCACACTGAGGTGAGGGGAATAATTACTACCATCCTAAAATGAGAAAGAATCAGCTACAAGGTGTTAACATAAGACCTGACTATTGCTCGATTGTTCCCTGCTAATATACATCTCCAAATAATTGACAGTGACTCCAATTAGTAGCAAAAGGCTTACAGTCTTAGAAGAATGAGATAGTCTGTACTGGAAAAGAGGTCCAAAGTATGATTATAACAACAACATTAATGTGAAGAAGTTTCTTGCTATTAGTCTTTTGAAAGCATCAAACAGCCAAACATGAGGACAGTGACATCCAAGTGTAGTGGCATATACCCAGCACTTAAGAGGTTGAGGAAAGAAGATCATGACTTTGAGGTACCTTGGGCTACTTAGCCAGATCTATAATAGTGAAAAACAATAATATCTAAAAGTATCAAAGAAGACCCAGAAACCAAAGAATATTTATCAGTAAACTCTGAGCTAGAATTTTAAAATAACTAATTGATGTAAGCTAACCTGTTTCAAAAAATCAGCAGATTTCCCCTCATGTCTAGTTGACAATTTGTCTTCTATAACTACCAAAAGCTTTACTCCAAAAGCAAAAGCCAATCACTAAGTAATTACTTCCTAATTTTCAAGAAAAGTAATTTTTAGACAATAAGCATTAAATCTTCCACCCCTAAAATTCTGTAATATTCAGTAATGCTGCTGTAGGTGTGGAGAGACCAGAGCTACACAACTCAGCTTCTTTAATTAGCACAGTTAGTCCTTCCCATCCTTTGATCCATAATCAGAGTTACAAAGGAGCCTAATCCAAAACAAAGCATTTCTTTTTGTCTTCAGCTCCTTTCCATACCAGACTCAGTCACCGGTGTCCACTAACCAGAAGACCTGACAAGTTATGCCACCTTTTTTCGACAATTTGAAAACCAGAGTTCAAAAACAAAAGGGAATGAACTAACACAAAACACACAGAAAGCAGGAAGTAGAATCAACTAGAAGAAATGCCAACAAATGACATACCGAGTGGAAGGTTTGTGCTAGATGATGTGTGGGGAAGAATTGAGTAAAACACACTGCCCAGCCCAGTGGCACTCTTTCTAGTAAAAGGAAGACGAACAAAAACAAATCAGTCAGTGATGACAAAACAGGAACAAAGCAGGATGCTGAATAAGAGCAATGATCACAACAGAGAAACTCCCACACTGGCACCCAAAGAACAAGTACAGGAATGTTACTTCCCTAATAGTGGAAAACCGACCACAACCTGAATGACTGCTAGAGAGAGAAAAATAGACTATAAAACAGTCACAATATGTATACCTATAGGGCAGTTCAGATGAATAATCAATCTATATGTAGCAACAAGGTAACATTTTAAATTACATAAATGAATATGCAAGTTCCAAGTCAAATGACACCATGCCACTTACATAAGTGAATATATCATTATTAATACCATAATATTAAGTGTCCTCAAGAAGGAAAGATGCTAGAAAACAGTATACAGAAGATAACAAGGACCTAGGATCTCTTTTTTAAAAGAATATATAAACCAATTATGGGAAATATTAACATGTATTAATTCTAGAACATGACTATGTATTTAATTCCTTATGAAAATAATTGAAGATGGAGCGGGAAGGTCAGAATTAAGAGCACTGGTTTCTAATCAAGAGAACCCAGTTTGATTCCCTGCACCCACATAACAGCTCTCAACTCTCTGTAACTCCAGTCCTAGGGGATCCAGCACCCTCTTCTGGTCTCTGCAGTCACCAGGTACACACATGGTACATAGAAATACATGCAAAGAAAACACTTATAGACATAAAAATAAATTAATTTCAAAACTAAGTTGAAAAGAAAACCATTTAATTTTTAAAAATTAGATGGGTATTATTTAGGTGGATCTATCAAAATCAGTAGTCAAGGAATTCATCAAAAAAGGGAGACCTAAAGGTAAGACCTGAAGGAGATAAAGGCCACTTGGCATCAAAATGGGAAGAGCTTCCTAGGCAGAAGGAATCCATTACACAGAGAATCTATGTGGAAACAGAAAATGTAACAAAATGCAAGAATAGTGAGTGCTCCACGTGGGTGGACTGAAGCTGGAGTGTGGGTGAGGCAAGCAGCTCATCAGCTATGCAGCACAAAAAGGGAGGTGAAGCAAATCACAGGGGACCGTGGAGTTCACTGTGACCTAAAACAGGAATCCACTGGAAAGTTGAAGGTCCAAGTGCAATTTAAAAATGGTTCAACATTGCTATGTTGAGGATTGAAGGGGCCAAGAAAAGAAGAGAGACAGTACCAGGAGCCTTCTGAAAAGACTGTAGACTGACCTACAAAGAAATCAGATGATCTGAATATTTTACTTGCACTTGGGATAAGGAAGCAGTAAGAAATGATTTGTGGACCTAAAAGTCCTTAGTGCTTGTCATTCTGTACATACTACTTAGTGCTTGCCATTCTGTACATACTACTTAGTGCTTGCCATTCTGTACATACTACCTGTCTTAGTCAGGGTTTCTATTCCTGCACAAACATCATGACCAAGAACCAGTTGGGGAGGAAAGGGTTTATTCAGCTTACAAGTCCACATTGCTGTTCATCACTAAAGGAAGTCAGGACTGGAACTCAAGCAGGTCAGGAAGCAGGAGCTGATGCAGAAGCCACGGAAGGATGTTACTTACTGGCTTGCTTCCCCTGGCTTGCTCAGCTTGCTTTCTTATAGAACCACAACTACCAGCCCAGGGATGGCACAACTCACAATGGGCCCTCCTCCCTTGATATCACCAACCAAGAAAATGCCCCACAGCTGGATCTCATGGAGGCACATCCCCAACTGAAGCTCCTTTCTCTGTGATAACTCCAGCCTGTGTTAAGTTGACGCACAAAACCAGCCAGTACACTACTTTAAAACATTTTACTTCATGCTACTAATCTAAAGACTTTTTTTTCTTTTGGTTTTACAGGGCAGGATTTCTCTGTGTAGCCTTGACTGTCCTGAACTTATTCTGAAGAGCAGACTGGCCTCAAAGTTAAGAGATCCTTCTGCCCTGCCTCCCAAGTGCTATGATAAAAGGTGTGCGCCACCACTGCCTGGCTTACTGATGGATATTTTAAATCCATTTTAAAAACTGATTTAACAAAATTGAATAAACAAACTCATAAACTGGCAAGAGTGAGTGAATTAGTATATATTCAAGGTGAAGGCATTAAGTGACTAAGAAAGATTAGGTTAAATCAATCATGTAAAGTGAGTTTTGAAGAATATTAAAGAGACTACATAAAAATTAGTGGTGTGGGTAGACTGCTAGAGGTGTAGGTACTAAAAACACAAGAAATGACAGGGAAAACAGAATTGTAAAATAATTTAGCAAGTAACAACACAAAGTGGCCTTTTTAGAGCAGATGGTTAAGTGTTCAGCATAAATATGTAGTTGGAGATAAAAGAAGTGAGGTCAGATATGATCATAAAAGAAGTTAATTATCTAGTTCCAGCACTTGGGAGACAGAGGCAGGCAGAGCTCTACAAGAGCTTGGGAGACAAAGGCCTAGCTGCTCTACATAGTAAATTCCAAACCAATCATGCCTACATAGGGAGAGCCTGCCTAAAAATAATAATAAAGATATTTATTATCTATCAAACACTTACTTAGAACTATGTATAAATGACTAACATAGTATTATTAACAATTATTAACACATTAATATTTTAAGAAGGTATTAACAAATATTACCTGTGTTAGTTTCTGATTGTCAACTTGACACAAACAAAGACATAACAGGATTAAGGGACCCTCAACTGAGAAAATACCCCTCCCAGATTGGCCTGCAGACAAGTCTGTGTTATTTTCTTGACTGATAATATGGAGGCAACCAGCTGAGTATGGGTGGGTTGTCTACAAAAGCAAGCTGAACAAGCCAAGAGGAGGCAAGCAAGGAAGGCTAGTCCTCCACAGCCTCTCCTACTGTTCCTGCTAGTCCTCCACAGCCTCTCCTACTGTTCCTGCCTCCAGGTTCCTGGCCTGGCTTCCCTTATAATGGACTAGAACTATAAGTTGAAACAAACCCTTTCTTCCCCAAACTGCTTGTGCTCATGGTGTTTTTATCACAGTAATAAAATTCTAAGATATTAACTCATTTAATTCTTTCAACAACTTCACAGGCACTAAGACATCCTTATTAAAAAGGGAAGCTGGGATTCAGAGAAGTTAAATAGTTCATCAGTAGTTCTGATCCACCCCAGGAAGAATCAGAGGCAGGGCAGAGAAGGCACTGACTGAAAGAGTAGGATGTAAATCGGTTAACTTGCTCCACAATTTACTTTCCCTCACTCTAACTTCTCAGGTATAAGCCCAAACCTTCTAATATCTTTATACAGCAATTCAGCTTCATTGTCATGGCTCCCATCAAAGTGAACCACGTACTGAAAATATTGATCACCTCCTGGTCCCTAATATGATAGAAATTTTTCAAAGCAATCATTGCTGCTTTTTTGTGACAACTGACAACTATCTACCTCCATGAAATAATACTACCTCTTCCTACATTGAACATTCCTTAATTCTAAGATCTCCCTCCACTATCAGCATCAAGATGCAGACTGAGTCCTACACCTACTAGTCTTTGTATTTTCTCCTCCGAAAATAATTTCACCCATCATTTCTCTTTACATTAACTCTCAAATGTATATCCACACACTATAAAACTAACATATCCATTACAGAGTGCAGTTGGGGAAGGAAGGAAGGAAGGAAGGAAGGAAGGAAGGAAGGAAGGAAGGAAGGAAGGAAGGAAGGAAGGAAGGAAGGAAGGAAGGACTGACTCTAACATTCCATAGCACATACGTTAACTATGTTGACAAGAATTAACTAATGTTCCAAACTACCTAGTAGAGGATTTTGAATGTCCTCAATGCAAACAAATGAGAAATATTGTCAATAATAGAGAATGCCAACAGTCCTGTCCTGATCATTATATACATAAACTGAAATATATTATACTTCATAAATATGTAAAATTAAAAATAACAATATTTTTTAAAAATTAACATGTCCAAGATCAAACTGTTCATTGCTCCTTCTCCTTGTGCCAAATTTGGTCATCTTCCAATACTTTCTTGAAAGGTCCTACCAATTTACCTACAGAAAACCAGAAGCTGACCTTAATATTCTATTCTACCCTACACTATATATATCTAATTCATCAAGCCTTTGAAATCTATAATTTTTAGTTTCTGAAATTATAATTAACATCAGCTCTCTACTTCCATTTCTTCCCCCCACCCTCCCTAGTATCCCCTTGCTCTCACAAATTTGCAGCCTCTCTTTTGTTTGTTACATATACATATCTCCTCAAAGAAGCTTCTCTTTGCAACCCAGACCACAATCCCAAATGCAGAGAACAAGCCATTCTGTGGTACTCAGTCTCACCTGATATATCTACAGCACAATCTCTGTGCTTAAGGCTCAGAGACAGTTACAGAAGAGTCTAAAGGAATGTGCTTAAGGCTCAGAGACCATTACAGAAGAGTCTAAAGGAATAGACAGGTTGTTAGAAGACTGTCACATAGAAACGTCACAGAGGTTGGCTGTATCAGTGAAGTCTCATTCACATGGTTGCCCAAACAAGACCTGAACTTCATTTTATACTGGTTGTTTTTCTTTTACCTACCTCTTATATTTTTCTCCCCCTACCACACCCCATCTGATTGTTCTCACACAAGTGCAGTTACTAATGTATCTTGCATAGAATATTCTTATAATAGCCTACCAGTCAGTTTCCCTTCCTCCAGTCTTTTAAGATTATTTTTTTATTTTACAGATATGAATGTTTTACCTGAATGCATGTGTGTGCATCAATTATTTGTAGTGCCTACCAAGGAGAAGACATGGTATCCCCTAGAGATGATGCTATAGATGGTAGCAAGACACTATGTGGGTGCTGGGAATTGAACTTGGAGCCTCTCCAAGAGCCATCTCTTCTACCCTTTGCTCGACCAATTTTTTAATTTAAAAATTTTCCAAGGAGCTGTAAGGGTCTGCAACCCTATAGGTGGAACAACAATATGAACTAATCAGTACCCCCAGAGCTCGTGTCTCTAGCTGCATATGTAGCAGAAGATGGCCTAGTTGTCCATCACTGGGAAGAGAGGCCCCTTGGTATTGAGAGAGAGAGAGAGAGAGAGAGAGAGAGAGAGAGAGAGAGAGAGAGAGAGAGAGTGTGTTAGTTAGTTTTGATCAAGACATCCCATTTAGGGGTGCATGCTCCAAAGTCTTTTTGCACATTATCCAGTTGCAGGTCCAGTGTTAATTCCCATCTACTGCAAGAAAAGCTTCCCTGATATTGCTCTTAACCTTCCAACTCAACCATACTTCTAAGCCACCACAGGATCTCTGCGCATGGTAGCTCTCAGCCTGGAATGTTTGTTCTTAACTCTTTACTTACCTCACTTTGACCAACATCCTAGTAGCTCTCAGCTCAAGTGCCCTGGACTCATCTTCTAATTTTTCATTCCATGTTAAGAGCCATTGCTATCAGAATTTATGTTCCTTTTCTTTGCATTTATTTTCTTCAGTGTGGGATAGATGTTCATTTGACCAACTGATTGATGGCTCTCACCCACCATAACAAAAACTTCCTGAGGACAAGATCTTGAATACTTAAAACTTACCACTGTCTCTCCAATACCAGCACCAGTCTACACAGGCCAATGAAGTACACTAAGATAAAATACTTTGTACATGCAACCTACTATGATCATCTAACCTATCACTCACTGACAAGAGACTGAATCACCTGATCAAAGCCATACCATGTAAAAGAGTGAGTACCCAATAAATCTATTCCATACGCTTTCTTAAATGCATTTCTGTTTGGATTTTTGTGTCTACACAAATAAACAAGATCATCCTCTTCTTTATTAGTAAGTAATCATGTGTCTAGCCTCCCAAACATTTACTCTAGTTTTAGTGAATTCCCATCCCATGCCTGTAGGTCATAAATAATGCCATTTGTCTCTATTTCCCCCATGGTACATATTCAGCAAATATTACTTTAAGAATTTCTAGCTATGAGACAAGAATGAGCAACTGAATTAAGTATATCCACGCTAAGTCCCCCTTCTGAAAACAAGTTATTTTGTTTTCCCAACCAGAACACTACTGAAAGAACAAATATCAAGATTTTTTTCCTGTGATGAAATTACCAGCTATCTATTGTATCACGCAACAAAATACAGTAGAAATAGAACATGTACCCTACAGTGAGGAGCAGTGCTTAGAAATATGAACAATGTGAATTATTAATCCCCTCTTCCAGGGGAAACACCACCCTCCTACACTACAATGTGGCTGCTTCTACGTTAGCAGGGCAGAGGCCCCTGAAATAAATACAGACAAATGTCTGAAACTTCAACCTATGCAAGAAATTCAATCTTTGTTCCATTCTCATCCCCAGTCAGCATTAAGGCAAATAAATTCCATCACTAGACTCAAAAGACAAGCCCTATTTTAACTGTTTTTTAAAAAGCCAATAAAAATGGGTAATTACTAACCCATATGTGTGTGTGTGGAAGGGTGTGTGTGTGCGTGCACATACACCCTCCCACACACACACATACACACAACAGTAGTGAGAATTCCAAAGATGGCAAATAAGCCATTTCTAGAAATCACTTGTGCCTTGCTGTTCTTTTAAAAATATGAACAGGGATTTACTTTACTGTTATAGTCTACTTCATATTGCTTTGTCAAAGGGAAGGAGACTGTCAAAGGGCAATTTTAGATTTTGAAACTCTAATACATTCAACTTTAAAGAGGATACAAGCCAATTCAATCACAAAAGGTAATAAAAAGGAAACAAGGACAGCTGTACAACTCAATGCTAGCACTAAATTTCAAAGTATGAGATCTCAAAAAAATGACTATAAAGGGCCCAGGAATCTCTGGGTTAAAAATCAAACCACTACACACACACACACACATACACACACACACACACACACACACACACACACACACGCACACAGGCAGACATACAAATATACTACTATCATTGCTTTCTAGAAGTGCCAACTTACCAAGCTCAGTTCATTGTAATTTAACACACTATTCACGATCTGACAAAACAACATGAGGCTCATACTGCCCAATGAAATTAGTGTCTGTTCAGTCGACCAGTCCTGAATTATAAGCACAATAAACTTAACATGGAGGTACCTTTAATGGGCCTGATTATACTGTTGTGAAAAACAGTTAACATCACCAGACAGTACAAGACGCCAAAAAATAGGTTCTTCTAACTAGTAATAAACATACTGTGCGGCTGAAGGAGAAAGTATAATGCCTTCCTGTACATTACAGATGAAACACACTCCAACATCTGACTCTTTTGGGGGTGAGTGAGGAAAAATCCTCAAGGTTATTGGGTGTTGTCATGTCATCCATAAATTTTATATGACAGATAAGGAAAGAAAAGCTTATAATGAAGAAAAGGTCAATGCTTTGAATTTTTACAAATCTTTTTACTTTAATTGAATTAACAACAATATATAAAAAGATGAGGAAAATGTTGTATGTTACCCCCTCTTTTCTTAAAACTGGTATTGCTTAGGAAATAACCAGTACAAACTGACTGTAGAAACAGACAATTAAACCCTACACCAGTTTCCACACTACTGGTGAACAATAGTTAAGAACTTCACACTTTTCTTTTTGTCTTTTAACAAGGAGGGAATAGCACTTATGAAACCATTACTGCTCTGTCATCTTGGTTTGCTGCCAAAGGAAGGAGCTTTAGAACACCTGTCAAATAACACACAGCTTGTAAAAAAGAAACATATACCAAAATAGGCTGATATAAAATGTTCACATATGCAGAAAATGGGATGAATTTACGTTAACAGAGTCATTCATTCTAAAGAAGGTTGGAGAAGAAAGGAAAAGATTTCAAAGGTCATGGTCTATGTGATTTGAGTCAATGTAATGAAACTTAATCTTAGAGATCGGTTACAATGACAGTCAATCTGATACAATTTCTCTCTTACCCTTATCCACATTCCCAATGGTTTCTGTAATTCAAAGGTCAAAATATCAAAGCAAAAATATTCTATTTGTACCTCCTACAAATGTACAAAATACCCATTTTCTTGTACAGAGTATCCTGGCTATTCTTATAAACTCAAAATAGGCTTAAATATCTAGACTACATAAAAACTGTATCCTCCACATCCACCCATTTATAACTGCAGAAATACATTGATGAGCATGACCTGAGTGCGGGCAAACAAGGATCACGGCATGAGACATGGGAATACGGAGGACACAAACACATGGACAGTGAAAACTAATAATAGAAAATCCAATATGTAAGTGGAAAAGGGCACAAGTTTAAACTGAGAATAGACAAATCTTTGAAAATTATCTGGCAAATGATCCCAAAAGCATGGACACGCCAACCCACAATGACAATGCTAGGACCATGCATTAATATAATGAAGCCAGGAAGCAATGGCAGGAGGATCCTCTCTCTGACAAATATACAGGCATATGGACCCACACTTGAATTCTTCAAAGCTCAGGTGAGACAAGTATGTAGCAGTCATGAAAAACTTAAGTAATTGCAAAAGAAATAAATGAGAAGGTACTTAAGTGCTTCCTTGATGAGTCTTCTCTTATACTCACAAGCCCAGATCTATTTCACAAGATGGCCTCAGTCAAGTAAGGCTTGAGCCAGTCTTTATCTTCCCAGGTGCCTCTAATAAAATCCAACTTTATGATCTCCTAAATTTGTACCTTTAAAATGAATGAAGCACTTAGAGGGACTGATATTTAATTTTTATTAACCAGAAAAAAGGAGGTCATGCTGCGTTTGGATCAAGTCTCAATTTTTTTTTTTTTTGTTTTTGTTTTTGGCTATTGTTTTAAATCATAGGGATCATTTCAAATTAGGCCTAAGTGTAACATATTTATTTCTATAAATGCAATATTGTGTTGTATCAGAGCCTGATATATAGGCTTGTATAGAGTATCCTAGCTATTATTATAAACTAAAAATAAACATGAACTAACCAGTATCCCCCAAAGCTGTGTCTCTAGTTGCATATGTAGCAAAGGATGATATAGTTGGCCATCAATGGGAGAAGAGGCCCTTGGTATTGCGAAGATCATATGCCCCAGTACAGGGGAATGGCAGGGCCAGAAAGCGGGAGTGGGTGGGTTGGGGAGCAGGGTGGGTGGAGTGTATAGGGGGCTTTGGGGATAGTATTTGAAATGTAAATGATGAAAATGTCTTATAAAAAAATGCCTTAAAAATAAAAAATAATAAAAAATAAATTCAAAATAGGCTTAAATATCTATACTACATAAAAACTATAGCCTTCATATCCTCCTATATTTACAAATGTATGCTCTTTATAACAATAAGCTTATATGAATATACTCTGGTTTGGTTTTGTTTGCAGTTTTGGTGATTAAAGGGAGGGTCTTGCATATACAACATAGACATATGATCACTGAGCTACAACTACAGACAGAAATATCTAACTTTTTGTCACTACATTTCTCACCAATTATTCACAATCTAAGTTGCCATAGTCTGAACTAGCCTCTAATGGGGTGTTATCCAATGCAGAGCTTCCTCTTCTCCACTTGATATTTAGCAGCATTATTTTCACCAATTTTTAAAAAGAATACACCAAGTGGACAAGCAAGCCAAGATGTTTAGTACAATATATCAATACAAATGATCTGTAGTTAAAATGCTACTTATTTGATGGCAGGGAATTATTTCTATACAATTTAACTGTACATAAGAACCTAGAGTCTAAAAATAACTATTAAGTTTATGCTAATAAGACTTACACATCATTTCACATAAATTAGCACAAATTTTGAATTTAGAATTAGTAGAATACAAATAAAGCCCAATAATGTATATTATCAATTCTGGAAATTGCAAAAAACTCAAACATCCCTCAAATACGCCAATAAAAAGGTTCTCTGGCTTTGAATTTCATAATGTAAAGGAATTCAAACATGATGAGTATAATCAACTAAAAGATACAATTTTTATAACATGAACTATATCTACAAAATTACAATAAGCCATCATTTTAGCCCTCAAAAAAGTCTTATTGACATCATAAGTTTTGTTTTGTTTTGTTTTTAGATCAAGGACTAGGTATAATACCGAATACCTGTTAATATTTAACACTGGGAAGGCAGAGCTGGAGGATCATAAACTCTTAAGAAAACCAGAGATATATAAAACTGTCCCAAAATAAAAATAAAAGGGAGGTCTGGAAAGATTGGCTCAGCAGTTGTGAGTGGATACTGTTCCTCAGTTTCCTTCCCAGTCCCCACGTGAGATGACTTACAACTGCCTATAACTCCTGGGAGAACTGCTGACTCTTGCTTCTGTGGGCATTTGTGCATGCATATGTGCAAGCAGGCACACAAGGCTCACAAACACATACACAAAATTACCAATAAATCTTATTAAAAGTTAAAATACTGAGCCAGGAGTGGTGGCGCACACCTTTAATCCCAGCACTCAGGAGGCAGAAGCAGGTGGATTTCTGAGTTCGAGGCCAGCCTGGTCTACAAAGTGAACCAGGACAGCCAGGGCAATACAGAGAAACCCTGTCTCGAACCCCGCCCCCCCGAAAAAGTTAAAATACTGGAGACTAGAGAGATGGCTCAGTGGTTAAGAGCTGGCTACTCTTCCAGAGGTCCTGAGTTCAATTCCTAGCAACCACATGGTGGCTCACAACCATCTGTAATGAGATTGGATGCCTTCTTCTGAGGGTGTCTGACAGCTACAAAGTACTCATATATGCAAGATAAAAAAATCTTTTAAAAAAAAGTTAAAATATTAACAAGAATGTCAAAAGGAGTCTCAGTGGCTATCAGAATTCTGAAGACAGAGTAAAAATTCTTCCTATCAAACACAGTTTCCATGGATCTGATCTAGAAAAGAAGATGCTTGACTCTGGCATATTTTAGGAAAAAAAAAAAAAACCATACATTTTAAAGCTAAAGTTTCACTTCAAGCTATCTATATTTAAAGAGGGCAGAAACAAATAAAAGAGCCTACACTGCTTTGTCATTTTCGCATCAAAGCCCCCTTGGAAAATCTCTTAAATGGTCTGCACTCACTTTCTTGAAAAACAATATGCAGACACAAAATATTTTTTTGAAACTTCAAAATTCACAAACCTACCTTTTGCTCTACTTTTAGAGGTTTTCATATGGCTACTAGAACAAATAGTAAAACCTCAACATCTATAATTTCTCATGACGAAAAGACTATTTTTCCTTTCTTTTTAATACATGTAGTATAATTTCCCATATTTTCACCAATCATGTCTGATAATGCTTGGAATAAGTCACAAAAATTATCTTTTGCCACAAAAGATGTCAAAATTTTTCTGCAAAGTAATAAATACTATATAGTTTAGGTTTTGTGATAACTATTCAACTCCCAAGTTTGATATAAATACGGTCAAAGACAAAGGGGTATGACCATGCTGCATTAAAACTTTATTTAAAAAAATAGATCATAAGTAACAGTCTGCCAATCCCTGGAATAAAGAAAAACATATTCAATAGATCCACAAAGAAGCAAATAGACAAATACAATTGGACCACTAAGTTTATTGCTCCTCAAAGAAATCATCAGAAATACTAAAGACCTAAATAAGAAAAGCCAAGTTTTACAATATTTAGAATAAAGTAGGACAATATGGCTCATTGGGAAAAACCATATTTTTAGAATAAGCCTAGTCTGACAGAGAGAAAAATATCAAATTCTTAGTGTAAAAAGCAGACTTTTCTTCATAATGAAGGAACATAAAAGAAAAAACTGCAAGAATAAGCCAACTCAAACATGCTATTTTAATATAAATAACCAAAAACGATTCTGTTTTTAAATACCTATGAAACAATAAGAGACCTGCAATGCAATAAAACAAGACATGTATGTCCACGTCGGCAATCAATAAAAACAGTAGATAACTTAATAAATATGAAAAGAAAACTGATTCAAATCCTAATTAAGGAAAGAAGAATTAAAATTACAACATGAAAGCATTTTTACTCATTAAAATTCTGATACAAGTATGGTGGCACAAGTCTGTAATTCTAGCATTTGGAAGACTAAGGTAAGAGGATAGCAATTTCAAGATAGCCCAGGAAAATAAAAAATATGAAGCAGTGTGGGCTACACAGAGAAAAACGTTGATTAAAAAAAAACAAACACACAAGTCATAAGGATTATTTAAGTATATTTACAAATACATGGTAAATGAAAAAGCCTTCAAAAAAAGACAAGAAGTTTCAGAGTGGAAACTATCAACAAGCTTCGGTCAAAACTAGATATCAATCTTGAAATTGGTATCTGAATCTGTAACTGAGAAGGAACTATATGTTGTGGCTCTTGCCAAAGATATGAACATAGTTAGCTATTTGACAGAAGAAATTAGCTTGTTATATAGTAAATTAAATCTAACACATTATCTAGTATAACCTGTTTTTACAGAAAAAAATTTAAAAATGAGAACATGGCAATTCAAAATAATGGTAAAGCTAACACACTGACATACCTTGAATCCCAATAACAAAAAAGCAGAGGCAGAAGACAGTGTAGGTTGAATCATAAGTACAGCCTACAATGAAAGATCCTACTCAAAAATGTGGAGGGGGCCTTTAAGAAATCCAATGCTTTCCATGATAAAAGTCTTGGGAGAGATTAGAGATACAATGCAACATAATAAAGGAAGTTAACAGCAAACCTACAGCCAGCATCAACTTAAATGAAGAGAAACTCAAAGCATTGCCACTAAAATCAGAAAGACAAGGTTGTCCATTCTCTCACTGCTGCTCTGTTCATAACAGCCAGAAATTATAAATAATCTAGATGTCCCGCAACAAAAGAATGGATAAAGAAAATGATATATTTACTCAATGGAATATTACTCAGCCATTATATAATTTTTTAAAAAAAAAGAGGAAGAAATTCTCAGGTAAATGGATGGAACTAGAAAAAAAATTTGAATAAGGTAACCCAGACCCAGACAAATACAATGTATATCCACTTACATGAGGATAGTAGCTGTTGTGTCGGTGATAACCAAGCTACAATCTATAGAACTACAGAGTTAGTTACAGATTAAGGGACTGAGCATAGTGGAGAGGAACAGATGTGTCTCCCTAGGAAAGATATATAGAATAGATAACCAACAGTGAATAAACTCAGTGGCATCTTTGGAGGTTCCTGGTCTCATAATGTCACATCTGAGCTTTTCCCTTTTCTCTGCTCTTTTGACCCTCCAGTTCTCCTTTGCTTCCAGTTTAGTGTTTTCATGAGACTCCTCAGTAAGTAAACAAGGTCTTTGTGTCTATATCCATTTCCTGTGCTCTCTTCCCTCTGTTTATTCGTTTTGTTTTATTTGGCTGTGTTAGTTTTTTGTTTTATCATATTATATTATATTGCCCTAAAAGCTTGTTTGTTTTCTAATGAGAGTCAGAAACAGGGAGTCTGGATGGAAAGGGGAGTGGGAAGAAACTGGGAGTAAAGGGAAGGGCAACTGTACTCTGGAACTACATATGTATAATGTGGGGGGAAGCTATTTTCAATATAAAGAAAAATATCAAAAAGGAGGAGGAAAATGAGAGAACAAAAATATACTCAGTCATATTCACTCACTAAAATGTTATAGAATAGTTAACATAAATAAGTAAAATCTAAAAATGTATCAAAGGGATGTATTTAAATTGTGATATATAGAACAAAATTTGTCTCCACGCTTCTTTTCAAATTATACAAGAATAAGCATAGCATGACACATGAATACTAAAAAAAATTCAAATATAGCAAATATGAAAATGAACACATACACACGTGTATATTATAAAATGGAAAAGACAGGTGAGGGAAGAAAAATAGACAACAAGATAATTACCATTGAAGAAAAAGGAAGAGGAGAGTCTAGCCATTTCTGTTTTATTATTTTAAGCTAAAACAAAACTAGGCTGTATTTAATGAAAAATATTGGAAAACTGAAATATCCATTTATTTCTAAGTAAAGCCAAAGGATCGTTAATAATTTAAAGCTCCTCTTCCATCATAGAGAGCAAAAAGAGCCTTCTGCCAGTGCCACTCCCAAGGACTCCTCACTAGCACTGCGTCATCGCCAAGATAATCTCAGAACAGCGAGCCTAGGTAGGAATGGTTGCATGCAATGACTTAGAAGCATTTTTTAAAATGAACAAATTCAGTTCTGAAAACCAGATCTCCTACAACTGGTAGAAAAACAGGCTGGCAATGACTCACTCCAGCCTACAGGATAGTAAAATGAAAATACATGGTCCTCTCCTGAACACTGCACTTGAAATTGTAATCAAAAATCCAAACCAAAAATTGTTTCTTCAAGAACAAAGAAACAACAGAAGGCAGAAACAAATAATAATTCAGTAAGTACTAATTATTTCATAAGGACAACTTATCACTATTATGTTACATGACAAGTATGCTTAGAAATCATTTTTAAAAAGTTAAATTCCTCAAATTTTAAAAAATCATATTCAAAGAGGCAAAATTCACATACAAAAATCATTTACAATTATCTTTAGAGTTGCCTGTGGTACTATGACTAAGAAAATAATGTATCTCCATGATCAGAGATATGATTTATCCACTCAATGGAAGAATTCACTTACTAAGATAAATTAAATAATTGTTCTCATCAATAAAACTTACAAGGCAAAAAAATATATCATTTGAAACACTAAAACACTAACTATATTAGATTATTACAATCCTTTGGACCATTTTAACCTTTATTTAGTATTTTCAAAACTGGTAAAAATCTAAACTATAAATATTTAAGTCACTAAATGGCCTTCACATTATTGCTCACAGAATAAAATCTCTAATTGATTAATGATCTTAGGGTGTCTATCGCCATCTAGTGAACAATCACTTCAATTACTACACCATACATTGACATTTGATACTTGTCTTCATAGTCTAAATATTTGTGCCCACTCGGGGTTACACAGAAGTCTCACCCAATTTCATTTTTATGCCTCTTCAGGCTCGCATTGGTAATAAAAGCAATTGCAAATGGTAGTGTTACAGACTCACTTCTAGAAGTGTCTATAAATGAAGTTTCTGTATTTCTTCTCTGGAAATGCTCAATTATTTTGAAATAATTTTTATACTGTGAGGTTCGTGCATGAGATTCCTTCAACAGCAACTAATTCCTCTATCATCAAGCAATTAAAAGTATGGAATAGTTGAAGTATGAAGTATTGAAAGATCATACCTGTGAAAAGGCAATATTGATTCCCATCTGACATATTTTTACTTTTATTATAAATCTGTTTTTTAAGAGTACAATCAGTAATTACTTCAGTATTCTAACAGCCATAATACATTTACTTACAGAAATGTTTAGGTCACCAGAGTCAAATCTGTATGATCCCAACAAAACTAAGCAACTAAGTACTCACAAAATCTGCTTAAAAATAAAAAGGGAGCCGGGCGTGGTGGCGCACGCCTTTAATCCCAGCACTCGGGAGGCAGAGGCAGGCAGATTTCTGAGTTCGAGGCCAGCCTGGTCTACAGAGTGAGTTCCAGTACAGCCAGGGCTACACAAACAAATCCTGTCTCGAAAAACCAACCAATCAATCAATAAATAAATAAATAAGAGGGGAGGAAGAATTTATGATCATACCAAAATGCAAAATTTCATGCCTGCCCAAATTGTACCATTTATTCATATCCAAATGAAAAACCTTATAATTTTTTCAAAGACATGTTACCAGGTTCCCTTCTCATTTCTACTTGAACTTGAATTTAAATAGGAAGTTTAGATGCAAAAAACTATTAAGGTCTTCAGGCTACTGTATTATTTTGTCTAAACTGTATTATGAGCAAAGCAACAGTTTAGCAAGTTGCAAAGGTTTTGCAAAATCTCAACTTCATCTTTCCTACCTCTTTAGTAATTAAAAAGTGCTTGAGGCTGGGCAGTGGTGGTGCATGCCTTTAATCCCAGCACTTGGGAGACAGAGGCAGGCAGATCTCTGAGTTTGAGGCCAGCCTGGTCTACAGAGTGAGCTCAAGGACAGCCAGAGCTACACAGAGAAACCCTGTCTCAAAACAAAACAACAACAACAAAATACTTGACAGGTGTATGCTTGCAATTAGAGCACATAAAGAGGCTTGGGTTCAAGGTCAACCTGTGGTATACACTATCTCAAAACACAATGAAAATCGTTAAAAACAAGAGACTCCAAAATATATAGGAAAATGATAGTACCACTAGACTTACCATCTGTCAATGTCAGTAATACTACCACCAAAACATTAGCAATAATTTTTATTTTAGTAAATAACTTCTATAGAGATCTTTGGAGCTTCCAGAATAAAAGTTTCAAAAGGCAGGTATACTATATACTTATTGTTTCTCATTAACTTCACATTAAAGATATAATTCCAAAGCTGTAGAAGGTATTGTATATGGAAAGGAACACATGAAAAAGAAAAGGAGGAAAGCAGAAACTATGAATGCAAATCGCATGATTAATTCTAGATTTGCCTGAAATTCTTTTTAATGAACTAAAAAAGGTTTTATATTTTACTTAAGATATATTATCACTATATCTTATAAAACAAAAACTAAAACTTTAGCTTAGTTCTGTTACATGTTGATCAACAAAAAGTAAAAATTGAGTTTCAATTCCCTATTAAATATCCAGCCAAAAGAAAACACTGCCCTTAAAATATAACGGATTAGGGAAGTAGGAGAGATCATTGGACAAATTTGGGGCTTATCATTATCAACGGTGCCCTTTTAAGCTTGTGGATTTCTAAGCCAATGCAGAAAATGTAACAACAGGGATTTCTCAACAGCAAGAGGCACTCTCCAAGGGAGTAAATTGTCAACTATTGCCTCTCGTAAGAAACTTAAGAGTAACCTTGATCCAATCTCAATAGTCAACCTATATATTATCACCCAGTTGGGGCATAGTGAGTGCATTTCCTAATACAAAAATAAGATGGTATTCTATCAGAACCCACTGGATATATATATAGAAACAAAATTTAAATAATTTTGAGGTAAACTTAGTCTAAGAACCTGAAAACTTCAGCTAGCCCCTAAAATCATCTATATATTTTTCATTAAAAAAAAAAAATAGGGTCCATGCCGTATGTTGAAAAGGATGACTGTCTAGTAATAAGTAGATTATAAAGCAAAACTGCACTTGCAAAAGCCATTCTCTAATGCTGAACCCTAATGCAGTAAAAGACTTATAATCACAAAGACACAGTTCAGTTCAAAATAGCCATTTACTATCCTTTACCTCCTTGAATCTTAGCTTCTTCATTTACAAAACAGAATACTACTACATGCCAAAGGACTCTGGTGTAGTTTTGATATGATAATGCATAAAACAGCTCTTTAACACACCATCTTTATTCAACACACGTAGTACCCTTCTATGTCTTAAGCCACATATCTGAGATAAGGCTGAAAAAGAAAGGTGACTTGAAATATCATGACATTTGTTTCATGTCACAAGTAGATGTATATTGATGAATACAATAGTCACTCTCCACATGTTACGCATTCAAATTGAAATTCACTTTATTTAAAATTACATAAATCTAAAAACCAAGTTCCTCATCTATTCATAGTAACCAAGTATGAAGTATGCCCCAACCACTTGTGGCAAGAAGCTATTGCATATAGATAGTATAGATAAAAATCGCTTCTCTATCTTTAAAAGCTCTGCTGGACAGAGTTGCTAAAGCCAACATTGTCCTGAAAGTACCAAGTGTGGCTTTGCAGGCAACATTAAGACTTTATCCGGACTACTCAAGTCTACAACATAAATGAAGGAGCTTGGCTCCACTTCAATAAAACCTTAGTTATATAACACAGGAACAGGTTAGATTTGGCCTATAAGCCAGCATGCTAAAAATGAGTGCAGACAATCAATATCACCACTTTATGTTTACAATTAAGTAGCATTAAAAGAATTCATTCTTTTAATTCACTAAAAGAAAACAGTATATTAATGTACTTGACTGAATTCAATATTTAATATAACCATACTTTTACAGATTATAAAAATAAAAACCTCTACACAAAGCATTAAAGTAGATGAAATAAAAATGTTCATAAAGTGCTAGTATTTAATGGTAATTGGTCTATCATCCTCAAGTATGTAAATATATAGCTCTAGCCATGACATGGCCCTAGAATTGTGAACTCATATGCCCAAAAACCTGTTGAAATTGCACAGAAATCTATTACCCACAAAGACAACACATAGAAGCTGTAACTCTTGATCCCTGTTTTCTCCCTTAGTAAAAATAGAAGGTTCCATTAGCTATTCTCCTAATTTCTACCTTTCTCTCATATTACACATTAAAGTATCAGTTAAATACATAAAAATTAGCTCCATCATGTGAGCATAACTAATCCAATCTAAGCCTAAGCTAGTCTCCAGACAGTTAAGGTCAGCACCACCTTAATTATCTGAAGAACATTTACTTCTAACATCATCCTAGGCATTTTTTTAAAAGATTTATTTATTTATTTGTTTATTTATTTAGTGTTTATGAGTGCACTGTAGTTGTTTTGTCTTCAGACACACCAGAAGAGGACATCAGATCATATTGTAGATGGTGTGAGCCACTGTGTGGTTGCTGGGAATTGAGCTCAGAACTTCCAGAAGGACAGTCAGTGCTCTTAACCACTGAACCATCTCTCCAGCCCCATCCTAGGCATTTTTATACTTATTCAGTATGTTCTCATCACTCGGGTCCTCTCTCACCTCCCTTCCCCCACCAGTCTGTGTCAAATATAAGCTTTACATAATACTTCACATTCAATCTTTATTGCTTACAGCAAGCCTGGCATATAGACATTCAAAAACTGTACATGTGTGTGTGCACACAGGGAGGGGTGAAGGGGGAGGAGGCAGGACTGACAAGTGAATGCTTATTCAAATGCCTATTTGTCTCAAACTTACTCTAAAAAAGAAATATTTGAAACTATAAAAACTAGGTTAAAAAAAACTTAGCTCTCGCATACTGTAGCATATATTTACAGATGACAATTTTATTTTGCAAATTTACCTCCCTTCCTTTGTATGTCACCAAGGCAGCCAGTGGTTTAGCATAAAATCTGCTGTACGAAAATCCCAGGCAACCATACATACTGTTTGCTGTGAGCTTCAAAGCCTTCTGCCGGATATCATACTGCAGGTCAACAAAGACAAAAGATATACAATACCTGTAGATGCTTAAACATTACATTAGATATCCTTTTAGATCACAATGAAAAGAAACTCTCAATATTGTGTGGTGGCGGGGACACTTACTACTCAATCTGTTGCCTTAACCTCCTAGAAACAAGTAGACAGATCCCTAATTTCCCAAGATCTTACTAAGATCTTACAGCTAAAGAATCCTTCCATTCTGAAGCAGTCTAGCACTTCGGAATGGATATTATCCAAAATAAAATAAGCACATACACTTGCCCACACTGTTCTATTCATCCTACTCCTCAATAATCAAGTGTTAGGAGCTGAAACTGTCTCCTAACACCTTGCAGAGGAAAGACTTACCTGAAGAACAAGGTCTGGATTTAAATCTTGCTGTTTCATTAACTGTTTGACTTGTTTTCTCCGCTCTACCAGTTTCCGAATCTCTCTGGGCAAAATGCCCATCTCTAAGTTTGAATCTGGCAACTCAGGGATCTGTTCTTGTTCCTCATCCTGAAAAACATACAATAGAAACATCAAATAAATTATGAATCTTTCCTGTCTGAGAAAATCAATAATACATGAGCAGTTTTAAAAGGTCCTGATCTAAGTGTGATGGTACCAACCTATAGCCCCAGTACTAGGGAGGCTGAGGCAGACAGATCAGCCTGGGCCACATAACATGTCCCAGATCACTATGGGTTACAGAGAAGTCACTGCCTCAAAAACCAAAACAACAACAGAAACCACAAAGAACCCAAACAAGAAAAAGATCTGTGTGGTCATAAACCACCCACAATTCTATCAGCTTGCGTCACTATCACTATTGCTCTCACTTGCTACTTACACATTTAAATTTAATGTAAAAGAATGGATTTCACAAACGTGGAGCAACATGTCTGGGGAAATTATTTTTAAAATACAAATGCTAAGATAAACTTCTAATACTAAAAAATAAAAATAACCAGCAGCTAAATTCTTGTTTTATAGCATTTGTACAACCAAACAAAATGCTACAGAATGTTTCACAACTACTGTAAATGCTGTTAAAATATAGAAGTTCTATAGGTCATGACATTTCTAAAACTTAATGTACATAATGCACGCGCACGCGTACAGACACACACACACACATATTCCTTAGCATTTATTGAGTACCTTTTACCTATAAATTGCTTTGCAATCACCAGAAGAATAGCAACATTTTAGAAAGGCAATCAGCAGTCATCTTATATTAAAATTTATAGCAGGAAAAAGCAGGGAAAGCATTAGGCCTTTTTTTCTCAAGCATCCATTAATTCTATTAACAGGCTGCAAAGAACAGCCAGGCATAGTTACCCTTTGAAAGATTCAAAATTAAAAATAAACCTTTTGGCTTAAAGCATGTCAAGTCAATGCCATTTGATAACCCAACCTTTACAATGTACCTGATTTTATAAAGATCAATATCATAAAATGAACACCCTTATAGGGAACTATTGTTTTCCAATATAGAACATGATGATAGTGAACCTACTATAGAGAACTTCCACTGTATTTACAGCAACTAGAGAAGTCACATAAAAAGTAAACTGAACTCTTGCCTTCTTGTTCTCGCTCTGTCCTCTCCTCCAGCTCCTTTCTCTCCCTATTCCCCTCCCCCCCCATCTCTTTCCACATACTCATAGCTGGCCTCTACTCCTCTGCGTGTGCTCTCTCTCTCTGTCTCTCTGTCTCCGTGTCTCTCTCTCTGTCTTTCTCTGTTCAGCTCAGCTCCCCTCCCCATGCCTGAATAAAGTGTATTTTATAGAAAGAAAGAAAGAAAGAAAGAAAGAAAGAAAGGAAGGAAGGAAGGAAGGAAGGAAGGAAGGAAGGAAGGAAGAAAGAAAGAAAGAAAGAAAGAAAGAAAGAAAGAAAGAAAGAAAGAAAGAAAGAAAGAGAGAGAGAAAGAATTGATTCTTAGGCCAGGACATTTAGAATTCATCTGAAGCCCTAACAGCACTTCCAGGGTGACACTAACTGCTCCCTCCCTTTGAAATAATACAGAATCCACAAATTGCCTCATGTATAGTATTTAAGATGACCTCTTGGGTCTTTCCACTCTATTATATACGTATAACCCAAAATAAAAATTTCAGCCGGGCCTGGTGGTGCACGCCTTTAATCCCAGCACTTGGGAGGCAGAGGAAGGTGGATTTCTGAGTTCAAGGCCAGCCTGGTCTACAGAGTGAGTTCAAGGACAGCCAGGGCTACACAGAGAAACCCTGTCTCAAAAAAAACAAAACAAAAAATAAATAAATAAAATAAAATAAAATTCAAATAGGCAAAACACTGGTGGGCATCAGTTGTGGAAGAACAATGATAACTGTAATTGTGGTTTAAAAATAGCAGGACAGAGCCAAAGAATATTTATCAATAGCAGCTGATACTTTTAGGGGTTGTTTGTCTAATAATTTCTTTTTAAAATTATCTTCTAGTCCCTTAGATAGGTCTACTCTTAGCAAACAGGTTTATAGTAAGTGAAACCATCCTTGTGAACAGAAGTAATGGGACGAGAGGAGATGACAAACTCAGTCAAGTCTACTCTCTTCTGGGAATATGAAATTGGACCTGAAAATAACAATGCAGACATGCTCAAAGTAAAGGGTAGATAAATTCAGAACCTGGAGGGAAGTGGGGTCTCAGAGGGAAGCGGGAAGACGGAAGAAGAGGACAGGGGGGTAAAACAAATAAAATGTCATGAGTAATAACCGTGTCCTATACTGAGTCAGAATCTCTTAACAGTACAGAAGAAGCTACAAGCACAGATGAAACAGTATGCTAAGTGAAACAAGCCACACATGTGCAAAATTCACATACTGTATGATTCCAATTACACAGGCTGTCCAGAGCAGGCAACTGTATACAGTCAGAAAGATTGGTGGCTTTTGGTGAGAAAACCAAGCTCCAATAGACAGTTCCAAACTCAAGGTCACACGTGGTCTTGATTAAGCTCAATAGATTGCAAAACAAAAAGGCATCAACGTGGAAAGGAGGTTTGTAGGGAGAAAGGAGATAAGAGAGGGTGAGGATGAAAGTTAACAACCCATCATATACTGCCAAATAACAAATAAAAGCCTTTAGTTTAAAAAGAGGATTAATGGCTAAGTAGAGCTAGGACCATAAAGGAACTTGATAGAGGTGACAGCTAAACATTTTAGTTTTATGTTTCTTTGCTTTTGTAAAATAATCAAGCTGAATGAAGTAATGGTTTACAAACTATGAAGACACTAAAAATGACACACTATAACTAGTGTGTATAGTAAGTGATCTATACCTCTACTACTATACCTCTACTACAGTCTAAGTTTCTTTTTTATCAGCTCTCCTTTTGGATGACTAAAAAAGTACATAATTAGGGCTGGAGAGATAGTTCAATGGATAAAAATGCTTATTGAACAAGCATGACAACCTGAGTTTGTTTGTATCACCAGAACCTTGGAAAAGAGCAAGAACAGGGCCAGCAAAATGATTCTGCAGGTAAAAGTTTTTTGGGGGAGAGGAGTTGAGACAGGGATGTTCTGGGTATTCCTGGCTGTTCTGGAACTCGCTCAGCAGCAGACCAGCCTGGTCTTAGAAATCTGCCTGCCTGTGCCTCCCAATTGCTAAGATGAAAGGTTTGTGCCACCAGCACTGGGCTAAAAGTTCTTGATGTAGAAGCCTTACAGCCCGAGTTTGATCACCAGAACACAATGAAAAGAGGGGTAACTCATGAAAGTTGTTCTCTAACCTCCACAAGCACATTTACATTGGCACACAAACAAAAAGACTGAATATTCTGTAAAGGCAACATGATGCTACACACCTACTGCCCCAGTTGGGAGATGAGAGACTAAGGCAGATCACAGGAGCTCACCAGCCAGCTGCTCCAGCAAAAAATGACAAGCTCCAGGTTCAGTGAGAGACCCTGTCTCAAAACTTAACGATATAGGGAAGATAACTGAGGTCAGCCTCTACAAATACACATACACATACACAGACGTACATACAAACATCCAGTAAGAGGAAAGAGGAAAAACTGGTACCGACCCGTTGGCTCTTTTCCTTCTTTAAGGAATACTTCTAACACTGACTTCAAGAGCCCCTAGTTGAATACAAACCTCTGTAGCTTTCTGCACCTCTGAAACAACTCTTTGCACTGTTGTAAAACAAATGTTAAATTCCTGAATGATGGAAGGATATAAACTGTTGAAATCCAGGAGCAAAATGAACTTGTCATAAAAACCTGAAACAAAAAAGCCACATAATGTCAAAAAAGTCTAAAGTGACATCCAAATATCTTATTAAAAGTATCATACATAGAAAACATATACCATCCCATGCTGTAAAGCAGGAAAAGTGAGAAGTCAACTAGAAATCATACAATGACTTCAATTACACTAAAAACAAAAATCACAAAAGAAAGGGTAAAAAAGACTGTCTGTCTTGGGAACTAGTGACAACCAGCCTGTTCCCCAGCAGTTCCAAAGCACCCATTATTATGTGCAAGCACCTTCCATTGTCAATTGTTATAAATATATATCATGTTCATGTCCTAAACTACAGTTAAGCATTCTTTCCCACTACTCTCTCACCTCAACACAAATAAAAACTCAGTGAGTGGTTAGATGGGTGGGTGCGTGGGTGGGTGTGTATTTTCATTCATTCATATTTTTACAACCTCACCTTCAAGGAATAAAACAGCCCATTTACCTACACCAAAACTGCTTAAGTTCAGCCAAGAAAAAAATATATGAATGTCAGTAGATGTACAATCCACCCTCTCTTCTCAAAAAGGGTGAACAGAAAGCTATTATATTTCTCTAGGACATTCATAAAAAACATTATCTTCACCTCAAGAAGAATCTGCCAATATAAATGTCCACTGACACAGTACTAACTGCAAACATGCATTGGTAGCTTACTTCTCATCTCTATACCACACGATTCAACTCATTCCTTCTGCTTCTCTGGTAGATACTATCGTGTCCTTTTCATAGAAAAGGCAGCTAAGGTTAAAAGACATTAAATAGGCAACACCCAAACAATATCTAAGACCAAAAATATCACTCCTCATTGCAACTAATAAAATTGCTTTTCTTTAAAAATGTCTTCTCCTGTGTTACTTGATAAAGTTCACATAAATGTGCATAGACATAACTATACTATTGAGCTATACACACTTGGAAACTAAGATGGTATGAAAAACAAAGATGAAACTCTAAATATCACAAATCATCTTTCCCTTCTGGATAACAAAGTAAAGGTGCTCTCCTGCTAAATTTTAATTCAATGGTTATTTTGTTTCTTTTAACACTGCTTTCCAAATGACCCAGCCCTGGAATGTATGGGGCAAATACTGAGGTCACTCTCACATAAAGAAGGAAAAATAGGTACTTCTACTATAAGACAAACAGCCACCTATATATTGATTGCAGCAGGGACTAAAACCAAATTTGAGCTACTCCATACTTTTCTATAAGCTAAGAGTTTTCTAAATAGCTAGAAAAAGTAATATATATGTCTATATATAGTCATATATTGAAATATAAGAAATTTAAATTTCAAGGTATATAAGTAAATCTGTATTGACAAACAGCAAAGAATTCATATCGTATTCATGTTTCACATGCATAAAAGATAAAAATAAAGTCATTAAGAGAGTAGTTTGCTTACCTCCAAGATAAAACTAAGATCTAGTTTAAGTCCAGCTCTATATAAAGTTATTTCTTAAAACAGTGGATCTCGCCGGGCGTGGTGGCGCACGCCTTTAATCCCAGCACTCGGGAGGCAGAGGCAGGCGGATTTCTGAGTTCAAGGCCAGCCTGGTCTACAAAGTGAGTTCCAGGACAGTCAGGGCTATACAGAGAAACCCTGTCTCAAAAAACCAAAAAAAAAAAAAAAAGAAAGAAACAAAAAAAACAAACAAAACAGGGATATCAATCCATGAGTTGAAACCCCTTTGGAGGTCAAATGACCCCTTTTCAAGGGGTCCTTAAAACCATTGGAAAACACAGATATCTACATCATGATTCATAACAGTGGCAAAATTACAGTTATAAAGTAGCAACAAAAATCGTATGGCTGGAGGTCACCACATGAGTAACTGTATTAAAGAGTCACAACATTAGAAAGGTTGAGAACCACTGTCAATACCAGGGGCAAACCAATCTGCTACAAAGTCTTACCAACTTTGGGGTCCAAAACCAAGCCTCCAGCATAAGCTGCTTTCTTACGCCCTTTCTTGTATTTATTGGTGTCCCCATCAATTTCCTCATCTTCATCTCCCTATTTCAAGCAGAAAGAGAGCATCACCAGCTAGCAACTAGTTAATGAATTACAATACTGGGTTACAAGAATATTTACTTTTACTTTAGCAGTCCTACCTACAGGGAAAGACTATTATTATTATCACAATGTGTTCATGGATCCAAATGGATACCAAGCATGGTAGTTTCTTAAGTAAATAACTGTTTTCCTGAGTTCTATATTTAAAGGTCTCTAAAATCCTAGAAATTTCGTTTGAGTGTTAAAGATATAGGTTAGCCTAGTGCTTACAAAACCAACCCTGGCTTCCATTACCATTACCACATAAAACCAGGTGTGATGACACATACCTGTAATCCAGTACTTGAAAGGTAGAGCCAGGAGGATTATAAATTCAAGGGCATCCTCAGCTATATAAGAAGTTAGAGGATACCCTAAGCTATATTAGATTGTGTCTTTAAAAGAAAAAAAAAAGGGAGGAAAGAAAGGAAAATTTCATTTTGAAATCAATAGGTATTAAAATTTTTCGTATTACATAGAATTTGGAATTATAAAGGAGTTTTATTAAATTCACTACTCTAATATTCATGATATAAAAGCAATCCTCTTGTCTCAACCTCCCAAGTAGCTGGGACTCAGTAAGTATCCTCATGCATGGTTTGTCATTATTAGTATGGATTCATTAAAATAGTAAGCCCACAAAATGAAAAATCCATTTCCAAGAAGTTTACTAACAGCCAACATTCAATACCGCTGCAGAAGTTCAACAGATCTAAATTAAAGTTTATTGTAGTAATAATGTCAATAATGTGCATAAAACAAACTATAAGAAATCAAGTCACACTTTAACATTCAATCCAAATTCTTAATTAACTATCAGTGCTGATAAAATGGAAAATAGGAAAAAAAAAACTTTTAGTTTCAAAGTCAGAGAAGCTACTCCAGAAACCTGATTGGTGTGGTCATACCCATACTAGTAACAGGTTGTATGCCCCAATATGAAATCTAAAATCTGAAACTTTTTAAGCATCGAGTCTACAAGCAAAATTTAGCACATGTGACCACATGTGACAGTTGGTTAAAATATTATTAAGATTACCTTCAGGTAATATACACATAGATAAAAATATATGTACATATGTGAAATATAAGTGAATATAGTGTTTGGATACGCATCCTCACCCCAAGATTTCCCACTACATATATACAAATCTTTCAAAATAAAATAAGTAAATTTGAAGCACTTTCAATTGCAAACATTATGTATTAGGGATCTTCAACATACATACATATGCATAAACATATAGTACACAATAAACATAAAAAAAGCTCAAAGGTTAAAACTACAAAAGGTTGAATTAACATTTACCTTTGGGTAAATCTGAGTGGAGGCAAATATTTTCCATATACAGTAATTCATCAAAGAAGTCTATTGAAGTCCTCAAAGACATTTCACAAATAATATTGACATTACAGAGAAAGTAGAGAAGAAAAAACCATACAGACACAATGCAGCATACTTGAGAGTGATCATAGTTTAGGGGGGATTAATTATTTCAGAAGCATATGTTAAAGCAATATTTTTAAAGGCTATCTAGGTAATAAAACAAAAGGAAAAGAAAAGGCAAAGTACTATATGATTTTGGACCCACCAGTTTTTGCTGAGGTTTTCTGAAAATCTGCTTGTCAGGCACAATATAGTTGTTTTCATAAAATGCATGAAGCAACAAAAACTCATTACGCTCAGATCGTCCACCCAGCAGGGTCCTAGACTATTAAACAGAATTTTTAAAACTTTGAACTCAAAACAACCACAACAAAAGCAGCTTTGAGTCAGTTAATTTAACCATGGCACCTCCTTCAGCAACTCACAGTAACCAAGGTTGCTTTTACTAAATTATTTCTAACTTTCTCTTTAAGCATTTAGGGGGTAAAGGGAGTTTTAAATACTGACAAGTGTGATTATTTCCTTAGTCCAAAATATATCACTCCACCAGAAACATCCAGATGTTAGAGATAAAATCCTTATGTTCACCCAAATCTCCACATACTGCACCTGGCATTCCTCCCTTTCTCCCAACAAGTTTTCCTTATACAAAAGAAGCCCAGCTTTCAGAATCCCAATTCCTCATTTTATAAGCATGCATTTAGACTCATTATCATATAACAACTACCCCAAGCAAACACTGAATCTAACAGGAAATGCTTTTTCCCCATTTCTAAGTTAAATTTACCATAATGTTCCCAGCGATGTTAGTGATCTGCAATGCTAATGGAAGAACATTTAGCTCACACATGATCTGCAAAATGAATCTGGCATCTTTCCAGATGTGTTCCAACAGGTACAACAGATAAGAAGATTCACTGTACAGAAAAGTAAGAATGAAACAGAATCAAGTAGTTAAAAGAAACAATGATTATAATCAGAACTTAAAATATTACAAGGAATTTTTTGGTGTAATTTCAGAGCAATGGAACCTTGGCTTTGGAAACTATTTAAAATAAGGTCACTATATAATTAGAAATGCATTGATACAATCAGTCCTAGTACCCTTCTCATATATATATATATATATATATATATACCATGAAATTATGTGTTAACTATAGTCAAAGATTGATCTAGTGTTAATTGTAACCTAAAACTATCTAAATTATTTTATTCATTCAATCAAGTAATTATATATTACATGTCTACTGTATCTGAAGCACTCACTGGCTGTAACCAAAGACACAAATTCCAATCTTTGTGAGGGAGACAGAGTATAAAAAAAGAAAAATAAATAGGTAATATTTATACAATGGTAAGTATTGAATGCAAACAAAGGGGCAGGAAACAAAGAAAATATAAACTATCAGGAGGAGAAACTGAGTTTTTACTTAGAGAGCAAGTTTAATGTCACTGAAAATAAAGACCAAGAAGTGACAGAGCAGGCTTATAGATGGGTATTTTAGGGAAGAGCATTACAAATAAAAGCACAAAGACTCTGAGTGAGGTACCAATCTAGTTTTTGCAGAAACACAATGGAAGTTAATATGGCTAGATCACAGAATAATGGAGACAGCAGTAGAATAGCAGAAAATCAACAGCACAAAGACACAGTGTATACAACCTAGTAAGCTAATATATGGACTTTACTCTGAATAAAACAGTATCTATCACTACCGAGAAATTCTGAACAGAATTAATTTTAGCAAGATTACTCCGGCCCTAAATTATAGAGACCTGAAGAAGGCAACAAAATTAGTACATAAACCCACTGTTACAGGTTGACATAATTTGTCTCTCCTAAAACTGAGTAGGGTTTAATTCCCACTATTAAGTACTATGGGGCATATGGAGATTGAACCTCAGACCTTGCTTGCTGTTATTAGAACCAACAGCTAATACTATAAGGCTAAAAACAAAAATACAAAGGTATTTAAAGATGAAGCCTTTGAGACTGCATGGCTGAAAACTGGTGTCTTTGTAAAAGAGGTTAGTAGATATAGACATGCACTTTTCAGACTTAACGATAGAGGTACAACGATATAACTCTTAACAGAGGAGATCCATCAATCTTGGACCTCCAGAATCATACACCAAAACAAATCTCTTTCCTTTTTATCTTATCCAATATGTGGCATTGTGCTGTTGCCAACAGAAAATGGACTAAGATACATCAGGGAAGAGTATGGTGGCTTGGACTAGGGTATGCTCAGTGAAGGTTAATGAAGTGCTGCTAGGAGCTTTATTAAAAAGACAGAGCTGGCTGGGCAGTGGTTGGCACATGCCTTTAATCCCAGCACTTGGGAGGCAGAGGCAGGCAGATTACTGAGTAGGCCAGCCTGATCTACAGAGTGAGTTCCAGAACAGCCAGGGCTACACAGAGAAACCCTGTCTCAAAAAAAAAAAAAAAAAAAAAAAAAAAAAAAAAAAAAAAAAAAAAAAAAAAAAAAAAAAAAAAAAAAAAAAAAAAAAGATAGAGCTGGAAAAAGTCCCTTGATGAATCTATCGTGTGGGGTGTCACACAGAAGAATCAAGGATGTCTAAGAAGTATGACTTTGAAGGCTTCAAATAGTACTAAACATCCATAACTGTCATTGATACAGCTATGAAAGCCTACAGGAAAAAACTACAAGAAAAAACAGTACTTCAGTTTTTTAATACTTCAGTTTTTTAACAATCTGGAGGTTCATATTAAATATAGGGAAAATCTAAAATTCGACCTAAGGTTTAAAGCAAAGATACACAGGCAGGTGGCATTAGCCCCAACATGGAATTTATACTACAGATAACCTAGAGAGGAAATATAATTAAAAGAGAAATAGCTGAAGGGCTCAGGAGAAATGGGTTTTAGAAGAGACTCAACAGGAAAAAGAAACCTGTTTTAAAAATAAGTAATCAGTGCTATGGAAATGGCTCAGTGGTAAGAGCACTGCTGCTCTTCCAGAGGACACAGGTTCAATTCCCAGCACCACAAGGCAGCTCACAACTATCTGTAACTCCTGTTCCAGGGGATCCAACACCCTCAGACAGACATATATGCAGTCAAAACACCAATGTACATAAAATAAATAATTTTTAAGAACGTAATCATAGCTAGATATAGTGACACACATCTCTAGTCAAAGCACTCAAGAAGCAGAAGCAGGCAGATCTCTGAGAGTTCAAGATCTACATAGAAAGTTTCAGGATAGATAGAGCTGTAAGTACAGTAAAACCATGTCTCAAATTAAAAAAAAAAAAAACATGGACTTGGTGGTTCAGATCTTCAGATCTGTAATCCAATCACTCAGGATTCAAGTATAAAAGTAAAGGATGTGGTGTAATTGGTATAAAGGCTAACTGTCTGCTCCACACCACCAGTAACTGGCTGGCTAGTGTACCTCTAGCCTAAGGATAGTAGGGACAGTGGCACGCTATTGCTCACTTCAAGAAAAATGAATTCTGAAGAATCCAGTATCATACCTATACATATTTCGTATATTTTCTGTTGGAATTACAATCCTCTCAGTTTTCAGAATCTGCTGAACAAGTTCAGACAAATGGTAGCTTTTACAATGAATCAATTCTTTTGCTGAAATTTCCACATCACATATCATTCGGCCACAGGTAGCATTTCTTTCACCAAATCCACTCCGGCTCTACAAGTCGGGAACAAAAACCAAATCCCATGAACCAACAAGTACTGAGAACAATTTGTTCTAACCTGTTTTGTAACTGTTCCCAAAATTACAATACTGAAATTCTCCTTCTATTCATAAGCTATGCACTTCTGAACACCTACTATATATCTGATGCTGTTCTAGGCACTCTGTTTATCACAGTGAAGAAAACATGTGATGGCTTTCTATGTCCTACAAAGAAAATTGGCAGTGAACAGGAAGTTAATATTTACCCTGCCTTTCCTGTAAACTGTTACTGCATAACCAAATACTGCTGGGTAATAGAGGAAAGGTAATTTTACAGACAATTATAACCAAAAACTAATAAACATGGACAGAAGTAAAAAAAGCATTTTATAGCTTCTAATGAAGTAACTAACTGAGGCAAAAATGACTAATATATGAAACTGTTATGTCAGCAACTTGCCTCTACAGATGATTCTACCCCTTCTTCTATAGTGTTATTTTAACTTTGGCATTGAATGTCAATCTTGAATCCAGCATTTTATTTATAAAAGCCACAGGTACTTTTCAAAAATCGGCATTTAAATCTAAGAACAAAATCTAGTACTAAAAGATAGTCCATGTTAGATGCATATTACCTTTACTTTGGCATTCCTAAAGAACTAGACCTTGGGCAGGTTTGGTAGGTTCTGAAATCACTGATGATTATTATTCAGGTTGAAAATATAGTGGAAGGGAGCTAAGTATTTTCTGTGGGAGCCATCTCTCATAGCAACTTTTATTTGGTTTTTAGACATTCTCTGCGGGATTATGTGACTTGAGATCATTTAACTAGAAAAGGAAAGAACTGAGATTTGGGTCAGAACCCAAGGACTACCTATTTTAAAGTCCATGTTCCCTTCTTTCTCTGTTCTCTCTCCCTCTTAACTCTCTCTTTAGTTGTTTTATGTATATTTGTTGATTTTGAGTTTTATTGTTTGTTTGTTTGTTCGAGAGCTTCCTGGTGTTACTTTTCATTTTTCCTCTACATAGAATATGGTGTATTAAACAACAAATGCCTATTCAAAAAACAGTTAGCTACTCCATATTTAAAGGCCAACAAAAAGAAGTGAAACTTTGAGATCATTACCCCAAGTTTTGGCATGTTGGATCTCCTCAGCCGACCTATCTTGGACCAGTAAGGAACCTTGCACTCATTAATTCTTTGCAGCAGCACTTCCAGTTCAAAACCACAAATATTATGACCCTAGTCAGAAAAAGAGGCAGCTAATCACATAATGAACACAAATTAGAGGATTTGTCTTCAAACGCACAGAATTCCGTTGCCCTTTCTTTCTCTGGTCTCTAATTGAAGACATCAAGAGCTTCCCTCCGATTGGAGTCCCCTCTTCTTCAGGAATGTATTCAGCAGCAGCATTCATTAGTCTTGACATTAACTAGGCAGCTAAGGAGATTGCTGGAATAAACTTTATTTTATACTAATTGATGCAAAGTTTATATGGTATCTTTACTGCTTGAGTCTTATAATGTTGGAAGAAAATGCAAATTTTAATGTCCCATACCATTTACATCATCAATAAAAGCATCCTTAAAAACAGAAAACCTGTGGTATATAAGTTTACATAGGACTGCTTAGGAATTCTATCCAGTTTCTTTAAAAACTGAGCATGATCATTAGTGAGTTGGACCTTTAATCAATATGCTTCAAAACATAAACACTAGTGAATGGTTTGATAAAGTTAAAAAAGGAAACAAAACTATAAAAATTACTTGACACAACCTGAATTTTCATTTTTATAATTTCTAATTAATATCTTCTGAATAATATTTCTCACATAGCTAGGTTTAATAAGAAAAGAGATGGTTTCAAATAATTCAGTTGAATATGTAGATTAATTTTGATTAAAAATATATATACCACCATGTAGAGTAAACAAAATCTTAGAAAGTAGAATTAGTAGCCAGGGTCTGGAGAAATGGGGAAATAATGATCTAGAGGAGCAGTTCTCAACCTTTCCAATGCTACAATGCTCTACTATATAGTTCCTCATGTTGTAGTGGGACCCAACCAGAAAATTATTTTCACTGCTACTTCATAACTGTAATATGCCTACTGTAATGAATCATAATGTAAATATTTTGGAGACAGAAGCTTACCAAAGGGGTCGCGACCTACACAGGTTGAAAACCACTGGTCTAGAGTTTTAATTTTAAAATATGAAGAGCTGCAGAGACAGCAACATGGTAGTAATAGAGGTGATAACAACAGTATGTTATAAATGCATATAGTACCAATGAACCTACATCTAAGAGTGGTCAAGATAACTAATTTTAGGTTTTAAAAGCTTAGCACTATATGAATGAATATATATATATATATATATATATATATATATATAAACATACATATACATATCTATATATTTATGGCAGTTTTTCTAATAATAAAAGACCAGAAGGGCATAAGAGAAACTTATTTCCCAATTATCATGGCTGGGGTCTCACACAGGGTCCTATCTTACATCTGGGTTTGTCATAGACTTGTCCCTAATTCCCTGGACTATCCCACGCTCTGCAACATCTACTTGGGATTCAAAAACTGTTTTGAGAGGGTGAATGTGAATAAAGGACTACTGAATTTTCTTGGTACTTTAAAGACAAATCCTGAAATACCATAGGGTATACAGACTTCAGCGACAATCCATACACAGGCTCTTCGGACATTAGCTACACCACTACCAGATAAGGTATCCAATAGGAACAATGAGGCTTATGACACAGTTAACATTTCCTTCTCTCTTTTTTCTCTCCGTACTGATGATAGAACCTAGGACCTAGGCCTCCCACATGGTAAGCAAGCACTCTACTATGAAGCAACATCCCCAGTCCCTCCATTTTTTCTCAAATGTCTACTTATCTCTAATTTGACAGCACAAGGCTTTGATGTAACCAAATTGCTAATATTGCTTTTGAAATATAGGCACTGCCTTCTGCTGAAAAAAGCAAAAAGAATATAATTTGATTGATCCATTAACCCAGACAAAAGAGGAGGAATTCTGATCAAGGAGCCACTAAACAAAGGAAGGTCAGAGGATACACAAAGGGAAAATGCTCCTTTACTACAAGGAAAAGGCGCAAACCAACAGGAAATTACTAGCTTCACCAGCAAACTGTCAAGAGAGAAAAAAATCCCTACCCAGGAGCTCTCAAAGATCATTGAGATTCACTGAGCTCCTAAAATTAAAATATTTACTTTGTATTTGTAATTTGATCCAAGTCAAGCAAACCAATTAGAATTCTGAAGATACTGGTAATTTATACATATTCACTTATTAATGTGCCACAAGATACTAGCAATTTATACACACCCACTTACTAATGTGCTATTTTCTAAATGTAGGTAACTGAGTTATCCTGAGCTGATTACTAATTCAAAGGCTGCTTTTACACCAGGAAAAAACTATCCTGCATGGGCTACAATTTTCCTTCCTATCTAAAGAAATGTCACCAAGCCACAGAGTCATTTCATTCTAAAACCATTCTTTGATACTCAAGAGTAGATAACTGATAAAAAGTAAATGATTAACAAAGTCACACCAAAAAGAATGAGAAAAATCAAATACTTTCCCCATGACATAATCCAACATCTACTCACCACAAGAATATCAGGGTCAATTTTGTGAACTTTTGCAAGAAAAAATCCTATCAAGGTTCTTTCTGTTGCAGCGACCTCAATCTTAATATTCTGTTAAGATTTAAAAAAAAAAATACAAGCGTCAGTATTTTAAAATAATAGATGCCTTCCCTTCTTGCCCAACCAGAGTAAGATTTCTTAGGAGTACTTGTAACCATTCACTTCAAAACCAGGCATAGTAATAAAATTTATAACTCCAGGTTTTGCATAATAATAACTGTACAAAATCTCTAAGAACCTCATTCTAGTAATATACATGTAAATCAAGCAAAAATCAAAGTGCTAATCAACATCTAGAGCAGAAATGTCCTTCCACATAGACATGTTTGTACACTGGACACATTTGAAACCATATAAATCAGAGTACATTTCAAAAACATGAGTTACTTTACTATATAATACCTGGAAGAATTTGTTGTTTATGTATTTACCAAAGAAATCCCAAGGATTCTATAAACTAATCTCAAATAACCATATGAGAACCAATAAATAAAAAACTAAATATAAACAGGTATGGAAGAATTGCAAATTCTTAAATACAAATAAAGCCTATCCTCACACACAAGACTTCTACTTGGATTAATGAGTATCTATCAGGTACTCAAAACTGTTAATATCAAACCACTCTGAAAACAAAAGTTGATGGTATGTATGTTTCCTATAACAAACTTAAGGTTTAAGTTTGGCCGGGCATGGTGGTGCACGCCTTTAATCTCAGCAACTCGGGAGGCAGAGGCAGACGGATTTCTGAGTTCGAGGCCAGCCTGGTCTACAAAGTGAGTTCCAGGACAGCCAGAGCTATACAGAGAAACCCTGTCTCGAAAAACAAAAAAACAAAACAAAACAAAAAAAAATGTCAGTTTGACATTAAGGGAATTTTCCTAGGTCATTTTATTTGAATAAATAATTCAAAACAGGTCACACATGACAGTAAAACAATAGTAGCCCCTATCTATAAGAAGCCAAATGAAGTAATATTAAGTGAAACCTAACAAACTGCACCATTTAATTTTGTCAAGTGAAGCTATTAACGAAATAAACCTACAATTGTTTCAACATTATCATTTTAAAAAGTGAACAATATGCTATTCAAAAACTACATTCTTTAGAGCAAATACATTTAATTTTTATGAAGAACTGAGTTCATTATACTGCTTCTCCTGCTATTTTGTTAAAGGATTATGATACCAACTTCACAGAACTTATTTGGAGTTTTAAAAAAAATTATTGAGGCATTTAGGTCAGCAAATATCAACACTATCATTACATGGCCCTTTAACACCCACAGTATTCCTAATTCTATATGATTTCCCTCAAGTTGAGGAAAAGCTCTACCCAATATGGTCCCAAAATACATGATCACTTTGGAAAAGCTTCCATATAAGCTAATTGAAGGGAAATTTGAATGTATCCATGTCATAATTCCATTATCTTCAGAAACTAACTTAAGAATTATTACAGGTCTGGTCTTATATTCCCAATGCATTTTATCAATTTAATGTACCAAGAATATATTTTATTAAATTACAGAATAGATTGTTTCTACTAGTCCATTCCATTCTCCTATTCTCTTTCCAAACAGATATTCAATATTTAAAGGGAATGAGTATTTACCTTTTTCTTAATGACTTCTTTGAAATCACATGGGAAAATACAGTCCCTTGGTTTAGACACAACTATAGGAAGAAAAAAAATGAGATTCTATCACTCATCTTAGTCCAACTGCAGAGTCTACATGCTTCTAAATAGAAACTGCTTTAAATATAAGTTTCTTGTGAGCCCTAAAATGTTAAGAAGGCCAAGATCTTCAATCAGCCATGTTGCTGGATCTCAAAACAACAGTCAAGCAAAGATCCTTATACCCCTATAACTGTACAAAATGCTTTAATCAAAAACTTGCTTTCCAAGTTAGAATGAAGGATTATTATAATTTTTCCCAAAGAAAATCCAATTACACCAAAGCTTCAACCACAACACAACAGAAGAAATTAGTTCAACCTTCTCAAAGCTAAGCTGTACAGTGGACCAAGGCTTCCCCTTACTACACCAAAGGGTTGTCCCATATATAGCAGGCATTCACACAGTGACATTCACAGAGAGGGTAAATAAATGTTTGCTGAAATGATCTAAAAACTATTATGTTCCATGTATTTTCCAGGCTGCTATCAGTATTTGGTTTCTCATTTAAGAGATAAAACTTCACAATAATAATATTGCATACTGTCATCTCTGAATATTTCCTGATACCACTTTCCTAATACCAGACACAAGAGCTGTACAAAAGAATCTCTGGTTCTGGACTAGAAAAAATTCCCAGGAAATATGAAACATCAAATCTTACTTCCCATTGTCTTTTTAAACAAGATACTTATTTAATCAACCAATCTCTCAACATGGAATGACAAACTCTTCCTTGAAGACCAACTCACAAAACACACATACATTCTATGGAATTGTTGCACCCACTAAACTTTATGCATAACTCAATTCCAGTTTAATATGACTAAGATGTCTCACAAATAGGTAAAGATGCATTTATTCCTTGGCATTTTGCCTCATCACACAGATGATTTTGCTCAATAAAACTCAAGTTTCCACAACTGAAAGTAAGTATCTTTACTAAAATGCCCTAACTACTCTCAAAAACAAGTTTCAAAAGACAAGTTACTGATCCAACTGGCAAAGAAAGTCAAACCAAAAAAGAATAAACCAAATTCTTAGCAAATCATCTTTTAAAAATACATACCACAGAAATGTGTCTGAAAAGGAGGCTCTGGAGGTGCTTTATCTAATGCAAAACTGTGATGAACAAAAGCTGCCATAGCAATAATCTGCAAACAAAGAGTGGGGAAAATCAGATACCTACTGCATGTGCTTCACTACCACAAGAACTACTGAGAATGTTAAAACATATTTTTTTGTTTAACATATTTTAATACAAACAAATTCTTTTAACTTTTTTAAGAGCATTTTTTTAAAGATTTATTTTATTTATTATATGTAAGTACACTGTAGCTGTCTTCAGACACTCCATAAGAGGGCGCCAGATCTCATTACGGATGGTTGTGAGCCACCATGTGGATGCTGGGATTTGAACTTATTACCTTCGGAAGAGCAGTTGGGTGCTCTTACCCGCTGAGCCATCTCACCAGCCCTTTTAAGAGCATTTTTAAAGCTCTGACAAAGGGTTAGTATCTACAATATAGAAAATCTAAATGCCAAGAAAAAAAATAACATAACTAAAAGTTGGGGCATGAAACTAAATAAAACTCTCAGAAGAAGAAATACAAATAGCTGAGAAGTATGTTTTCAAATGTTGTACATCCTTAACTACATGGGAAATGCAAATTAAAACTATGATGTCCATCAATGGTGCATATACACAATGGAATATTATAAAATTCTCAGGCAAATGGTCGGAGCTGGAAATAATGAATGAAATAGCACAAACCTAGAAAAACAAATACCACATGTTCTCTCTCATTTGCAGATGCCAGCTTTGACTCTTTAGAATGTGTGTTTAAGGTGGAGTAACCATAGAAAGCAGGAAACTAGGTAGCAGCTATGGGTGCGAGGATTTCAAGGAAAGCAGAATAAAACTCAGGTGATGAAAGGGAAAAGGGGAATAACTAAACAGGAAGGATCAAAGGTAGTGGGTAATGGGAGGCTAGGCAGAGGGAGTTAACTAACACTACAAACATTTGAAAAGCCAATACTGTAGAAGCTTCCTATAATACACATACACATACACATACACATACACATACACATACACATACACATACACATACACATACACATACACATACGGAGTTCAAATGGAGTTATTCTATTCGAAGGGAACAGTGCATCTCCCAGATATCACAGACTATCAAATACAAAGCCCAGTGTCAGGTACAGGCTGATTCTTTTCAAGGTATTGGTCAGTGGGATCCCATACCTCACCCCAAACATTATATTCCAGAACTTGACAGTGAGATCCTATTACAAAAGACACCACATAGCTGAGTCAGAACATGAAGAAACCAAACTGGTACAAACTTTTCATCCATACAGGCTAGCTTTAATAATGCCAGAGGTTCTGTTTATGCTACTGGAAAAGAAAAGTATTAAACACTCTTACCCATCTGTGAACCCAAAAGCTAATAGCACAGAGGCCAGAAGTGAGTGTCCAGTTCCTTGAGACTAGAGTTACAGACAGTTGTGAGCTGCCATGTGGGTGTTGGAAATTGAACCTAGGACCTCTGGAAGAGCATCCCAGTACTCTTAATCACTGGCCATCTCTCCAGAGCACCCTTGTCACCCCAGTTTGTATCTCAACAGGGTTATTGAAAACCTTCTCCTCTCTATAATGTCTACAAATTCAGTTAGATCAAAGAACTTGGTCTAACCAGGTTCCAATTCCTGGGACTAATTATTTCTATTAGAAGGTACACAAGCATGTAGTATCTGTTTCTTTCTTTTTCAGGTATATTAGTGGCTACTGGTGATTATTACTGAGACCAGTAGTTTTCAACCTTCCTAATACTGCGACTCTTTAGTACATTCCTCATGTTGTGGTCACACTCAACCATAAGATTATTTTGTTGCTACTTCATAATTGCAATTCTGCTGTTAGAATCATAATATAAATATCTGTTATGCAGGATATCTGATATGCTATCCCCAATGGGGTTGTGACCCACAGGTTGAGAACCACTTAGACCCATTTGACTAGGAATTTCAAATTGGTAATTTTTGTTCATCGTGTACTAGAAACGTCTAAGAAGAGCAATTTCACATTTCAATTAGCTGGCTTCCAGAACTACTTGTCCCAGAAAAGTCAGGACAAATCCTGATTCATTTATTTTTATCTTTTCAAATGAGTTTGTTCCCTAGCTTCCCTCATAAAGTAACATGAAATTATTTGACAGCACCATTAGAAATTTATGTTTCTGATACTTTCAGGAATTATTTTCCTGATACTCATATTGTGCCATACTTTGCCAGAGAGAGACTTTTCATTTTATTTCCTGAGTCAAATGTATCTTCAGATGAAGCAATATTGCTCATGGTTTCTGATGTAACAAGATGATCCAGGCGTATCTTACATATTCCCTGCTCTGAATCAGCCTTTTCTCCACAAAGCCCTAGTTCCTTTGTGAAGAAACGGTATGAGGAAGCATCCCTCTGGGAATGAATATTTCTCTTAATATTAACCAAGTACTAATTAAACTTTCCCTCAATACTTATTAACTCTGGCTATCTACGATATTAATTGTGATTTGAAAGATCAAGGGTGGAGGATAGAGCTGAGTGGTAACTGAACTTATCATGTGCACTCGAGTCAATCCTCAACACTACAATAAATACATGAATACATAAATATATACATAAATAAATGATCAAATTATATACTAAAAGAAAACAATGCCTATATAAGTATCAAAAAAAAAAAACACCTTAGAAGCAAACATAAAGGAACTTTGATTAACCAAAGTCAAACAAATACATCCATGAAAAACAGCCTGGGTGATATAGCAGTCCTATAGTGGAAGCCACTAGAGAGACTGGGGTTGAAGGACTTCATGAGCCCAGACATTCAAGACCTGGGCAACATAGTAAGATCCAAATGTGATAATAATAATAGTAATAATGATGAATGTCATAAATCAAACTACCAAATATTCTACAAGTAACAAGACAGATGCTTCAGAGGGCAAAGGGACCTGAAACCAAGCCTAACGAGAGTTTAATCTTTAGAACCAACATGGAAAAAAGAGAACTATCTCCTATAAATTGTGTTCTGACCTCTATACATATGCTATGTAAAGTGTATGCACATGTGTGCACGTACATGCGTGCAAATAAAAAAATGTTGGAATTTTAAAAAATTAAAGTTAATAGTATAAAATGCAGGGACACTACAACACATATACTATGAACATATAAAATCTACATGCAAAAGATAAAATCAGAAACAAATAAAAATAACTGATGCTTTAAGTTCCCAACCACTTACTCTGTAAGTCTGCAATAAAAGTATTTAGCCTGTTGTTCCTATATAAACTATTACAATGTAATCAAATGCCAGTTAATGAGGGTAATTTTACAGAAAAATAATAACTGATAAATATGGTCAGAATTAGAAAGCCACCACTTTACAGCTCCTAGTGAAGTAAGAAACTCAGGTAGAAATAATCCACATTTAAAAAAGAAAAAAAAAAACATTGGATCAGTGGCTTTCTCCTGGGATAAATGTACCACCTTCTTTTCCCTGAGTGGCTTCTAGTAATGGCTGTAGAAATTTTTTGGTTGCTACAACTAGGAAAAGTAGTACTACTTGCATCTAATAGGTAGAGGTGCTATTAAATATCTTGTGGTGCACAGGATAGTGCTTGGCAACAAAGAACCATCCAGCCCAAAACATTTATAGTGCCAAGGTCAATAAACTTTGGAAAGCCCACTATTTGAAGCCACTAATCAATCCCAGCCTCTCCACAGTTTAACCAGGCTTATCTGCCTTCTGAAATGATCCAATATAAAATACACCAACCACCTATCCATGAAGGATTCTGCACACACAAAAAAGTTAAACTTGAATGTATTTGATCCTTTAGTTAATGTGACGGACACACTGCAGCACAGAGCGCAGAACTAAGTTTGACAAGGAAGTATTTTAGGCCCTTTCAGATCACATGACCTGTCATAACTACCTGATGGTATTGTAGTATAAACCTGAAACCATTCATTCTGTGTCTTAATAAAATTTTAAATAAAATTTTACTTGCAAAAACAGGTGGTAAGTTGAATTTAGCTCACAGGCTAAATTCAGTACCAGGTATAGATTCCTAATGGTAGCAGAACAAACAGGAACAGAAAATGGGACTTGTCTGTGGTTGTTTATTACTCCTTATCATTGGAAAAAACTCAAGGGAGATAGGTGGGAGCTACTGTCACTTAAAAAGTGATTCAAGAGTTATAAAAATTAAACACGCATCTATGAATCCATTGTGTAAATCTGAATTCAAATAAATCATCTTTAAAAGACATCATGAAGCACTCTATCCAGTATGTGCTAGAAATGGTAGATGTATCAAGGAATCATAAGTTAATGTTATTAAGTATGCTAATAATGTTGTATAAGAAAATGTGCATTAAGTAAGGGCTGGGGAGATGTCAGTCAATTAAGTTCCTGGTAGGCAACTGTGAGGACTTGAGTTTACCCAAACACCCATATAGAAAGCCAGGTGTGAGGCATGCATCTATAACCTCAGTGCTAGGCAGGTCCCTGACACTCCCTGGTCAGCCAGAGTTAACAGGATTGACGAGCTTCAGGTTCAGGGAGACTTGTTCTCAACAAAGTACAGAGAGGAATCAAGTCAGGCACACAGCGTGGTCCTTTGGCCTTTACGAGCACAAACATGCACGCATACTTGTACACAGCCTTACTAACAAATACATGCACTACAAACACACATAAAGAAAATGTGAATACTTTGAGAGAAGTATACCAAAGTATGCTGAGGGAAAATGACACGTTTTAAAAAGAAGGGAAAGAGGAATATAAACATGTGTCACAAAAACATTGCTAACTGCTAACATGTGACTGGCATACGGAGATCATTATTTTCTCTATCTCTACTTGAAAAACAAAAATCAAAATATGTCCAGTAATTTGAATCCTTTTAAAAATTTCAAGTCACTCTCTAAAACATAGCTTAATGCCAAGTTAGTATCCTTTCCCCTCCAAAAAGAACAACTTCCTTTTGTAGGAAAGCTGTACAAATTCAAGCAAGTATTGTATCTAAGGCATAAGAACAAAATCTGTCGGTTTTTCTTTACCTCATGTTGATGATTCTGTACATTTTGCATCGTCTTCATGCTGAAAGACATCACCACAAGTGGAGGAGGACTGACATCCTTAATTACATTCACCAGGTCTGGTTTCAAAGCCATTACCTCAAATTTACACCAACTGATTGGCTGATTCAAGAGTTCTGAGAAAGAATAGATAAAACATATAAATAACTTACTGGAAAAGAAACTATGACATTTTTGATTAACAGAGATATTCATCAAAGCTATCCTCTAATAAGAATGAGCTATTGTAAAATCTAACTAAATATAAGCCACATTAGTGGGTGGTAGTATGCTAATCTTTGTGTTTGTGAATATACTTACGTTCATTTGGGGAGAAGTGAGAGGTCAATATCTTTTATAAAAATTTTTTAAAGAATCCAAGATTGGGTTTAAAAATAACTGTTTTGGAGGAACTAAAAACATTTTTAAGAGATGAAGACAAAACAGTATCCTAGATACAAGTGCTAAAAAAGATTGGCTAATAGCCAAAGAGTCCTATCTACATTAGGTTGTGATTTTCTCCACTCCAAAGGTCAGCAGTTCACTCTGGAGAACAACTGAACCACATCAGCCAGGCTAGAACATATAAACAACATAATGAGGGACACATCCCCATGTAACTGCCTGCACTGGGGCCTTCTTCAAACTAAATTGGCGGGTATTAGAAAGAAAGAGATCCAACCAAGTGTATTACCTATAATCATGCAAGGAAAACCTTCAAGAAACAAACATAAAAAAGAAGAAACATTAAAATAAATAGACCAATTCTTTAACTTCCCTTTAAAAAAATCTAAAGGCGGTCCTGTTGTAGTAACCAATTAGTCTCTACTCAAATCGACCAGGTGTCAGTAGCACATTCCTCCATACCAGCCCCAATGTTCTGGGTTCCTGAATGAAAGACACACACACACAGCCTTATTCCTTAAACAGCTCAATAGCTGGACCACTTCTTAACCTCCACATACCTAACACACTCTCCCTCTGATATTCCTGGTATAACACAGGCCTGCAGTGCTCTCAAGTTGAGTTCCCCAGCACCTACAAATCATGGCTAGGTTCTCTGTCCAGCATCTCTCAGGACTGGCATCTACTCCTTTCTGAGGTGGGAAACCTGCATGGAGGTTAAGAAGTTGCCTAGCCACTGAGCTGTTTAAGGCATATTAAAATATAAGGCTACTTTTGTGTGTTTCTTTCATTCGGGAACCCAGAACATTGGGATGGGTAGCAAGGAACATGCCCATCAGCACTAGATAGATCTGAGTACAGCTAATTGGCTACTGCAACAGGGTCTCATGGAAACCCCTAAACAACCTACGCTGTTACTAAGACAAAGGGTTGCTCTCTGCAAATTGGTTTGGGGGGGTGGGTGGACTCTGGCAAAGACAACACCCACCCTACTCATTGTAGTGACTTTGGTGCAGAAAGGTACTCTACAAGTTACCAAAAAAGAACGATGAAAACCAACCATAAAACCTTTGACTTACAATCTGTCCTGCCTGCAAAATACGCTACTGCAATGGTGGCACAGAACTTGTAGGAGTAGCCAAGCAATGTCTGATTTGCCTTAAGGCTCACTCCACACCAACATTGCTTCAGGAACCAAGAATCCGAGACTAGATACCCTAGAGACCTAGGATAAAACCAAACACCACTGGTGTGTGGGTTTTTTTTTTTTTTAAGTATTACTAAAATGACTCCTAATCTGGTCATCACCATAGGCTTCCTTCAGCAGCAGATGGAAACAAGTGCAGAGACCCACAGCCAAACATTATGTGGACAGAGCCTAAATGCATAGCCTTCATCAAATCCCTCTTCTCAGACCTCAGGAAATCCTATGGAGACTGTAATAGCTAGAGGGGATAGAAGACACAGTAGAAGACCTTCTGAATCAATTAAGCAAGGCACATGAGCTCAAAGACAGAGGCAATAAGCACAGGGTCTACATAGGTCTACACTGGTCCTCTGTATATATATTACAGCATTTAGCTTAGTATATTTATGGGACTTCTGACCGTTGAAAAGTGAGTGGGTCTTTGATTCTTGGGCCTGCTCTTGGGACACTTCCTCATGTTGGGTTGCTGGGTCCAACGTCAATGATAGTTCGTCTTATTTTCATTTATTTTATTTTCATTTTATTTTGTCATGTTTCATTGTTATCTCTTAGAAGCCTATTCTTTCCTAATAAGACAGAGAGGGAATGGATCTGGAGAGGGAAGAAGAGGAGAAACTGGGGAAGTAGAAGGAGGGGAAACTATAATCAGGATATATTATATGAAAAAGATTCTATTTTCAATAAAAGGAGGAAAGTGAAAAGAAATGTCAGGATTCTCCTTAGCATTTTTCCTTACGTGGATTTTTTACTTCAAGCCAACAAGGTCCTTTGATCTTCCTATTCATCAAGAACAGTTCCAAGCTAGATGTGTTAGTTCCAAATACATGAGAAAATGTTTCTCCTTTTAAATTCTGTGGAAGCTGTGGCACTTCTGCCTGAAGAAAAAAAATAAACCTTTCTTTGTTTAAAACTACTACTTCACATTTTCCAGTATATATTTGAAATAAACAAAGCCTCTATGGAGCAACAGAAGAACCCCTTCGATATATATGAAATGTAATTTGCTACAAATGAAATCTGAAACAATTCACAGTGGGAAAGAAAAACAATTCATGACAAAATAATGCATCTTGATGACACCCATTAGAAGAAAAAAATAGGACAAGAACTCCCCCAAAAGAGAACTTCTGTCCCGAGCTGTTCTGCCTCACTGATAAAGAATAGCCAAGCAAGCACCACGCCATTAGAAGAATGGAAGCAATAGAGTGGGTGGGACTCACTAAAAAGGCTTCCATATTGGTTTTCATCACCACTGTCAAAAAATTTAGGAAAAGTTTCCCTTCTCCAACATTAGGCTCAAAACACCAGAGCAGAGGTAAAAGGGTTATGGTTCAGTTAATTAATATCCACAGCGATGACTTCACCTCTCAGAGGAGCAAAAACAGCACTGTCAAAGTGCTAACACTCATCTCTCACATTTTGCTCTGCTCACAAGACACTTCAGGAAACTAAATGATGTTCGACTCCATCATGCACTATTATCTATTCTGCTTGACAAACAGTTGTACTGTTGCAACTTACTTATTTGAAGATGTATACTTGAAAGGCAGTATAACCTATGCTCTATTACTTAATTTTATCCATTTCAATTATTCATGAACTGTGGGATTCAGGAACCCTACCAATATTCAGAACTGAAAGTCAGTTGAAGGTTCAAAGACTGAAAAATGTCATTCTACACCAAACCCCATAGTTTTCTTTGACTTACCGAGTATCTAATTTCCAGGTACTCAGATTTTTCTGGAACATCAGGTATCTCAAAAGCATAGTTCTTTTCCACTATCTGCGAAAGCAGATATTTAAAAAAATAATAAAAAAAATTACAAAAATTAAATCAGTCAGTATGGTCTACATATAAGACATGTTCCCATATTTAATCACCAGGAATCTAGCATCTAACAGAATATAAACAAAACAAAGAGGTATCTTGTCTCCTTTCAACTAATACTAAAAAAAAAAAAAAAATACTAAAGAACACCTCTTGAACACTAGAGAACATAGTTGCATGCAAGGGGAACCAAAAAAAATAATGTCTTACATTGCTACTTTTGATATTAAGCAACTGCATCTTACTGGAAAAATAAAATTGAAATTTTAAGTTCAGTTCATATTCAGTGAGTATCGATCAGCTATCTGTCCAAGACGACTCCAGTATGAATTATCACCTAATATGAATGAAGTGTTTTAACTCTTTCTACAACTCTTAAAATATGGCCCCTTTCTCAGGACAGAAAAGTAACCATACTTCCCACGTTACACACTAGTACACAACAGTGCAAAGCCTGAAAGTACAAGCAATCCAGCTCTAGCACCTATATTCTTTACTATCATAATATACTTCTTCTCAAGTTTTTTGTTTGTTTGTTTTGGAGTTTGTTACTGTCTACCTGTAGTGAGAGTGATCAAACTTGGGGCTTTGTATTCTATTTCTGGAATTTTAAAGATATTACTCTCAATTTCAAGCTAAAATAATTAAGAGTGGTAGCCTCTGTAGCAACTCAATCCTACCTTTACTACAATTTTTAGAGCCAGTATTTTTGAATGGACTACAGTCACATTATAGCCAAAGCCATCAATAGCATACCAAAATCAAGACAATATACCATACAAGTCACAGGAATAGAACATTTCCATTGTATTAGAAACAGTATCATAGGCATGGAACTTTAAAGACAAAAACATTACTCAATCCTCTTAAAAGAATGCATTGGCAATAACTAGTATAAACAGATCAGAATAGTTTCTTCTCCATTTCAGAATAAGAACATGATATTCTGCAAGCCGATATTCTGCAAGCTGTTAGGGCAACTAACTTGCTACAAATGATCTTTCTATTCAAATTCATGAGCATTATTTCATATGTGACTTTTTTTAAAGTATTTTTACAAATCTAACATGAATGCTTTTTCATTCATACCTATGAAATTTCCATTTAATGAGTTATAACTATTCAGAAGATATTCTACATGAATGTGCAATAGCTATTTGCCAAATCAGGAAATAAAGAAGAACCAGAAAAAATTACAGTATTGAATACAGACCTTGGACTTGAACTTCATTATTTTATATTTTGCTGCAATTTTTGAATCAAATTCTTCATAAACATCCTTCATTGTAACTGGAATTGCTGTTTCTTTCCCTGTGTTTAGGTCAATTTTCTATTCTCCCATGCAGAGAAGGGAAAAGAGTATATTAAGTGTTCTCAACCACAAAAACACAGAAGCCTAAATCAACTTTCACCTCCACTCATTTAAACATTGACTAGCATAATATTGCAAATAAATGTGAAGACACAAACCTAAGAAGTATACGAAATCCAATGCCAACTTCCCCCGGTGCATTATAAAAGCTAATCAGAATAAAGAAGACTGATCCTCCAAGATGGAGAAAACAAATGTTTTAAATTCTGGCCCAGAAGCTTCACAGCTCAATTGAGATGGAGAGTGGCAAGGGCTGGGGCTCAGAGGGATTGGAGATGTTAAAAGCTCAGACAAAGAGGGGGAAAGGAAATGGAAACTATTCTGTTAGATAGCCATGGAGATGTTACTGCTGCCTATGGAGCAATAGCATAAAAACTGAGTCAAATGCCAGGTTACGTTTCAGAGTAAGAAAAATGAATACATCACATATATTTTAAACATTTATTATTTTTAAAACTATGTCTATGAAGCCGGATATAATAGCATACATCTTTAATCCTGGCACTCCGGATGCAGGGGCAGATGGATCTCTGTGAGTCTGAGGCCAGCCTGGTACAAAGTGAGTTCCATGACAGCCATAGCTACACAGAAAGACCTCATCTTGAAAACAAACCACAAATGCTGGGCGTGGTGACGCACGCCTTTGATCCCAGCACTCGGGAGGCAGAGGCAGGCGGATTTCTGAGTTCGAGGCCAGCCTGGTCTACAAAGTGAGTTCCAGGTCAGCCAGGGCTATAGAGAAACCCTGTCTCAAAAAAAAACCAAAAAAAAAAAAAAAAAAACAAACAAACACACAAAAAAATTATGTTTATGTATGTGGCTATGTGTAATATGAAGGTGCCAGGGCAGTCTACAAAGAGTGTCAGATCTCTGGGAGTTGCAGACTACCTGATGTGGGTGCCAGGAACTCAACTGAGTTCTCTAGAACAGTAACAGCTTTTCAGCTCTAAAAGCCACCTTTCCAGCCCCCAGCATTATGTGAATGGTCAGTAGGTAGAACTAAAACAATTAGGGGATGAAGAGAATGCCTACCCTGCAGAAAGGTAGGATAGCAGAACACAGAATGTGTATCATACACAACTGCTGAGGGTAAAAGGTAATCACTAACGTTTACCATTTCACGGGGAAGGAAGTAGAGTGTTCGCTCAATATTTTTCACCATAACACAACAGCTCACATGGGTTTTGACTGATTCAATCCACACTTTGCCAAACAGAAAAACCACACCTGAAAAAAAAAAAAAACAAAGAAAAACAGGAAATAAAAAGCTTTCAAGTAGGTCAAGTTAAAGAGGCTATTACAAAGGCCCAATGAATGTGTCCACATATTTACACCTTTCTGTAACTAATTTCCACCCAAAAGCTATACCTGCTCCCCACTCCCAAAGACCAGTTCACTGTTCTGTATCTATGGCATATACACCAACATAATGGTACAAGCTGTGGCTACAGGAGAAGGTAGCAAAATAACTCTCTAACTTGGTATGAATACTTCCACTAGAGCCAGAATTACCCAAACTGAAAGAAACAAAGTATTTTCCAATAAATCTCCTTTAAAACATCTAATGAGAACTTATAAGCCTGAATATAGTAATCTAAATTGTTTAGCACTTAAATTTACTGCTGAAAAAGTATTATTTCTGCATAAGAACATATTAGTATTTTTCCACATATAAAATTATACTTGGGGAAAGTAGTTTCTATTTCCTACCTAATATTCTAGATAACATTAGTCTCAGGATACTGTTCTACTATAATCTATTTTATGCTTATCTACCTCACAAGCTATTAAAACAAAATCTAGCTAGTTCATATTTGTGTTCCTTTCTATTCACCAGGAAATCTAGATCACCAGGTAATGAATACTATGGCAGTAAAACATGCCTTTGCAGACATCAAATCACTGTTCATGAACACTGGCCATCATGGAAGAACTCCAAAGACCTGATAGTCAACTCAAGAGATGGTCAACTCTGCAAAATCCCAGGCTCCATGAATTAGGAGCAATCAACACAGCCATTGATCTGAAATACTAAGGAAATTCTGAAACATGCAAAAGGTTACTTTATTGTTCACAAGGCCAATTACCCTAGTTTCACAAGACAGCTCATCAGTGTTTTCTCTTGTCACTGATTCCGACAGAAAGAAAGACCATCTTAAGGATTTTCATTTCTGCAGATGATTAAAACTCTTACAAGAGTTGTATGATTTTCAACAAGGAGGTGGGGGTGGGGGCTAAGTGAGGAATATAAGGAGAGGAAAAGGGGAGTTGAGGATGATTTAAAGAAAAAAATTCAGAGTAGCACAGAAAATTAGAAGTCATCCTCACAACAGTTAAAGATGAAAAAACAAAATTTCATGCAAAGAAAAATAAAGACCCTAATATTGGATTCAAAGATTCAAATAGCTCATTTTACAGTCAAACTAATATCACACTTCATGTAACACATTTGACACTGTTTATGCCTCATTTGCCACAAAAAGATCATGGTAAACAAAGATTACATTCCCCCCAAAGTTACTAGCTGAAACCAGGTGCAGTCAGGATTATTCAACCTTGAAAAAGTCATAATGAAGACAGGATATGTTCCGATATGCAAAGAGTAAGATTCTTTTCATAATTATGGTTCATTCAGCAATAACTGACTGACTTCAAATCTGGAAGAAAGTGAGCAACAATAACGGGGTCTGTTCTTATTAGCAGCATTGACTCCACGGAAGCTCAGTGATCATTACCAACTATATCTTCGAAACTGCTCAACCCCCTAAGATTAAAGCTTTTAAAAGCTATTTTATTTAACCCATTGGCATAAACAGAAAAATATGCTACTACAGAGGACACACTTTGAGAAGTGCCACAGAAGAAGAAAGTGGACTGAGAGTGATAAGCCAAGACCTTTGGCAGGAAAGGACAAAGGGTACTTTGTGTTTGGAACCTCAGTTTTCTATGTGAATAGTCTAGATAATGTCTGAGGCCTTCTTGTGAACCAGAAATTTCCTCCTACCTCAGCATTTGGATAATGGAGCAGTAACAGATTCTCCCACTGTTTAAAATAATGGTGAATGAAAGTAGGTAAGGTGACATGGGTGTATAGTTTTAGCTAATTGAGAAGCTGAGCTGGAAGGTCTCTTGAACCCAGAACTTTTGAGGTCAGCTTAAGCAACACTGATCTCAAAAAAATAACTGCAAAATATGTCCCTTGCAATGTAGCTCAGTGGCAGAGCATGTGCCTGAGTTGAATCTCCAGCATGACCAAAAAAGTTTCCAGTATTGGCCAAAAAGTCTGTAGATAACAAGATCTATAACCAAATCATCCTGCTGTAGCTAAAATGCGTTGGTTAAGATACCATTTCTGAGCTTGACTTTAACTGCCTAAAAAAAATTAAGATAGTGCCATGTGCTATTTAAGTGATTCTGCAAGAGCATGTGAATATTTGTTAAGAGGAAGTATATTAATGGTCTGACAAGTCCGCCCAGAAACCACTGACATTTTTCTACGTGATATCCAGTTATCTTTATTTAAATCAGGTCTCCAAGTCAAATGGATGGCTAGTCACCATTCTTATACACTTGCTTTACCAATATATAGTTACGCTCTCTAGTTTTATGGGATTCAGTCTCCAGGAAACCACTTTGAAAAATACAACTTGTATCCACCACAGATTCCAAGAGATCTAAATACAGACAATTCTACTTCAGGTCTTTTATATTAATCAGACAAACCACACTGACTCTGACTATACTGACTCTGACCCTTTAACAAAGATTACTGGATTATACTGGGCCCACAGGAAATTCTTATCTCTTAATCAAATCTAGAGTCTGTTTTGCAGATGCCAGTATACAAATCTTTTTTAACATTTACATATTGGGAGGAAGTAAATGCCAGAGGACAACTTGCATGAGTTTCTCCTTTCATCATGTGGTCCTGTCATATCAACAGGCTTAGCAGTCGTTACCTGCTAAGCCACTTCACCAGCTGCTGTACACAGACAACTTTGAGGACAGTGTCCTTATGCTACCTATTAACACCTTAATTCCACAAAGCTAAATTTCCCAACAAATCATAAGAGAAAATACAGAGAGGGTGTAAACCATGGGGCTAACAAGGGCAGTTAGCTACTCAAATGCAGTTATTATATCCGCAGCTAAGTCATTTGAGCCAAAGGCCAGGATTCACTTAGTGAATTCTGGCATGTCAAAAGTTATTTTTTCTCCTATTTATGAGTAGAACATCATGACCACATTCCTAAAGACCCAACAAGCAGCTGAAAGAGTCAGATGCACATATTTGCATGCAACCAATGGACAGAAGCAGCTGACCCCTGTTGTTGAATTAGGTTAGGCTGAAAGAAGCTGAGAAGGGCGACCCTGTAGGAGGACCATCCATCTCAATTAACCTGGGCCCCCGAGATCTCTCAAACAATGGACCACCAAACAGACAGCATACACCAGCTGATGAGGCCCCCAACACATATACAGTAGAGGACTTCCAGGTCTGTATTCATTCAGAGATGAAGCACCCAACCCTCAAGAGACTGGAGGCTCCAGGAAGTTTAGAGGTCTGGTTGGGAGGGGAGACGGTTGGGAGGGACATCCTCATGGAGACAGGGGGTGGGGAGGAGGTATGGGATATGGAACATTTGGAGGGTGGATGGGGGGATAAAATCTGGAGTGTAAATAAATAAAAGACAAAAAAATGGAAAAAAAAAGAAAAGAAAAATACATGTCCACTACTCCATTTGGGGATACTTTTTACAGTAACTCCAAGATACTTTAAAGTTGATACTTTAAAGATGATACTGGACTGAACCGCTCGCTGAACCTGTAAGCCAGCCCCAATTAAATGTTGTCCTTTATAAGACCTGCCTTGGTCATGATGTCTGTTCACAGCAGTAAAAGCCTAACTAAGACACAGAACTTGGGAGATTATGAGGGCTAGGCCAGCCTAGTCTATGACAGTCTAGACTATACAAAGAAACCCTGTCTTGAAAAACAAAACAGAACAAAACAAAACAAAAGACCAAGAAGTCAGTCTTGACTCCTATCTCGAATTTAAAGTCACCTGCCCTCATACAATCTACAACAGGTCAAAATATAGTTTAAAAGAAAGTATTTACTTTTTTATTCCTACCCAGTACCCAGGGTCCAATTACCCAGCACTTACTTGCATTCTGATTGATTATCAGGGCTTCCACATTTCCCTGCTACCCAACTCCAGCTTACATGCATGTATGCACAGAGAGAGAGACACACACACTTCTCCACATATGCCAGAGCATTCCTATTAAAATGTAAAGTCAACTAGGAGACCATAGTACACTACAATTAAACCTTCTGACATTTTTCCAATATTCTTTGAATAAGACTGAAGGCTGAAATTCCTTGAGAAGGCTTTTATGGTCCTTCAGAATGTAGCTGTGCTAGTTAGTTTTATAAATGTCAACTTGACACAAACTATAATCAGTTAGGAAAAGGGAGCCTAATAATGTGAGAAATGCCCCCACCAGATTGGTCTGTGGTACACTTTGTAATTGATGTGTGAGGGAGGGTCAGTTCACTGGGGATGGTGGTACCCTGCCCTGATGGTCCTGGGTGATACAAGAAAGCAGACTGAGCAAGCCACAAGTAGCAAAAAGCAGCAGTCCTTCATGGCCTCTGTATCAGTTCCTGCCTCTACATCCTGCCTTGAGTTCCCACTCTGACTTCCCTAGATGATAGACTACAAACTATAAAAGGGAATCAACCCTTTCCTCTCCAAGTTGCTTTTGGTCATGGTGCTTTATCACAGCAGCAGAAACTGCAACTAAGATGCTAGTTTTTGCCCTTTATCAACTTCATTATCCATTATGTTTCAATTCTGTTGTTTCCAATAGCCTTATAATCACACAAGCCTCTTTATCCTCTTCCCTCTTTTAGATCTTTGCCCTTACTGTTTCCTTAAGCTAAAGTGCCTTTACCTTAGCTTTTATGTGCCTCATCTTTCAATCCAGGGTTTTGTTTTGTTTTTTTCTCTCTCAAACATACATCCCAACCACAACTTCCCCTCTCTCCTCCTCTTAGTTCCCCTCTACTTTCTCTCTCCCCTAGATTCACTCTTCCTGTTTCACTTCAGAAAAGAGCAGGCCACCCAGGGATATCAACACAAGATACAGTAAGACCAAGCAACGACCAAGCACAAACCCTCACATCAAGGCTGGATAAGGCAACCCAGTAGGAGGGAAAGAGACCTAAGAGCAGGCAAAAGAATCAGAGATACTCCGACTCCCACTGTCAGGACTCCCCAAAACATCAAGTCAACAACTATAGCATATATGCAGACAACCTAGGCCAGACCTATGTAGGCCCCATGATTGCCACTTCAGTCTCTGTGAGTGCCCATGAGACCTGCTTAGTTGATCCTGGAGACCATGTTCTCCCAAGAGTGTTCAATGCTTAAGAGTCAATTGGTCACCTGCCCTCTAACTACCACCAACTCTCACCTCACTGAGAATGTTAAACTTCTATATAAGGAATTTGTCTAGCTTGCTCACCCCACCTCAATGTCTAGCACACAATGGATGTTCTCTGTTGAATAAGAAGACAAATTAGACCATGCATGCTGGTCGAAGCCTTTAATCCCAGTACTGGGAAAACAGAGGCAGGTGGATCTTATGAGTTCAAGAGACCTGTATCAAGTTCCAGGACAGCCAAAACTACATAATAGAGAGGCTCTGACTCAAACAAACAACAACAACCCCCAAACAGTTAATTAACTTTAAAAGAGACAAATTAATATCTGATTCTCTTAGAAAAAACAAAGCCACTCAGTATCACTGAAGTGTTGAAGGGAACAGGCACCACACTCTGTAATAAAAGTCTAGGATTACCTTACATATGATTACCTGGTTGGTTGTATGGATCTTCATAAGCATCCAGCCAATAAAACGGAAACACTTGTTCATCATCTGCCCCTTTTACCAATGGGAGATGACTGGAATCCACTTGAATTTCCTGAGGTATGCTTTCATCCTCCTGATCAATGTCCCAACAAGAGACATCTGGCAGAAAACTTTCTCTGTAGAAATCACATTTTCAAAAACTTTATAAAAGCCAACAGAATATTTAGAGTATTATATTTCAGAAAAATCATAAAATGCACTTACAAGTAGGAAGTGGTTCTCCTCTCAGGATCTGCCTCATGTTCTACCCTTTCTACTGCCTCATTCTCTTGGTCCCAAGTCTTAGCAGTCACAGGCTCCTCAGCGACCTTCTCTGTGTCCATGGCCTCATCAAAGTCACCATCTTCAAACTCCATTACTCCTGGCTCCTGCTCATCTTCTGGACCCTCTGGCTGAGCCAGCTCTCCTGTAGACATCACCATATATTCCCATCACATGTTACAAAGCTGGTCCAACATTGAAATAACAGCCCTTTCCTACATTATATTGTATTTCTCTTTACTCTTCATCTTGGATGCTTTCAACTTTTACTACCATAAATTCAACCTTTCATGCTTAGATTGCCACCTTCAACATCACCCTGTATCACCAAGCTTCCATGTGTGGCAGTTGTTGCTCAACAACTTGCACTTTTGCCTAACATGAGACTTACCAGCAAATTCAGCACGTTTACGAGGAATGGGAGTTAACAGAGGCTCATTCCTGAGGACAAGGGAAGCAGGTTTTCCTGAAGGAATTGCCTGGAAATGTTTTTAAGTGTTTAGTCAGTTAGAACTGCATACTAAAAATACTTAACTGTCCTGCCCTGACCAAAGATAATGACAGTTCACACTTATAAAAAGATTTTATGTATTATTAATGTAATGGCTTCAATTATTTTACTGTTACCTGGATTTACACAAAAAAATACTTGTTTCCAGGAAGAAAATTATTGCATTTAACACAGTTGTAATACCTATAATAAACATGTACTAGTTACTACAAAATTTACTATGAAAAAGCAGGCACATGCTATTTTTGAAATACATGAAACTATATATTGAATGGCAGTTCTAATTTAAAAGAAACAAAACAAATTCAAAAGCATCTCCTTCATATAAGAAAATAAATTTCAAGCAGAACAACCAATCAAGAAGGGTATTTCTTTACCTTAGGGGTGTGCACTGAAAAAGGGTTGAGCAATGCCCCAGTAGATCTTTTTTTCTTTGGTATCAATACAGATGGTGGAGCTATTTGAGCTGTCTAAAAGGAAAGGGGAAGACACATTCACTGTCGTGCCTGGTTTTCCACATAATAGACAAAAAGTACATTTCTCCTTTCATACCCAATAAGTAAAGCATTTTTCCTTCCCTGCGCCCCACCCCCCCACCGAAACAGGATCCATGCTCATGCACTGCAGTTACTATAGCAACAATAGTATAGAAATCACTAGAAAACCAGAATAGATATTTAATCCATTCCTAATTTTCTCGTTCAAGAATTTAACATACTTTACTTATCCTTCCAGGTATTACATTTACCACCCAACAAAATAGAACTACATAGTGTTGGTACTAGCCAATTAATCCACAGTCACTTAGAAAGTATACCTCTAAATAAAAGCTTAGTCTTTATGATATATGGCCAAATCTCAAATTCAGTGTAACCGAGCCTGTTTGAGTTTGAGTTCTATCAAAGGCAGCTCACTTACTCTTCCTTCACTCCCACTCAGAATTCAGAACGGGATTCTCATGCCCAAGTATGCAGATTGACAGGCTTCAAGCCATTTACAGAACATACACTATAGCAACTGAATACAAGCAATGAATAGTCACAGAACTGACTCGTGGGTGTATTCTTACTACTTCCAATACACACCCACACAGCCCATCTACTTAATCTTAGAGCATAACAGTTGGAAACTCCTCGCCTAAAATGGTGAGAAGAAACCTCAGTGAGAAGAAACTAATGTAAGGCCTTTTGTTTTCTTTGTGAGGGGTTGGGGGTGGGGGGTGTGTGCATGCTGGTGACATCCCAGTACTTTTCTTTCCAGTGATAGTCTTCTTTGTACAATTAATGAACTGTTTCTTAAGCCTATGTTCCCTGTGTATTTTACTACTCCAAGAAATTCACTTACCTCAGTGTTTAGATCTTGTAGAATGTCACCTAGCAGATCATCCTTGGACAAGTCTACTGCTTTCTGTATATTATTAAAAAGAAAAAAGCTCAAATGAGCACATTCTAGATTGAATGTTCATACAGACCATGCACCCATCTCTGAAAGGAAGCACTTAACCCTATCAGTCCTTCAGACTTTAACAATCACTTGTGCATACTCAATTTTTAAATTTATACATACTCTCAGCCTCTATTTTCATCTTTACTCTGTGATTTTCTTGCTTGTCACTAAAATTAAACATACTGTCATTTCAGCTTTTCTATTCAATTTTCTTTTATCTCCTAAGCTCAAACCACTGAGGTACCTATATTCATATAAAGCCTAAATTCATCTTACTAAGTGTAATTCATAGAATGTTACTCAAACATGTATTCAATTCAACACATACCACTTGTGCAACAAAATATTAAATTCATTTCACAGAGGGAAAAACCTCTTCATATAAGGAAACATGAAACTCACATCTGTAGTTTTCTTCCCAGCACTAGCAATGAACATTGCCTTGATATTGTTTGGTTTTGTCACTGAAGGTTTCTTTACATCCTTCCTGCCCTTTCTGTGTGCATTGCCGTCACTTCCTATTGAAAAAGAAAGTATTTAGGAACATGCACTGAATGGAAAACTAAAGCCTACTCATAGTCATTCACTGTGAATATATGAAAACTTAAGAAGAAAATAAATTAAGAATACAAAATACAAAATTGGGAAATTCTGCACAAGGTACATAGCAAAGAATCTTTTAATGGGACAAATTGAAAAAAAATTCAGCATTAAGTTATAAAAAAGCAATGAAATATAATGAATTTAGTATCATGGAGAATTGGGTATGACTAGTTGTCAATGTGAATGCAAAGCTTCTGAAAAGTGAAGGGATAGTTGTTTTCTTGTTTCCTACAAAAATAAGACTATACAACTAGTCTGCAACCATTAACTGGACACATACTCTATGCTGTATCAAACTGAATGGCACAAGATCACTTGCTCATTCCAAGAGAACTTTTGCCTCACTCTATAGACCAGGCTAGCCTGGAATGTAGAGATCAAAATTCCTCTGCCTGCCCAGTGCTTGGTTTAAAGGCATTAAACCACCACACCCAGGCAAAATTTTCCTATATATACAATATACTTTGATGACATCTACGCCTCAACTCCCTTGCCCCAACTTTCCCCCAGCTCCTCCAATACAAGTCTCCCGATTTCCTGTCCTTTTCTACTATAACCACTGAGTCCAATTAGTGCTGCCTATATGTGCATCAATATGAGACCATCCACTGGAGCAGACAACCTACCAGTAGCCATTTCCCAAAGAAAGTGAGTCTCTCTCCCTTAGCACTCATCAACTGCCAATAGCTCTTCAGTTAGGGGTAGAGTAGTTCTGAAAGTTTTTGCTGTTGGTAGTAGTTTGGTTTTGGTTTTGTTTGGGTTTTTTTGTTTGTTTTTTATTGAAAATAGATTCTTCCCTCATATAATAAATCCCAACCATAGTTTCCTCCCTCCACTCCTCCCAACTCCTATTACCTCCCCTGTCGCTCAGATCCACTCACTCTCTTCTCCTCTTCATAAAAGAACAGCCTTCCAAGAGATGACAGCCAAACAGGACAAAATAAGATTCACTAAGTCATGGCAAAGGCCCTCCTATAGAGGCTGACCAAGGCAGCCCAACAGAAGAGTCTCAAGAGCAGTCAGAGATACAGCAGCTCCTACTGTTAGGAATCCCACGAGAACACCAAGCTAAGAGCCATAACATATATGTACACAACCTGTGGAGACCCATGAAGGCCCTGTGCTTCCCACTTCAGTCTCTGAGAGCCCATGTGAATCCTGCTTAGGTGATTCAGTGCACCCCGTTTTCCTGGTCCTCAATCCCCACTGACTCCTACAATCTTTCCCCCTCTTCTCTGGGGTTGGGACCCAAAGGAGACCTTAATTCTTTGTAACCTACATATTGTAAAGACTGTAATTCAAAATCCCACTTGTAGGAAAAAAAGACTAATAAATTCAACTACATGAGAAGTAACATTTTAAAAAACAGAAAAAAATTCTTCAAAATGTATCATGAATAAAGGATAAATGAACTTAAGGCCAAAACGTAAGGGAAAGTGATCAATAAACAAATTAAATTTTACTCAAAAATCCTCAACTTCATATGTAAAACTGTAAATGAAAATTTCAGAGATATTATTTTTCACAGAGTACCAAAATCTCAAAAGGCTTGACAATACATTGTTAGCAAGACATTGGGAAAGCAGACATTTATACAATGTTAATGAAAATGTATAATTCCTATGAAGAACGTAAGTAGGGCATAGTGATTCAGGGATATAATCCTAATACTCAAGAAGCTGGAACTGGAAGATTCAAGAACCTGAGAGAAGAGGATCTTAAGTTCAAAAAATAGTCTGTGCTACCTAATGCGTGCCTAAGTATTAAAAAAAAAAAAAAGCAAACAAACAGAGGTTAAGAGATGGATTAAAGGTACTAGCTGTTCTTCCAAAGGACCCAAGTTCAATTTCCAGCACTCACATGATGTCTCACAGCCTTCTGTGTAAGTCTAGTTCCAGGGAATCCTATGGCCTCTTCAGGCCTCTGACACATATTTGTGTCACATATTTGACACATATTCAGGACACTAGACACATATTTGGTACAGACATACATGTAGACAAAACACAAACAAACATAAAAATGAAAATAAAGAAAGGGGCTGGAGAGATGGCTTAGAGGTTAAGAACACTTGTTACTCTCTTGCAGAAGACCCAATTCAGTTCCCAGCACTTACATGGTAGCTCACAACCATTCATAACTCCAGTTCTAATGCCTGCTCTGATTTCCCATAGGCATCAGGCATGCACATGGTACACATACATACATACATGCTGGCAAAATATTCATACACTTTAAATAAATCTTTTTTAAAATTTTAAGACAAAATATCTAATAAAAAATTTTTTTAAGATAATTAAAAAAAATTTTCCATGTACACTTACTCTCCAAGACCTCACATCTAGGAATTTTCCCTGAGGAAGGCACAGAGATACTGGATGTTGTACTATTTGTAATAAATTATTGAACATAAAAGTGTTCTTCCAAGAAGTTCATTATAATTAGTGAAAACTTATATTCTGAAGCACCCACATGATTCTTCACAGCTATATATACATAAACTCAAAAGAAAGATTTCTATACACTCTATGTACTACACTAGAGTGATTTTCAGTGTACTTGGCTAAGCAAAAAAAAAAACTGTAGACATTATCATTTATTTAACAAAAATAAATAAAAACACATACACACAATTCTTGGTAAATAGCTCCCCAAATAAAATTGTTCAAGCAAAAACATGAGCACAAATGTTTAGAGTTCAGTAAGGACAATAAACAAAATATGGAAACAACAGATACCCAACTAATGAAGAGATAAACAAAATATAGTATATACAACTACAGAACAGTATATTATTCATTCATAAAAAGAAAGTAATAAGCCAGGCAGTGGTGGCGCATGCCTTTGATCCCAGCACTTGGGAGACAGAGGCAGGCGGATTTCTGAGTTTGAGGCCAGCCTTGCCTACAGAGTGAGTTCCAGGACAGCCAGGGCTACACAGAGAAACCCTGTCTAAAAAAATAATAATAATAAAGTAATAGCATATGCTCTAACATGAATAAAATTAACAATCTTATGCTAAGTCAAAGAAGCCAGATCCAAATGGTCAATTATATGATTCCATTTATATGAAATGTCCTAACAGAATAAGCAAATCCAATAACATAAAGTAAACCAATGGCTGTCAAGCACTGAAGGAATACTGGGAAGTGACTGCTTACTGAGTATTGAACTTACATCTAATATGAAGCTATTCTGAAATTACATAGTGGAAACGGTTGTATACATTGCAAATTCACTAAAAGTCATGAACCATAAATACATTTTTAATTTTCCATGTGCCTGAACTGTGAAAACTGTAGGACACTTGTGAAAACTTTAAGACAAGAGAGTTACATAAAGATCTTTAAATTTTCATTGACATCATTTGGAGCAATGTTTAAATGCCTCATGCTTTAAGACTGAGTATAAGACAACAGGTGGTGGTGGAGCACAACTTTAATCAAAGCACTCTAGAGGCAGAGACAGGCAGGTCTCTGTGAGTTCAAGCCCAGCCTGGGTCTACAGAGTGAGTTGTAGGACAGTCAAGGCTACACAAAGGAAACCTATCTTGAAAACAAACAAAACAAAACAAAACAAAAAAGGTTAATACAGAGAGGTCAATAGAGGTGTAAATTAAAAAAGAAAGGCTTCATGAGAAGCCTTTAATCTCACCACTAAAGGTTAGTAAGATTTATACAGAAATACAGGAAGAAAATGAGTATAAGCCTTTAATCCCAGCACTTGGGAGACAGAGGCAGGCAGATTTCTGAGTTCAAGGCCAGCCTGATCTACAGAGTGAGTTCCAGGACAGCCAGGGCTAGGGCTATACAGAGAAACCCTGTCTCGAAAAAAGAAAAGAAAGAAAAAAAAAAAGGAGTATAAGTAAATATTGATGCGGAATTCTTCCAGTTTAGTGCTGGCTTTGTTTTACTGTGATTTCTCACTGTTTCTTTTCACTGTAAAGTAGCTGATATATTTTTTTCTACCTATGGTACACAAGCCAATCCATAATAAGGTGTTTTCAAATAGAGTTGACCTTTTACTTCTAGCCAAAATTCTGGAACTTTTTTGTAAATTGGATTCGATTTCCCTTTATATGCTCTTGTGATCTTACCAGACTTCTGGCAAAAGACGATGGGAAGCTGTAGGTATGTTGGGGGGTGGGGGGTGGTGAAACAGAAGTAAAAATTTCTAAGACTAGCTGATTTCTAGAATGTCAAATCTTCTCTTCACTGATATCTAATCAAGAAGAGAGAAAAACACAATCATGGAAACACAGTGAGGATGGCTCCTTCATTTAAGAAATATTGCATACTTTCTTTGAACTGGCTACTGGTGTGATCAACACTGGAGCAACTGGGACATAAGTCTTTTCTCTGAGATGCTTCCTGTCCATTCCAACTTCCTACTACACAGCTGGCAAAACTAAGATCAGGTGATAAGACCAGGTCAAGACAATACAATTAACAACACTGCCATAACTCAAGCATAGTCTCTATACCTTAGCAACAATGAGCATATCCATTCCCCAGATCTGAATACAATTCCCCACTTAAAAGAAATTAACATTCTAGGAAGAACCAGCCAATTCCAGGTTTATAACAGAAGTATAAGATAAGCCTGAAACACCATTTTGGCCCTAAATGCTAGGGAATGCTCAAAGACTGGTAGGATCCTATGAAAAAAATGCTTAAAGGGACTCCACTAAACAAGTCTGAACCTCAAAAGGAAAAATGAGAGGTTGGGGAAATGGCCTAGGGAGTAAGACCACTTGCTATGCAAACAAGATGATCTGAGTTTAAATCTCCAGCACCCTATTAATAACCAGGTATAGCTTTGCATGCATATAACCCAAGTTCTGATGGACAGATGACTGGATTCAAGGAGTCTACTGAATGGCCAGCATAGCCAAAATCAGCAGACTTCAGACCCTGTCTAAAACATTTGGTGAAAAGGGAAAAGGGAAATCCCCAATGTTGTTCTCTGAGCCACATGTGCTCAGCAGCCCACATACACAAAAGGAAACATGCTAATGGCCACCAAACTTTAATAGTGACGTTCTTAGGAATATACAGCTTCGGGGCTGAAGAGATGGTTCAGCGAGTGGTTAAGAGCACTGACTGCTCTTCAGAAGGTCCTGAGTTCAAATCCCAGCAACCACATGATGGCTCACAACCATCCATAAAGAGATCTGACACCCTCTTCTGGTGTGTCTGAAGACAGCTACAGTGTACTTATATATAATAATAAATCTTTTTTTTAAAGGAATACACAGCTTCAAAGTGATAATATGAAAAAAAATAGAGAAGCTGGGTACAATGATATATTTAATGCTTAATGAACACATGAGGCTAAATAAAGCAGAAGGATCATTGAAGTTCAAGAGTTTGATAGCACCAGGCGTGGTGGCGCACACCTTTAATCCCAGCACTTGGGAGGTAGAGGCAGGCGGATTTATGAGTTCGAGGCCAGCCTGGTCTACAAAGTGAGTTCCAGGACAGCCAGGGATACACAGAGAAACCCTGTCTCGAAAAACAAACAAAAAAAGAGCAGTCTGAGCAACATGGAAAGAGCTTATTAAAAGTACTTAAAAGAATAATTGAAAGTAATTAAAAGAACAATAGGACCACCAATACCCACTCAAAGCATTGGGTGAACTTTTGTGAAGAAACAGGATATATAAAATAAACATGGCTTAAAATTACCCTGTATCATACAAAAGGAGAAATGAAGTTTTGCATGTAATCTGACATCATCTTAACCAAGAAATCAAACCTATTATCAATAATAATGGAATAAAAGACATGAGAATGTCCCCATTCCCTATTTATTCTAAAATCCTTTTTTACCATTGCCAATAACCTGAACCTAATAGGCACAAAGAAGCAATTGGGAAAATCCAAGATTTTGAGACATTCAATTAAACAACTAGCCCTTTAAAAGTTTTAATACCATGAAAGACAAAAGAATGGGAAGAAGGGAAGAATAACTGTTCAACACAAAATAAGACCAGAGAATGAAAGGACATAAAAACTAAAGTAGATTTTGCATCTTAAAAAAGTTATGGAAGCCAGGGAGATGGCTCAGGAGGTGACAGCACTTGCTGAGCAAGCCTGACACCCTGAGTTTGGTCCCTGGAATCCAGGGTTTTTTTTTTAAAAAAAAAAAAAAAAAGTTGTGTGGTGGGGTGGCATGCATCTGTAATTCTAGTGCTCCTACAACCAGAAGGGAGGCTAAGGTAGGAGAATCAACTATGCTCATTTAGCTAGCCTGGACTTTCACAGCAGTGCATCAACAGAGCAAGAAAGACCCCACCTCAAAGCAAGGTGGAAGGAACTCCTCTGACACACACACACACACACACACACACACACACACACACACACACATACACAGTAGCACACCAGACATGTCAGTGCACCCCTCTTTCTATCCCTCTCCCTCTCTCTCCCCACACACGAAGTAAACAAATATCTAGATACTTTTAAGTATAAAAGACGTTGCTAAGTGGAATTTTTTTTTCCTATAGACAACATATTAGATAATACCATGAACATGGTGCTATAGTTAAGCAGACAAGCATCCTTACTCTTAGGAAGCCACTGTTGAAGTTCAAAAACCTAACCATGTAAGTCTGTATATGTGGTTAGGAAAAGGGAAAGGAACCAAAGGTTAAACCAAAATGACAGTTATACCATGTAGTTTCAATTAAAGAAAATTGGTTCCTCAGAAGGCTCATTCAGTCTCTTGGGACAGCAACCTACATGATGTTATAATCCACAAAATTTACTATTGATAACCAAGTTAACAACAACAAAAGCATCATGTTTTAAGAAAGTTTACATTTTAGTATTGGGATGTCTTCATTGCTACCTTGGGAGACATGTTGGACAAGCTAAACTTTGTTTTTCTACTATACAATTATTATTAATAATAATATTAATATTTTAGGCATATCAACTCAGTAGGAATTAAAAGATATTATTGTTGCATCCATCAAAATCTGCAATTCTAAAATAACTAAAGAAGTGAAATATTTTAACATAAGTAAAAGATCAAAGTCTTCAGATAATGGGGAAATAAAACTTTTTATTTCCTGCTAAAATTTTTGCTTCTTACAGGTAATGTCAAAACCAACTTTTTCTCTATTAGAACATATTCTTTTTTTTTTCTCTTTATTAGACTTATTAGAACATATTCTTAAAGACAGACTATATCAGAATACCAAGCCATTTCAAATTTTAGACAATTCTTTAAGTCTCAAAACGACATTTTTCAAAACAAAATATAGGTACCTTTTCCACAGGTGTCAAGTGCATCATCCTCAAGGTCATCATCAAAAATCTCTCTGCCATCTTCTACATAGCCTATACCATCTGAAAAAATAAAGTTAAAGACTGGAATCAAGTTTCTAAAAGTAGCCAAAAGCTGGGCATTCCTATAATCAGCACTCAAGGAACTAGGGCAGGAGGATTACAAGTTTGAGTCCAGCTAGAGTGACAAAATGAAGTGGGGGCCAGGCTGGGCTACAGAATGAAAAACTGCCTCAAAGTAACAAAAAATAAAAGGTGAACAATAAGACAGTGTATATGACTGTTACCCAAACTGACAGGATCCAAAAGTACCTAGAAGATAAACCTCTTAGCATGTCTATGGCCAGTCCTGCTAATCCAAAGCTACAGGATCTCTATCACACAGGGCAACAACAGGATAACCAGGAGGTTAATTGGTGAGGACCCAATATTGGTAGTGTCACAGAAGCCAGAGATCTTGAACCAGATCAACACATTGCAGTGACCATTTGCAAGTGAACACCGCGTGTGGACAGAGGCATATACTGTGGGACATCCTGTGACACACTACAGCTTCCTCTGCTTTGTTTTTGTTGCTGTTGCTGTTGCTGTTGACTGTGTTTTTTATTTTAGGAGGGAACAATGGCAGCACTGGCTGACGTGACTCTCACTGAGGTCTGACTGGTGATGATTGACTTCTTATACTCTTTTTTTATCCTCAGCTTCCTGATATGACTAAGAATTGCTAATGAGTGTATAATGCATTTTGTGGATTTAAGGTAGATATGATTTTTATATAAAAGTTCAGATTTGTCATTCTTTTAAGATTCTTGCAAGATTAATTTTAAAGATAAATAATAAAGTAATTACTCCTTTGTAACTGAAAATTGCTGCCTGCCAGTAAGAGAAACTACCTGAGAAAACTATCTTGCTTGCTTATACTTTGTTAATCTATAACAAGTTGCTTGGTTACAAATATACATGAGTTTGGGGGGAAAATTTGTTTTCTTTATTTGTACTTCTTGTAATGGTATTGGGAAACATACTAATTTTTTATAATCATTTACTAGAAGAAAACTAAAATGTAGTCACATTATAATTTTATATAACTTGAAAGGTTTTGCTGGGATATATAAACTATAGAAGAAAGAATAGAGTATGAGTGGCTGGAACACTGTTTCTCCCATCCATCAACTATGCGTGTATGTGTAGTTTGCATGAATGAGGGTTGGAGCACCCATCAACTATGTGTGTAAGGTTTGTGTATGTGGTGGGTTGGAGCATTGTTCCTTCCATCCATCATCTATGTGTATGTATGTGTCTAACATTTGTATGAATGGGGGCTGGAACATTGTTCCTTCCATCCATCAGCTGTATGTATGTATGTTTACATGTAGAGCTTCTCTGAGTGTATGTTGGAGTTTGCTCCATCCACTAGTTTGTGTGTGTGTGTGTGTGTGAGAGATGTTTGGAGCCTGCTTGCTTTGCTCTAACCATTCGATGTGTGAATGTGTATGTTTGACTATAGGTCTGTATGCATGTATGTACATGTATATACATGCATATTTGTATACATGACGTTATTAGACTGAGACTTTTGTTTTATCCACTCAGTGTGTATGCACGCACGCCCCCAAATTTTCTCTTTTTCTTCATCTTTCACGCTGGCCCCAAGCAGTTAACTTCTCTAATCACTGGCTGCCTTTGGCAGCAGCCCCTGTAGGTATCTGGATCCACCCTTGTCAGCTGCTCTCAACACTGACTCCTCAATGACTGGCTGCCTCAGTTTACCCTCTGGTGCCAAAGCAACTCTTCAGAGCAACTCTGGAAGATAGTCTCTATCTCCGTATCATAGGCAGAAAACTTGTGGCTTAATGATATGGTCCCTAAGGCTAGTTGCAAAGTGGAAAAGATAGAACCTAAAGTTTATCCCTGAATTCCACCAGCTATGGGACTGTTCCTCACTATTCTTCTTTTAGAGGGGCACTGATGATTGAACCTAGTACCCAAGCATCCCCTCTCAATTCCTACATGATCAGTCATGTCCTGAGGGATTTATTCTTGGGTGTGTGCCTATATTTTCTAAAACAGTGGTTCTCAACCTTCCTAATGCTGCAACCCTTTAATACAATTTCTCATATTGTAGTGACCCCTAAACCACAAAATTACTTTCACTGCTACTTCATAACTGTAATTTTGCTACTGTTATGAACTATAATATAAACATCTGAGATACAGAATATCTGATGAGACCCCAAAGGAGTCTTGCCCCACAGGTTGAGAACTGTTGTTCTAAAGGACTCTCAAATCAACTTCCTATTTTTAATGCTTCATCTTCAAATAACTAAGAAAAATCTAACCATAAATATGTCTCTAGCAATGCTCTAACAGTGTATACTGACTGTCGACCAAACTGACAGGATCCAGAAGCACCTCAGTAGAAAACCCTCTGGACATGCCAATGGGAGGGTATCTATTAAGGCTAACTAAGGTGAGCAGAACCATCTTAAGTGTGGGCAGCACCATTCCATGGGCAGGGACCATAGACTGAGTAAGTGGAAGGAAGCAAACTGAGCACAAATCATTCTTCTTTACTTCCTGACTATAGATACGATGTCACTTCTGCCACCAGGCCTGCGCAAGAATGATGGACTATATATATAGCCTCTAACTGTGATCTAAATAAACGTTCTTTCCTCAAGTTGGTTTCATTAAGTATTTTATCACAGCAAAGAGAAAGGTAACTAATGAAAATGCCTCATGTCTCCTCAGGCATAGCAACTGCCCTACATGACAATCCCAAAGGAACACAGTGCCTGGCAGGCAATTTCCTCCCACATACCGTCATCCACGATCCAGTCATCATCCTGACGTGCCTGAACCAGTTTCGAATACTGCTCTTCATCAACTTCTTCATAAACGCTTGTGAGGTCCTCAACCTGCCATTGCAAAGTTTATGGAAAAGCTTCAAATGGAGTGAAAGTGTTAAACAATTCTGATGAAAAAAATGATCAGATTGAAACCGGAATAGCAGCCTGATGGAGTAGCTGCAGCCAAATCATGAGTTCTGACATTCAACACCACCGCAGGGTTTTCCTTAAATAGACATCAATTAACTTAGTATTCCTTTTAGGTGGGTGTTAACATAAGATATTAAATGACTCCATTAGCATAATACACTTGTCATACCATCAATTACTCATCTATTCCATAAAAAACAAACTGAATTATAGCCAACTCTTCATTAGCTGCTTTGGGGATTGTTCACATAATTTCTAGACTGGTTTTTCCTATAGTTAACAAATTCATAAGGCATACCACACCTATTCACCACTAGCTGATGAATGCCCTGCAAAGATACTAATTTTGGTAATGGTTCAATTAACTAAATAAAATTCAAAAGAAATACCTTAGTCATCCCCTCTAAAAATGAGCAAAACAAAATTCACTCTATATTCTGTAGGCAAAGAAGAAATGGTTTGTAAGTCATCTATTTGTGTTACCACTAATCTTCACTGAACCTGAGGTCGTAAAAGTGCATGCAATGAGTTTCTCAAATCATACTGGATACCGGACTGCCAGAGGGCCTGAGCAACTTGACCCACAAATATGAAAGTATCAGACCACCTCCATACAGGGAAAGTAATAAATGGAACAGATGCACACCACTGTTGCAACTACCCATGGTGACAGGCCACTGACCTGCCAAACTGAGTATATGGAGACTAGTTATCAATAGTTTATAGATACCTCATTTAAAATGGTCCCCTCCTTGGGAGTCTGCCTTTTTAAAGGAGAAACAACCAACTGTACCTGAAAAGCTAAGATCTTAGGGAAAAAAAACTTCAACACAAACACCTGAGAGTCTAGCAGTAAACAGCTAACCGGATTTCCACTATACAGAATAACTCTAAGATGGAGTTAGAGAAAGATGATCAGTGCTTAAGATCATTTAGTTCCCAGCACACACAAAGGATGGTTGAGAACCACCTATAACTCTAGCTCCAAGGGATCTAACACCCTCTTGTGGCCTCCAGGGGCATCTGCATGCATGTGTGTAAAAACACATAGGCACCCACACATATACATAATATTTTTTAAAAGACATGAGGAAATGTTTTACTCTATCCTCTTCATATGGGGTTCCTGAGAATAAAACCCTGGGCTTTGCTCTTGTTAGGCAAGCAATCTACCAGTAAGCCATATCCCCAGTACAGCAGACTACCCTTAAAAAAAAAGGAATGCTGCTACTACTCAGAACGTTTTTAGAGATATATGATTAATAATACCATGCATAAAGGAACTCAGCCACAAAACATAAACATCTGAAAGTCCCCAGAGACTCCTTTATAGAAATGCCTACATAAAAAATGCACTACGCTGCAGGGTGGCACATGCTTTTAATCCCAGCACTCGGGAGGCAGAGGCAGGTGGATCTCTGTGAGTTCAAGGCCAGCCTGACATACACACTGAGTTCCAGGACAGCCAGGGCTATACAGAGAAACCCTGTCTTGAAAATAAATTTTAAAATGCTTTACTCCTGCTTGACTGTAGTCTTTCTGGCACCTCTTTATGTTCCCGGAGCCCTATTTAACTTGAATGGTGTCAAATGGGAAAATCCTTTCTAGTTACCTAATTCCCACAATATAGTACAGGCCAGAGTAAAACATGAATATTCCAAAGCAAGATCACCTAGGTTCAAATAAGGACTCTGCCACTAGGATCATGGACAGTTAAAATACAGAGTGTGGAAGCTAGACAATGCTATCCATTCGGATTTGGCCTACAGGCCATTAAAAAAAAAAAAAGGAGCCGGGCAGTGGTGGCGGGCAGACACCTTTAATCCCAGCACTCGGGAGGCAGAGGCAGGTGGATTTCTGAGTTCGAGGCCAGCCTGGTCTACAGAGTGAGTTCCAGGACAGCCCAGGCTATACAGAGAAACCCTGTCTCGGAAAAAAAAAAAAAAAAGGAAAGAACAGTCAAGACTATCCCATTCAATCTTACCAACGGGAAGTAAGGCCCAAATTTCCATTACCACTGCCCTAGCAAATGAATTTAAGAACAATTCTAAGAAGGTGCTTAGCTAGACTACTTAATATCATGAAATTAAAAGCACTACTCATTTCCCTTAAGCAAAGGGACATGCAGTATACTAAATAAGGGAAAATCTACCAAGTGCTTTCACTTACAATGGTATGCAAAGCTCCTTGCAACAACTTTAAAGGGTCTAGTATTCTCCATACCCTGCACATCTACCTTGTGCCACGTTTGTTCACTATTATGCTGTAAGAAGCATGAGCCAGGTCCAGTGAGAGGGGCCTGTAATTCTACCTACTAGGGAAACTGAGGCAGTATGATTGCCAGTTCAAGATGACCACAAGCCATTTAATGAGCTTCAATCTCAAAACACAAAGTGAAAAAAGATGTAGGGATAAGCTCAGTGGTAGAATGCTTGCCTAGCATGAAGATGTCCTAGATTCTATCCGTGATCTCCCTATTTCCCCCCCCTTCAAAAAAAAACCCTTTAAACATATATTTCTAATGGGGAGATGAAAAAGGATAGTGATGAAAAAGAACTGAGTGCAAAATTTGAATAATAAAACATAAGGTTAAAACATTACTTACTTCATATTTATACTTCTCCCCAGCTTTAGCCTTTTTCAGTCTCTCTAAAGCTTCCTGACGTCCTTTCTTTGATTTCTTTTCTCGGCGAGCTCGGGAAGCTGCAAAACTCCCGGAATCTGACACAGCTGAAAAAAAGTCAAGTTTATCAGACACTATAAAATTACCAGCCATCTTCCCTCCAAACCAAAAGGTTGCTTCTAGGCAATAATAATCAAATGAGGATTTTTAGAATGCAAAGTACAAAGCATGACCAAATATGACGATCCTGTGACTCCCAGAAATTTCCTCTAACTTCCAGTTAAAACAGCTGAAGCCAATTATCACAACTCTGTAGTTGTGAAAAAAACACTGCACAAAGCCAGGTACAGTGGTGCACTCCTTTAATCCCAGTGCCGGGGAGGCAGAGACAGGTGGATCACTGTGAGTTCGAGGCCAGCCTTGGTTTCCATGGTGAGTTCCAGGACAGCTAGAGCTACACAATGAGACCCTGTCTCTCAAAAAAACAAACAAAACAAAACAAAACAAAAGGAATCTTGAGTAAAGAACATAAAAAACCAGCACTTGGGAGGCAGAGGCAGGTAGATTTCTGAGATAGAGGCCAGCCTGGTCTACAGAGTGAGTTCCAGGACAGCCAGGGCTATACAGATAAACCCTGTCTCGAAAAAAAAAAAAAAAAAAAAAAAAAAAAAAAAAAAAAAAAAAAAAAAAAACATAATGGAATGAGTGTGCTTACTGATTTCCTCTCAAAATTCAGCTACTTTTCTTATATCTCCCGGTGTCTACTCATGGTGGCACCTCCCCACACTTGACTGTGTGCCTCAAGAAAATGCCTCCATAGACTTGCCTACAGGACAAGCTGATAGGGAGGCATTTTCTCAACTTGAGGTTTCTTTCCTCTTCACAGATGATCCTACTTTGTGCTAAAACTAAGCAGCACCCAGTTCTAGTCCTCCCCTAAAAGGAGCAAAACCTCAAAATCATGTAGGAAAACATGGAAGATGGGAATCAGACTTTAACACTTTCATCAGAAAAAAAAAACAGGCCTTGAGCAACCAGTGAGTCATAAAAAGACAATTTATTTGGTATTCTAATAATCAAAACAAAAGGATTTAAATAGCATCTATTCTTTGCAAAGTATAAGACACTATGAGACAGATCAAAAGCATACAGTTCCTAAACTATAGAAATGTACAATCTAATATAGAAGATGAATACCAAGGAGCTATAAAACAAGGTTAAGTAACATATGCTGTACTGAGATATACAGGAAGCACCTGGAATGTTAGAGAAACAGACTGGCTAAAGAAACTTCAAAAGAGAGTTCAGAGGAGGGTTCAGAGGATTGTGACAGTATTGGACTGTAGGAAAAGTTGATTATGGTTGAAATGCCCTTTGTCAAAATTACTGAAATACCAGAGAATCTTGGTGTTCACTCAGTTTTTGACCCATCTATGCTTTTGATCATCACAAGCTGGCCAATACACACACATATACACACACATATACACACACACTTTATCCACAGAATTAAGACTTCCTGGCAGCCATGAGTTTAGGCTCAGCATGAGTGCCACATGTGTCTGTGAAATTGAGTGTTTATCTTATTCAATATTGATTAATTTACTAAAAGGAATAATCACAAAAAAGGGAAAATTGATAAGAAGCATCCTTAAAACACCACTGAAACATTTGTGACATTAAGCTGTTTGACTACATGTCTTAATGAATCAGAAAATAAGATCTAAAGAATGTGGACCCAATGTTGGCAACAAACTGCTGAAAGCTGTATCTTAAAAGTAAAGTGTAATTAGAGATCCTATTTTCTCTCTAGCTTTCTGGAAATGTAATCTCTGTAACATCTCAGACTATTGTTTAACATTCACATTTGACATTAAAATACATTTTTTCAGAAAAGCACTAAGAGAAAATTAAAGAATGCAGATATTTGATGACAGTCACAAAATCCTGAGTGTCATTCAAATGATTTAAAATATCTACAGTCGGCCTACATGAAAATGGGCATAGTCCTTAAAAATAAAATCAGTGTATTCAAGACCTTGACAAAGCCACAAATTCTCTAGATCTTAAAATAGATTTATTCCACAAGCAACTGTACCACTACACAAAGTTTGAGATATAAATACAAATAAGACAGTTTTCTTGTCTCCAAGTTTATCACAGTCAAGTAACACAAAAGGACCTAAGGCTGGATTGAAATATAAAAATGGTGCCATGGCCGGGCGTGGTGGCACACGCCTTTAATCCCAGCACTTGGGAGGCAGAGGCAGACGGATTTCTGAGTTCGAGGCCAGCCTGGTCTACAAAGTGAGTTCCAGGACAACTAGGGCTATACTGAAAAACCCTGTCTCAAAAAGCCAAAAAAAAAAAAAAAAAAAAAAAAAAAAAAAAAAAAAAAAAAAAAAAAAAAAAAAAAAAAAAAAAAAAAAAAAAAAAAAAAAAAAAAAAAAAAAAAAAAAGTGCCATATAAGAAGTAAAAATGCAGTGGAAATGCAGAAAACCATTATTTTTGTCCAGGAAACTGAAAAAGGTTTCACAGAAAAAGGTCTCCAACAAGCCTATAAAATAGAGAATTTCAACATCACAAAACAGGATAAAAAGTGGCAGAAACAAGAGGAAGAGACCTAAGCCACATTACAAAGAAATGAAAATGCAAAATGTATCCAGAAATTTAGACAAAGCCAGTGTGGAAGCTCATTTCCTTGTAAGAATGCACAGCAAGTAGGACAATCTAAAGTCTCCATTCTAGACATTATGGAACAGATGCCCAATTCGGCCATTTTTAGTGGGTGACTTGAGACCACCAGTCAGCCAGTTACACAGTGAACAGCTATCTTGTTTTATTGCATTTCATCTTTTTCTGAGACAAGTAATTAGGCTCTCATTAAATTATAATCATCCAACCCCAGCCTTCAATGTGGTAGGACTGTAGGTATGTGCCTCAATGACAGGTTCACCTTCTGAAAGTGCCCCATCTATGAAGCAGAAGTTCTCTCAGTCATGTTTTGAGGGTTCAGAGCCCATTTGACCTGCTACAGTGAGTGGGTGTTTCTGCAAATGAGTCTTCCTTCCCAGATGCTTTGAGGGTGCAAAATAGTCCCTACCAATGAGAAACACGGGCTCAGATTTTAAATTGGAGACTGATGTTCCAAGGGAGTAGACCAGACCAGTATTAAGGACATCTGTGTTTAAAACAAAACAACAACAACAACAACAACAAAAAGCAACTGTTACAGAACTGAAAATACGAGTCCAATATATCTTAAGGTATAAGCTGTAATATCTGAATATTTTGCCAAAGGTGGCAATGACCTCTCTGGCTCAGTTTTCTGGCACAGCAGAAATCACCATTTCTGGCTAAGCAGCCCCCAGAGTGGCTTCCCAGTCCTACAGGATCTCTGCAAACTGCATAGTACCCTAATAAATTTCTTTTGTTTGAAGGAACTAGAGTTGGTTCCAGTAGTTGTAGTGATTCCTGACTGAGCCTCTGAATGCCTTTTTTGGTCATTAAATTCCCAATCTCTTTTCATACACTACTTGTAAGAGCTACTTATAGACCTTTTAAGACCCTTTTACATTCATGAAAAGGAGAAAATACATCTTCCCCATTAAGAATTAAGTAAGAATGGCTATTTTATTATGTACTTAGCAATACAGGAGAAATTGGGTGTGCATGTGTGACTACAACTGTATGGGAGATGCATGTGTGTGTGCACGCACATGTGTGTGTTGTATATGGTTGTAGGATAATCAAACATATACACATACATACATTCCACACATGGCACCTAGTCAACACTTTGGTCTAGCTTCAGAAAGCAAAACTAAAGCAATTTCCTCAGGAAAGATTCCATGTGGCACTACATATGACTGTTTACTTTCTCCACTCATGAAGACAGAAGCCACACCATTCTACCCAGCATGCTAATACCAGAGCCTGGCAGAATGCCTATGCCTAGTACCTGCATAATGTTTGCTGAACAAACCAATATACCAGATTTTTTATCATTAAAGCCTCCAATGACTTTCTATACACAATAGCAGCTAATTACACGCCTTGCTACATTTTGCTGCCACTGTCCAGGTGTCCCACCTTCCAACATAAAAAAAGCCTGGAATTTTTTTAAGCAATGTCTCTAACGCTGTGTGAATTAGACCAAAAAAAAAAAAAAACCCAAATAAAAAACAATGGAGGAAAACATACAAGATTGAAATGTTTTCAAATCACCACACTTGGGAGTACCTCCACCCTCCCCCAAAGCAGGCAGGGACAGTAACCTGAAGCAGTCTTCCACATAACAATCCTTTGGCCTGCTTTAAAGAAAAATTCCAGTCACAAGTCCCCAGAAAATACTTAATCAACACTGTGACTTAAGAGGGGTCTCAAGATTGCACAGTATCCTCCAAAGAGTGATTTCTTGATGTTCACAGATGGCATACAGTTTTTTAGAGTGAAAAAAGGACTTAGAAGCAAATGGCTGATAGGGGCTGCAGACTGTTCATGTACTTACATCCCACAGCCCATTTGTAATCCAAGCTAGTCGACTCTCCAAAATAATTTGTCTGAGAGAGAGAGAGAGAGAGAGAGAGAGAGAGGAGAGAGAGAGAGAAATTGAAACCTGTGATTTAAAACTAGCTGAATGCAAAAGAAACTGATTACGAAGCAAGATCTCATTAATGGCAATGCACAGTGAATGGCAGGACATGTGATACTTGGGTAAGAAAGTATCTGATTTTAAGTTAGAACTGAAGTTAAGTCATACTTTAGTTGAACACCAAAATCAGAATCAGACAAGGCCATCTGCATTTTTGAACTCTACTTCTGGAAATACAAGATTACTACTCACAAAATGCCTGATATATAGGGCATCCGAAATGCTACTCAACTGATATTTTTTTTTCAAACCTCACCCAAAATGACTAGACCTGCACAGTATTTCTATGCAGTACTCAAAGAACTTCCCGTAGAGCCTAAAACAAAAAAAAACCTTAACAAAATGCATCTATCTGGTGACAGCACTTCCATCTCTCTCTTCAATGACAATGCTAACAATTTTCCTGGGGCTTCCTAGAAACGGAGGCACAGGCATGCTCCAAACCCTCAAACCGACACCTGCCAAGGGAGCAGAGAAACAGTTTCAGGCAGGATAGAGAGCAAACCCTGCTGAGGCAGGTTGCCAAGAAGTTGTAACCCACACGTGTGCGACTCATCAAAGAAAATGAAAAGAGTCAACGACTATGAAGCCTGTCACAAGAGAAGGAAACCGCTCAAGCCAAAAATACCTTCAGCAAGTGACCCCTTCAGGAAGCCCCGTCCCACACCCCTAGGGTCTCCGCCCAGAATGATTAAGGTTAGCGGCCAGACCTAAGGGGCTATCCAGGAGCGCGCCACCTTAAGAATAAAAAGCAGGGACCTTCCGCTCCCTCTCGATCATACCGCGACCCCCACATTCCCAACCAGGTGCCCTAAGCTCCTCCCTCACCGCTTGTCTCCAGTTTGCAGTCCTCTCCTTGCATGGTCGCCATGGTCCGATAGTCTCTCTTCCGCGCCAACCAGCCTGAAACTGGCGCGGAGGCCGAGATAGGCGCCAGTACGAAAGCCAATCAGCGGCCTGGAAGGCTGCGGACTTCCGCCCGGAAGGCCACTGACGTGCAGCTCTGCGCCGCGCCCCGCCCCCGGCCTTCCCGCGGGAGTGCATTTGGCGCCCTGTGATGACCCCTGAGCGAAAAGCGGGAACCTCGGCTAGGACCGGGGAGACCCAGAGAAGGATGCGGTCAGGCGCTGAAAAGAAACCTCCTAAAGGCATTGCGCAAGCGCATGCACGCTATTTTTAACAATCCGTAGGACGCACGGGAAAAGGGGTTCTCTGGTCACGAGAGATATTTTCTGGGAAAAGAGGTGCGGGCGGGTATAAAAGGGAGGGACACTGTCTCTCAACTGCCGCCCTCCATCTCTGCCCCCGCCCCCAAAAGAGTGACTTCTTCGACAAATACAATCTGCTTCTTGCCCTGTACCTTGTCATCCACCAAAACGTATTTCACTCAAGCACATAGCTGAAGTGACAGCCTCCAAATGTAGCAATCTTACTTCAAGACTCACTCCTGATGTGAAAGAGTAACAAAATAACTTGTGTGTTTTGGATTTGTTTTATTTGCTTGGTTCTTTTAAGACAGTTGTTGACAAAAAATAACACCTCAAAGCGGGTGAGGGAAGTTAATCAGTAAACTTTACTTGTGGGAGGCTGAGACAAGAGGATGGTAACCTTGAGCCCAAAATGAACTTCTAAGTTTGAAGCCAAAGAAGTACATGCCTCAAAAAGGATGAAAGTTGGATAGAGAGAAAGAGAAGCAAAGAAAAAAAAGAGGGAAAGTAAAATGAACAAACATCAAAAAGATAAAATAATTAGGAAAACAAAAGATAGGAAGTGTTTATGATATTTGAGATTAGAAATAGCAAATGGTAAATGAATGTTGTCTTAGGCTTTTACTGCTGTGAACAGACAACATGACCAAGGCAAGTCTTACAAAGGACAATATTTAATTGGGGCTAGCTTGCAGGTTCAGAGGTTCAGTCCATTATCATCAAGGCAGGAGCATGGCAGCATCCAGGAAGGCTCGGTACAAGAGGAGCTGCGAGTTCTACATCTTCATCTGAATGCTGTTATCAGAATACTGACTTCCAAGCAGCTAGGAGTAGGGTCTTAAAGCCCACACTCACAGTGACACACCTACTCCAACAAGGTCACTCCTCCAAGTAGTACAACTCCCTAGGCTAAGCATATACAAACCCTCACACATGTATGTGTACATACTTAATTGTAAAAAATATGTCAAATATTTAGGCCTATAAAACCCATTCCCAAAATGCATCTTTTGCAAAGACGATTGACTTATAAATGCTTTCTGTTTATAATGCTCTCTTTAATATCGGGAGGATTTAAAGTTCAGGTGGAGTCAGGCTTGGGATTTGAATCATAGACTTTTATCTATTTTCAGAGACCTGAATTTCTTCTTTTATAAATAGTTTCTACTTATCTAAGGAATTATTGTGAAATGTAGTTGAAATAATATCTGTACAATTCCAATAAAATATCATCATTTGGAGGCAGGCAGATTTCTGAGTTGGAGGCCAGCCTGGTCTACAGAGTGAGTTCCAGGACAGCCAGAGCTACACAGAGAAACCCTGTCTTGAAAAAAAAAAAGATCTCGTCATTTGGGCCAGTGAGATGGTTCCGGTTCCGTGTGTAATGGTGCTTGCTGCCCAGGCTGACTATCTGAGTCTGATCCTCTGAACCTACAGAGTGAAAGGGAGAGGGAGAGAACTGAATTTCACAAGTTTTCCTCAGACTTACACACACACACACACACACACACACACACACACACACATATACATAATACATACATACATGCATACATACATGAGCACAAAATAAGTAAATGAAATATATCTGAGCCAGGTGCAATGACACATGCACTTAATCTTAGCACTCACAGTGCTGAGGCAGGAGGATAATGAGTGCCAGACCTGTCTAAGCTACATAGTAAAAGTCTGTTTCACTCTTGTTCTCTCTGACTCTCTTCCCTCCTGGATCCCTTTCTCCCTTTCCTCTCCACCCCACATGTTCCTGGCCAGCCTCTTCTCTCTTTCTCTTACCTCTCTTTGCCCCTCTCTGTTCTTCTCTGTCTCTACTCCCTCCCCAATGTCTCTTCCCATGTCCTAAATAAACTCTATTCTATACTAACCAAAAAAGCCTGTCTCACCAGCTAAAGCCAACTAATAAATAAGTTTATGATAAAATGAATTTTATCAATGTAACCAAGGGATATAACAGTCAAAATTATGAAGTCAAGTGTTTCAAGTAGCAGAAACATCAGTTAACACATTTGATTGTGATTAACTTTTTTTAATATGTTGGTACTTTACACACACTGATCTTCCTAATTAACCATGTGAGGAAACCAAGCTAGAAATCTATGTTCTTTCTTCTTAGAAATGAAACATGGGCTTTCATTTGGGTGCATTTACAAAAGGAAGAAAGACTGTCTCCAGGCTTTAGCAAAAGCAAAAAGGGGGACTCAGATATTTAACAAACTTCTAGACCATAAAATATATGTGGTATAAATAGGCAGTATTTAAAACAAGGAGTACTTAAGTCATTTTTCTTATCTTTTTTTTCTCCCCCTTCTCTTTTTGTCTCTTCCTACAGCACAGATTTGTTGGATGATGGTTCTGTAACCATCCTGAGTCTTGGGCTGACTGGAAAGAAAAGTCACATGCTGAACTTGTGGGACAGAATGGTAAGAATATGGGTCTTTAATGTCTACAAAGCCACCATAACACCCTTAACTTGACTAACTGCAGAGTCCTACATGAAAGGAAAGTAAATAGAAAACATACTTAAAAGTACCATTTTTTGAGTTTCCTATTCTATTTAGCTAAATCTATTTCTATTAAATATACTTTTTTTTTTTACTTTTACCTTCATACTAATTGAAACTTAATAAAAATAAGTAGTAGACAAGAGATCCAGTCTCTTAATTTATGTAATACTTAAAGTGGAAACTTTGGGTTCTTTGAAAAGTCAGTTGTGTCAGATGGTGTTTTGCTGGGGCAAATGCATGAAGCTGTGTTTTCCTGAAGCAGACAAAGGTGAAACGATGTTTCACTAAGGCAGCCTCCTCAGAAGCAGACAAGTTTCACTAAGGCAGACTCATGAAGTACATTTCTGTATCCATTCCTCTGTTGAGGGACACCTGGGTTCTTTCCAGCTTCTGGCTATTATAAATAAGGCTGCTATGAACATAGTGGAGCATGTGTCCTTATTACCAGTTGGAACATCTTAGCAGACACAGGTGAAAGAAAGTTCTGCTAAAGCAAGCACATTAAAAGACACATGATGAAGGAGTCTTCCCTAACAACATGCATGTATTGGTCCACCTTTGTAGTTAAGCTCCTTTGCCAGGATTCCATAGAGAGAAAGGCACCAAAAAAACTTCTGGTGGTGTGTGTGGCTTCTTGCTGCTTCCACAGACTTGGGCTGATTGGCAGAATGTTGTCAGCTGGTACAGACTCACATGGAGTTTTGCTAAATCAGATTCAAGGGCTGAAGCAAGACACATGATGAGCCAAGACTAGTGGAGGATAGGTGATGTTTGTAGGGAGTATAAATAAGATTCAACAGACTAGAAAAGAGGCTAGTTTGTAGAGCTAGCTGTGCAAAACTTCGCTGATCTTTGCTTCATTGAAAGAGGCATAGCGGCTGACTGCTCATGGCGTCCTTGCTGATCCAAATCCCTCCTGCTGACTCATGCCAATTTGGCTGAGGCTTGGCTGTTCCTGTTAGGTCATGCCATTGCTGCTGCCATCCAGACACTACTGAACTGCACTGCTGGCATATTTGTGAAGTATTTACGAGTGGATGGAGCAGATACAATTTGCTCCAAAGAACAATTTCTAAACAGGTCCACTTCCCCCATATCCTTTCTTTTCTACTACCTCTGGTGGTGGTGGGCTAGAAGTGGGGTTAGAGCATTTAAGAACCATCTTTAAAAGTAGGCATTGAAAAAAATTAAACCTGCAAACACCAAAGCTGATATTTTTTTCCATTGTGCAACTGTCTCTGGCCTATAGGCTTCATTTAAATGGCTTTAGTTATTAAGAGCAGACAAATAATGTTCAGAGCATTCATTCATTCACCAAATGTTCAAGTGCCTACTATCCTTCTGGCATTGCTCAGAGCCCTAGAAATAAGATGTTGAGCAAGGATAATTTTCCTGGAGATTATTTTCTTCTTCTCTAGCAACTTTTATAAACTAGATTTTTCTTTGAAGAGAAAGAAGGGGGTTGGAGAGATGGCTCAGTGGTTAAGAGCATTGACTGCTCTTCCAGGGGTCTTGAGTTCAATTCCCAGCAACTACATAGTGGCTCACAACCATCTGTAATGGGATCTAATGCCCTCTTCTGGTGTGTCTGAAGACAGCTACAATGTATTCAAATATATAAATATAAATGAATATTTAAAAAAAGAAAAAGAGAGAAGGTAGATTTTTTTCTGTGAAAGAGAAGAAATAAGTAGGAGTAGGAAAGAGAGGAAAAGGGAGAGAAGAAGGGAAGAAAGGGAGGAAGTGGAGGAGAGCTAACCAGCCAATCAGACTATATTCTGACATGCTTGTTAGGTATGCTCCTGAAGGCAATTCACCAAATTATCACTTTTATTCCAATGAGTTTGTTCACATGAATCTAGCCCTCGTGCCTGATTGTCTTTAGGTATATTGTCAAAATCAGCCTTAGGGTCATGCAAATATTCTAAGCTCAACTAGGTCATGCTATATATTTGTGGCTGTGGAGAGAAGATCATCTGCTAGCTGGAAAAATAAACAGGAATAGAACTTGCATAATATGCTTTTAATTGACCACAAAGAGTCCAAGTGACAGAAGAAACATACCACTCCCTTAACTGACCATGCCGAAATTCAAACTATTTCACCTTCTGCGTAAAATGTAAGAGCCCTCTCTTGTCTTTCTACCTAAAAAAATGCATGACATTGAACTATTGATAGGCCTGTCCTCCTGCTCCTGGACAAAGTGCACTCAACACCCAATAGAGCCAAATTAGCTCAAAGTGAAATCCATCTCACTTCTAAAATAAGACTTGATGACACTACCAAAATCAGGTTAAAAACCAATGACTCGGTGATGGTTTGTATATGCTCAGCCTAGGCACTATTAGCTCAGCTAGTGGCACTATTAGGAGGTGTGGCCCTGTTGGAGTGGAGTAGATGTGTCTCTGTGAGTGTGGGCTTTAATACCCTCATCCTAGGTGCCTAGAAGTGAGTATTCTGGTAGCAGTCTTCAGATGAAGACATAAAACTCTCAGCTCCTCCTGCACCATGCCTGCCTGGATGCTGCCATGGCTCCCACCACCACCACCACCACCTTGGTGATGATCTGAACCTCTGAACCTGTAAGCCAGCCCCACGGAAATGTTGTCCTTATAAGAGTTGCCTTGGTCATGGTGTCTGTTTACAGCAGTAAAACCCTAAATGAGAAAGAAATTGGAACCAGGGAGTGAGGTATTGCTTTGTTTTGAAGAATGTGTACTTGAGGAGTTTGGATTTGAAAAGCAATAGAATGCTTTAAATGGGGGGCTTAATAGATGGGCTTTCCTAGTAGGAATATGGAAGACTTTGTTACTGAGAGTGATTTGAATTGTGCAGACCTGGCCCAAGACATTTTGGTGGAGAGTTTCAATTTGGACCTACAGAATGTTTTGTGGTATTTTGGTGAAGAATGTGGCTCTTATCTGAAGAATCTGCCTGAAGCTATGGTTAAGAGACTCAGATTAATTGCATTTACAAAGGAAGTCTCAGAAACACCCATCATAGACTTTGTTCTCTGGCCAATCTCATTTAGAGCATTTTAAACAAGCATAGCAAGCTGAGAAAGGAAAAATACAAAACATATATTTTGAGTATTAAAGGGGTAGCAGGAAGTGAAATGGAGCTGAATCCTGTGTTCTAGGAAATAGCAGATTAAAAGAGTGAGACTTTTTTTTTTTTTTTTTTTTGGTTTTTTGAGACAGGGTTTCTCTGTGTAGCCCTGGCTGTCCTGGAACTCACTTTGTAGACCAGGCTGGCCTCGATCTCAGAAATCCACCTGCCTCTGCCTCCCCAGTGCTGGGATTAAAGGCGTGCACCACCACGCCCGGCTTAAGAGTGAGACTTTGTCAATTCTTGATCTTACAGCACAAGCCTTTGCTGTTTTGTTCAGGAATTTTTCCCCAGTGCCCATATCTTTGAGGCTTTTCCCCACTTTCTCCTCTATAAGTTTCGGTGTCTCTGGTTTTATGTGGAGGTCCTTCAACCACTTAGACTTGACCTTAGTACAAGGAGATAAGAATGGATCAATTCCCAGTCTTTTACATGATAGCTGCCAGTTGTGCCAGCACCAATTATTGAAAAGGCTGTCTTTTTCCAATGGATAGTTTTAGCTCCCTTGTCAAATTTCAGGTGACCATAGGTGTGTGGATTCATTTCTGGGTCTTCGATCCTATTCCATTGATCTACCTGTCTGTTGCTGTACCAGTACCATGCAGTTTTTATAACGATTGCTCTGTAGTACAGCTTGAGGTCAGGCATGGTGATTCCACCAGAGGTTCTTTTATTGTTGAGAAGAGTTTTCGCTAGTCTCGGTTTTTTGTTATT